>JARQSW010000706.1:0-357308 GCA_030142375.1 Calameuta pallipes | reverse complement strand
CGCCACTGCCGGTCGCCCTACTCCCGCTTCCTACTAGCTCCACCCCGGGACGGCATTAATGTCCCGCAGTGTACATGATGCATTTTAAATTGAGCACAGACTTCGTTTGGCTACATTGTCTTGGCCAGGTTACTAGTCTCTCAGACCATCCTTATATTCCACTTGTCATCGTTCACAATACTAATTTGGAACTTCGCTCGCTAGGTGGATTCAGCCTTATTCATACTTTCAATTATTATGTAGTATATATTTTATATATTACAAACTTTTATATCGCTGTGATGAATTCATAGGACTGAAAAATATTTACTTTATGAAACATTCAGAGCATATCGTTGAAATGAGAATATGCCTATTAATTGACGTTTCCTAACTGTCATCTTGTACTTGCCAACTTTCGCATATAAATAGAAACGTATCCTACTGTCCAGCGAAGGCGGCCTCTTTGCAACTTAAAGTCCTCGCACACTGCATACTTCATCGGCCGATAGTTCGATCAATATCGGTTTGCGATAGTTTTGGTAATTTCCTTGGCAAATCTCTAATCGGTACGTCTGCACACTCTCATATAACCCTATATCAAATTTGTCAAACCGATGAAACTATCGTACGATTAAAAGTCTGCAGTGTCCGAGAGCTCTTAATGGTGCGTTAAAAATGATATTTTCTCGCAGTTTTACGGCCTAAGAATAACCATTTTCGCAACGCTATTATCATCCTTTCATACGTATTGCATACGTTTCTGCTTATCTTTTATATAATATTGTATAACACCATATTATCAGAAGAAACATAAGGGCAAAGTAGAGACGTAATTTTACTTACTGGATTAATAATATATATACATACATAACTCAGCGGTTACATACACGTACATATATATACATATATAAATTCCTAAGAATATTTAAAAATAGAATATCCCATACGAAAATCAGAAGACGATTTACGTGTCAGGCGCTAAGCATTAATGCAATTGATTATTAATGTTAGAAAATGATTTTTGCTCTAATTAATTGTTTACGTAGCAAGCGTATATAAAGTTCAGGATTATTTTTACTAAACTCTATACAGCTTACTACTTAATCAGTATTATTTCAGGACGGCTCGCTTAGTTTTTGTGCCCCTTGTTTCACGTGGCCTCATTGCTAATCGTCACTCCGTTATCTGAAGATTATTATAATAAGTTTTGTTGCTCTTGATATCACCATGTGTCTGCACGATGATTCTACACGAGACAACTGACGGATCATTCAATGATATCCCCACGATTATCCATGGCAGCGAGGATAGAATGGTCAAGTGAGAAGCAGTATATTTTAGATTTGAAAAAAAAAGATATACATATATATAGTACATAATCCCCTCCAGAACTTCTGTGCTAATTTCAGCATTATTTTTATACCCATTGTTTCCAGTAACTGTTATTGTCAGACAAAAAGTCCAAGAGGGCAAATAATTCTTTACTAGCATCTTCTCGATGCCCTCGTATACGATTATTTGTCTAGTGACTTTTTTTCCCTGTGCATTACGCAAGCGGTTTCTTTTTACTTATTATTTTTTCTAAAAATTTCGTTTTCCTGATACACACTTGAAAGTATCGTAATTATAACTAAAAATGTATGATTTAAATAATTTTTAATCTTCACCAGCTTCTCAGCGAATATTGCAAGGCGATGGCGAAAGTGTTTCTGAGTAACTTTGATTTATTTTGCGCGCCCCGTACGGCGTACAGACAGACTAAAAGAGAAAATCTGGCGCGTGGTGATATTTTATTTGGTTAATAAAATTGCGAAGAGCTCCGATCTATTTTTATCTTCGGCATAGGAATTACTTCGAGAAACGTACGTTTCGGTGTCAACCGTTTGACTAAAGAATTTATTTTTCTTTGTAATACTTCGAGCGTGTCGGTAAAGAAGATTTTAGGTGTCTTTCTGTGCTGTTCTCTTGGTTACAAGAAATTGTGTACGGGTTCTGAGTCAACAGGAACATTAAGATGCTCTGATTATATATGTATAACACCCAAGTAATAGAGATATTAGGCAATAGAGATGATATGAAAATTGTATAGTAATCACTATTATTCGCTCATCCTGGACCAGTTTCATGGTCTTGTCGCAGCTTCGGGTCGAAGACCTTTATAATGAAACAAAATACTCATCCGGTTTTATCCGCATAATAGCCACTTTAAAAAATTGTATTTCTTTTTGCAGAGGATATACTATCTGTCGTTAGAGTACTACATGGGCAGATCTTTGCAGAACACTATGATTAATCTTGGGATTCAAGGAGCTTGCGACGAAGCTATGTATCAGGTAATACATAGAGAATAATAAAATTAAAATTATTGCAATGCGACTTTACTCGTCTCTTCTCGTAGATGGGTCTGAATATTGAGGAGCTTGAAGAACTCGAAGATGATGCTGGTCTCGGTAATGGAGGATTGGGAAGATTAGCTGCGTGTTTCCTAGACAGTATGGCTACTGTAGGACTGGCAGCTTATGGCTATGGTATAAGATACGAGTATGGTATCTTTGCTCAGAAAATTAAGAATGGCGAACAAGTCGAGGAGCCTGACGATTGGCTTCGTTATGGAAATCCGTGGGAAAAGGCACGTCCGGAATTTATGCTTCCGGTGAACTTTTATGGTCACGTCATCGATACTCCCGAGGGCAAGAAGTGGGTGAACACGCAGGTTTGCAAGAAGATGAATAAAGTTTATGCTTGCCACTTTGACAATTACCAATCAATTACGTATTTTCTTTTAATCATCAGGTCGTATTCGCTATGCCCTATGATAATCCTATTCCTGGATACAAAAACAATGTTGTTAACACGTTAAGACTGTGGTCCGCCAAGTCACCGATTGAGTTCAATCTCAAATTCTGTAAGTGCCAATACCTTTGTAATACTGCTTTATGTTTAGTTACATATAACAATTATCTTGTGTATTTTCAGTTAACGATGGCGACTATATACAGGCTGTTATTGATCGTAACCTGGCCGAGAATATTTCCAGAGTTCTGTACCCCAATGACAACTTCTTTGAGGGTAAAGAACTTCGTTTGAAGCAGGAGTACTTCATGGTTGCAGCTACTTTGCAAGATATTATCCGGCGTTACAAATCTAGCAAATTTGGCTCACGAGATCATCATAGGACAGACTTTGATTCCTTCCCTGACAAGGTTGCTATTCAATTGAACGACACGCACCCGTCACTGGCGATTCCCGAACTCATGAGGATCTTTCTTGACGTCGAGGGTCTTTCCTGGGAGAAGGTACAATATATCATTAATGTCTGTTCATAAAGAATTAATTAATAGTGCTCTTGACATTGTTTCAGGCTTGGGATATCACTACGCGTACTTGTGCGTATACAAATCACACCGTACTTCCAGAAGCTTTGGAACGCTGGCCAACCAGTATGCTCGAGAGCATCCTGCCTAGACATTTGCAGATTATCTATCATATAAATTTCCTTCATCTTCAGGAGGTCTCCGCTAAATATCCTGGTGACTTAGACCGTTTACGTCGTATGTCACTGGTTGAAGAAGACGGTGAGAAGAGAATCAACATGGCTCATCTGTCGATTGTAGGAAGTCATGCGATCAACGGTGTCGCTTGGATTCACTCTGAAATTCTTAAGAAGAGCGTGTAAGTTTAAAAAAATATCTGATTATAATGTTTTGATGAATTTTCTAAAATTTAATTTTCAAAATGATACGCTATTTGTATAAAGGCATTAAAAATAAATTTCCTTGTTACAGCTTCCGTGATTTCTACGAAATGACGCCAGAGAAGTTCCAGAATAAGACAAATGGTATCACTCCAAGAAGATGGCTCTTGCTCTGCAATCCTAATCTGTCTGACATAATTGAAGAGGTGAATGCACGTGCCTTAAATACTTGTTAAGTTTATATGTATGAACTAATGACACTGGCAATATCATTATTATAGAAAATTGGCAGCGATTGGACGGTGCATTTGGAGCAGCTTGAACAGCTGAAACAATGGGCCAAAGATCCTTCCTTCCAGCGAGACATCATTAAAGTCAAACAAGAGAATAAACTCCGTTTGGCTCAACTCTTGCAAAAAGATTATGGCATTAAGATCAACACTGCGTCCATCTTTGACATTCAGGTAAAGTAAAAATTAATAGTCAAAGGATCCAAAATATATGTACTCCTACTTAGGATATCTGAGAATTGATCCGTTTATCAATACAGGTTAAACGTATTCACGAGTACAAACGTCAATTGTTGAACTGTCTACACATTATTACACTGTACAATCGTATCAAGAGGGATCCATCTGCTCCATTTGTGCCAAGGACGATAATGATCGGTGGTAAAGCTGCACCAGGTTATCACTTGGCCAAGAAGATCATTAAATTGATCTGCAGCGTTGGTAATGTGGTAAACAATGACCCAATAGTTGGAGATAAACTGAAGGTTATCTTCTTGGAGAATTATAGAGTCACGTTGGCTGAAAAAATAATTCCTGCAGCCGACTTGAGCGAGCAGATCTCGACTGCAGGTACTGAGGCTTCGGGAACCGGAAACATGAAATTCATGGTACGTCCTATAACCGAACTAGTATTGCTCGATTGAGGCCCTAGTTATATTGATTACCGTGATGTTTATACAGCTGAACGGTGCTCTGACCATCGGAACACTGGATGGTGCGAATGTAGAGATGGCTGAAGAAATGGGACGCGAAAATATCTTTATCTTTGGTATGACTGTTGACGAGGTCCAGGAGTTACAGAAGAAAGGATACAACGCGTACGATTATTATAACAAATTACCAGAGGCGAAACAGTGTATTGATCAAATCCAAGGAGGATTCTTCAGTCCAAGCAATCCTGATGAATTCAAGGATATTGCTGATGTTCTCCTTAAATGGGATAGGTTCTATCTTCTTGCTGATTATGAGAGTTACATTAAGACTCAAGACGAAGTCAGTAAAGTTTACCAGGTAGGCCTAATTTTTATTTAACCAACATGGAGCGCATTTCATTGTGTTCTGAATTATCTAATTGTTTTTTATTTCCATGTTTTTAGGATGAAACCAAATGGGTAGAGATGGCGATTCACAATATCGCATCCTCAGGCAAATTCTCATCGGACAGGACGATCGCCGATTATGCCCGTGAAATTTGGGGAGTAGAACCAACTTGGCAACGACTTCCGGCACCTCACGAGCCCCGTGATATTTAAATGATAGATATTACATAAAATATACTCGTCAGATATCATTGAGAACGTGTATTGCGTCCATAACATGCAGCAGTTGAGACGGACGGATTTTCATGTGGGCTAAAATGCGATTCCATTTCTTTTCCTCGTCATGATAATTTCTCGAGGAAAACTGGATATTAATCTCAACAAATAATGCAAGAGAACTCTGTGACTGGCGAATTGGGATTATGGCCAGGAGACATGCTGGATCAAAATCACATGGATACTGTATATTTCATAAGACAAAAAAAAAGCAACAATATTAAGCGACTAAGAGATCTCAGCGAAACTTTGCTGTACTTTACTGCCTCCTAAAATATAATAACAGGTTTAATCTGTCAAACCGCGATGACAGTATTAAGATAGCATGATACATACAAATAAAACTCGCGAATTCGTACATTATAACAGAAAGAACTCTATTCGCAATGATAATCGCGAATATCTTGTTTCAACTTACAGTAGAGTACAAAATTGTTCTAGATATTCGCAAAGCCGTTTGGCGAGAATAAAATTTCAAACATTTTGTTGTCCTTCGGGAATCTTTGAATCGCATACGAATTTGTTAAGGTTATTAGAGAGAGATTATAAACTATCCCAATTTTATTACGGAGATATGTATTACTAGTAGAGCACAGCTGTAAACGTGTTCCGTGTTGTGTGCTTTTCAAAAAGTTCTTATTACTTACAATACCAGTGAATTGCCGTTATCGCTATGGAAAGGGCGTCCGATCAAAATAATTTCATTTTAATAAAATATTATGGTTTGGCGCGCAACGTATTTTTTAAAGCATTCTTCTTTTTTAATATTTACATGGCCGAAGCATTAACGGTGCTAAGAATATGTCCATTTTAATTAATACGTATGATGAAATGGATAATCGCAGTGTTAAATTACTTGATCTGTTTAAAAATCAATCGATCGTTTGTTCTACAACTATGATACCATGTAATTTCGTTTGGATTCTCAATGATGGAAACTGTTCATATAATAAGCACGATTGTGTAATCTAATTGATATACCGTTATTGACAGAAACAACGGTATCGTCTCTACTTCATTGTTATGCAATTCTGCACAATTGATGTAACGTGAATGTGAATGAAATAAAATAGTATCAATAAATACATTGTTATCTAAAAGATAAGCCTTATCAATTACCCAATGACTTGATAAATAACTGCGTAATCAGTACTATGATGATTGAAGCTATAAAAGATTTTCAAATCATGTCAGCGTAAACGTGGATTCATTTGACGGCTTTATACGTGTGACCTTAAGGTTACTTTTTTTCTAACTACTAGTACAACCGTTTCTCCCAGTAGTGGTCATCGTCCGTATGTTTTATGTCCTAGAACGACAAGTCAAATATACTACACTGAGTCATTGTCGTCAAGTCACACCAAACAGCATACTAGTTGTAATAGGAAAAGCATTGAATTTAATTATTACTGTAGTTGAAATTCTTCACTCGACGTGTCACGTTTATGGTATCGAGAATGTCGTGCGACTCGACGGAAGACTTTGGGAAGCTTGTCCGAGAAGAGGCACTTCGAAACTTCGCATTTCACGATCCAGATACATTGCCGTTGGTGAGATAATGAAATATTATTTTAATGAATCACTTAGGATATCTTGTTTTCTACTGAAGTTTTAAGACTAATAAACACGTCGTTTTTGACGACTCGATATGGATTATCCGTTCAGGCCATTTGCACATCGATTCGGCAAACTTCGGAAACGTTCGGAAACTCAGGTATCGCATGAAAACGGCGCGCTCTTATAAGTACGCTTATGTATGATTATTTAATAAATGTTATTTATATGTGCTTGTAACATTTATTACGGAACAATGATTTAGTCGTTTTCTCGTTCAAATTATTATTAGATCCAGGATCAGTTGATGGAAATATCATGTTCTGTTCCTCTGTAATTATCACTGTTAAAGCAGTGCAGTCGTATACAGGCTTTCAAGATGGCCTGTCCTGTTGCCTTCTCGAGAACAAAACTCACGCGACTTCGCGTGTTGTCGGACGGTATGTCAATGGCGCGTGTAAAATTATCCGTTCTTGCATCCTGGAAATTATCGAAATATAACTAATATGTAAAGCAGCCTTGCGGGGCAGTCAAACTGTTAAACGTTACTGGGTAAATTAACTCCTCGCGAGTTTTAGACAGTTTCACAAGCAGTTTGACGTTGTATACGTGATATTTCATATCGGTTTTCAAGCTACGATAACCGTCCTTTCCGCTTTACGATTTCTGATGCGGAAACTTAGAATAATGACTGCTTGCTTTCTGATGAAATTCAATATGGTCGTGTCTTTATTGAAGTTCATTTCTATAAATTGCCTTCCAAGAAATTTTTTAATTCTCTGCAACATAAAAATTTCCGGAACGACTGATATGCCTGATAAAAGGAATTAGTCAGGGATATAATACGAATTTTGTAACTAGGATGAAACGTTCTTCGCGGTTTGAATTATTGAGACAGGAAATGAAACGGACTAGACAAAGGAAATATTAATAAACCTGGATATGTGTTCCTAGGATTTCTATTCTTTGTGTATGGATTGATTAAACGCAAATATTAATTTTATATAGTGAATATATTTTAATTACCTGTTACAGAATGTATCCGAAACTGTAGCAATAAATGCATTACGACCGACATCCGCCATTATTGTTACTGGATTTCTTCCATTTTATTCTATAAGGTATTATATATTTGATACAGTGATATTTACAAAATATTCGCTTTAGAATCGTTAAACAGATAATATTTTTCTACCGTTGTATACGCTTCTTTGTAAATTATCTTACATTTGTTTTGAATCTGTGGTACAGTGGCGTCATCTTTCTTTTCTAACGCGAAACATTGTGTGTCCACTGTTGTGACTCTTTCCTTCTATTACGATTCAGTGTTATTACAAGCATCGAGTAAAAATAAAAATATGATAGCAGTCATTGACAAATGCAATAACGCAACCGAACAAATGAATGGGATAACAAATGGTTACCAAATTTTAATAAGAAAATGGATGCACATAAACGTCCTGGACTCTCGTTTGAATGTTTGAGACAAAATATGTATAATTCTGTTGTAGATTCTCGATAAATCTTCTGTGTCAAAGCTCCGGAAATATTGCGCTACATTTTAACCCACGCATAGACAGGGGTTACGTTGTTCGAAATTCAAAACTGCGGGGTCACTGGGACGATGAAGAAACTTGTTCTCCGGCTGGACCGAAGGGTACGGCGTTTCGTCGCAATGCCTATTTTCACGTGATGATCTTTTGTACCGAGACTGAGTTTCAGGTGAGTTACAGTGACAAAGTGATATGATATCTGTAGTTTTGAAAATTTACAGAGTATAATAATTCTTACAGATATCAATAAACGAGGAACATTTCTGCGCGTTTGCTTATAGAGTTGCTTTAAGAGAAATTAATGGAATAGAGGTGAACGGAGATGTAGAAGATGTGAGATTTCAGCAGACGTCTTTTCAAATATATCCTAAACCAAAATTGACGCCGTATCTTCAATTGAATGATAAACAACCCCTTGAAGAAAATTTAGTAAGTTTTATGGATTTTTAGATGGCAATCGATTGATTGTCAATACCTTGTTATTTCAGAAAGTACCAGTGACTGTTGATATCACTTCTGGCGTTAGTCATGGCGTTCATTTTATGATCAAGGGACGGTTGAAGCTCCTACCTCATTCGTAAGTCGAAAATTAAGCAAATTGCTAAATATTTTATTATCACGTTAATTAATGCTTTATTACTTTTTGTAGGTTTTACGTAAATCTACAGAAGGGAAAAGCAATTTATCCTCATCCAGAAATCGCCCTGCATGTTAACCCAAGATTTTTATATGGTACCAGCCCCCCGTGCATGGTCATGAATTGCTGGACCAATGGGGCGTGGAGTCACGAGGAACGTCACCAAGGCAACTTATTTTGGCTACCAGGACGCGATTTTTGTTTCGTGTGAGAATACGAGAATTTTTTTTAATTCTTTTTTTATTCTGTGAATTTACTTTAGTAATAATAATAGTTTTGTATAATAATTTTAACAATTGTCTATACAGAATACGGTGCGAATACCAGGCTTTCACAATATGGCTGAACAACAAGATGATCGGCGAATTCAAACACAGACTTGATCCATCGATCATTGATACTTTACGAATTTATGGCGACGTTCATCTTTATCAGCTTGCTATCAGTACTTCATAATTTCAATATATCGAAACGCAGGCTTCATCGAATTGCATAAACGGCTGATTTATCAAGTGATGAAGGAGGATTTATGGGAGGATCATCAATTTTATGAGCTGTGTGAAGATTTATCGCATTAAGTATATTTTTTGAGGAAAAGCTTTGTGAGCGTTATCTAAAGACGCTATACGAGGGTAGATACATATAGCTTCGCTGCTTTTAGTCGTGATATTTTTAAGATACCTTTAGAAGTTAGTACGATACTCAAGTACCCAAAGAGGATTCCAACGTCACAAAGGAGTAAAGAATGCTGGTCACTGATTACATTTTTGAAGACAGGAAAAGAGACAAGGGAGCCAATAGTCAAAAATGTAAAATTCATGGAACCGATTAAGATTATTCCAAGAGCTGATTTCATTTCTCTCAAGTCAAGTTATGTCAAGTCACTAGTCTCCACGATTAGGTGGAGTATTTTTTTTATGTATATTTTTTTCTTCTGTGCTCGAGGAATGAATCTTGGCGGACATGTATTTCGACTTTCTTTGGCTTTTGGTTTTCGTAGATTACGAGGATATTTCTTTCTTTTTTCTTTCCCATTAAATTCATTACAATCTACTGGAACTCAGCGACCTCACTCGGTAACTAGCCTTGAAGATTCTCATTGATCAATCAGATTATACTCCAGTTTGTCTAGATGGAATTTTTATACACGTCCTTGTCTTTATGAGTGTTATATTATTTATACGGACAATCTTGTCCCTATTCGCTATATATTGTATGCTGTATATTATTTTCCAAAAATAAACATTCATTAGATCAAGTGATTATTCGCTGTTATCATAATGTTAATTACTGCTACATTTAAAAATTGGTTAATGACTTGTTTCAGGATGTGAAACATCTTGAGGTAAATATTGTCATTATATCGTTATGAAACTACTTTATATCCAACGCAAACGAGTCATTTACAATGTCATTATTGACACAATGATATGACACCGGTTATGGCTATTCGTATTTACAGATTACTGAAGAAGTTTGTTAAGTTTTACAGTATTCCTTATTTTTACATTTTTTTTCCTTTAATAAAAACAAGATGCGGGAATTATTTCAAGTTCAATTAATGAATGTTTTCTTTCAGTAATAAATACATATCAGAGTTAATTTGAGAGAACGAACTGCATCTTTACTTTTTTCAAGTTTCAATACGCTTTATTACATAAGTAATAAATTACGTAAACAAAAATAAATAATTTGAAATGACATATTCTTGCAAGGATTGTAGACGAGGACAATTTTTTATTTAAAAATCTCCTAACTTACTGAGTCGTTAATTTGATCCACAAGTGGAAGATTTGAAATTTGTAAATAAAAAATAATTCCTAAATCGGTCATGAGCTCAAGTTGTCAAGTTGGTGTGCGCGTAGCTCGCGCAGTGGGCCTCTAGTACCTTTTGAAATTTGGGTTGTGCTAAATCTGAAAAACTTGTGGAAATTGTAATTTTTGTATAATTATTTTTGAATTAGCAAAATACATGTTTTCGATTTCAAAAATTTTGCAAGATATGTTAATTTACACACTAGAATTGCCTTAACGAGACTCGAGTGAAGCCAAAATCCAGATACCAACAATTCTTCTGCATCTCAGTATACTGAGATTCCCTTGTTTTACTTAATTTTAAAAGATAAAGTCAGCTCGCTACCAGCTTCACTATTATAAATGCAGAATTAATTTTTTTCAGTGAGGAGTATAACCTAAAATCCTACATATCCATATACAATTCAAAATATCATTGATCAAAATGGGGGACATGGAAAAGAAGCAGAAGCAACATCAGCATCAACATCACCATCATAATCATCGGCGACGTCGTGAACAGGATGGAAAAGAAGAGGAGCAAACAGGTTGGTTTTACATCACGGCAGTTATTACTGAGATACATATTAACGTATATTTCCTTAAAAATCTATGAAAATTAATCAAATTTATTCATAACGGTAGCAACGCAGTCGCATACCGTATCGGAGCCACCAGTCACAACAACCCCAGTTGATTCGGATACGCCTGAGCACGTTCGAAAAATCGTCACGAAGGTAATAAGCTTAATAATAATAATAATCTACCACACGGTGCCTCTTAGAAGACAATAATTATAAATCAATCGAATTTTCAGGAAGTAAAAATAACAGTAGATAGAAAAGAAAAGAAACCAACAGTTGCAATGCGTCAGCCGAATTACCTTACCGACCGTAGGATATCTCAGGCGGAAATGCAGAGACGCCACACTTGGCTTCAAAGGACAAGACTGAGTGTCGCCATGTCTAGAAATCGTTGTCGTATAACTCACGAAGTTCGATTTCCAGAAACATTTAATGGTTTATACTGTTCACGTTTTTCTCCAGACGGTGAACTCATTGCCACGAGTTTTGGTACCGGCTGTATACAGGTACAAAAATAGATACGTTGATCAAAATGGATTCCTTTTGACGACCACTGAAGTGTTACGTATATGTTGCACTAATAAGATAAGAAATGGCGAGACCGGCGAAATGCGAAATACCATGAGAAGTGGACTGGACACTTCCTTTCCCGTGATGTGCTGCCGCTTCAATCCGATCCGCACTGACGTTTTTTATGCGTCTAGCGCCTGTGGAAATATTTTTGCCTGCACTACCAGCACGAATGAATTTTCACGCTTCATCGAAGGTCATCGAAATCTCATAATTCTCTAAAACTAATTTAATTGTGAAATTCAAAGGAATATTTTCTTGCAGAACCAAAAAACGAAGTGAACACCATCGACGTGAGTGTAACCGGCGAATATATAGTTTCCGGCGGAAAGGATGCGGCTGTCAGATTATACGATGCTGAAACTGGTCAGGTATTCGTGACTAAGATTGTCATAGTAATGATAGTAATACTTGGTACTTTTTAATTATTAAATCACAGATTGTAACAACTTATAAAAGACACAATGCCGAATTACTCGACGAAAAAGTAAGCAAGTTTCATAGGATGAGAATATTTGCTTCAAGATTTCACCATACTTATCCTGAATTAATTGTCACTGGCGGATGGGATGATACTGTTAAGGTACTTTTGCATGCTTATTATTTATAACACAAGTATACTCGTTTGAAGTTATGATATTTTTACGTATCACAATTTTTCACGGATGAAGAAGTTTCTAATTGATTATTTAGAGTATCTCATTTTCCTTACCAATCGTGCACGAGCAACTTCAGTTTGATTAAAGTAAATGGAATGATATCTAATTCAATAAATGTCTACTTCATTCAGGTCTGGGACACGCGACTGGGAGATGGAGCGGTCAGATCGATAAAAGGGCCTCACATATGTGGTGACGCGATCGACGTTAGAGTATGTTATATATACATGTATATCGATAAAATTTCATTCCTGAACGTTCAAAGTCAATCTTGGTCTGCAGGAGACACATATCCTGACAGGATCTTGGGTCGTAAGAGGAAGTCTTCAGATATGGGATATGATGAGTGGAAAATTAATCGAAACGATCAATCCACAAAATAGACCTACTACACTCGATGGTGAATTTCTTTATGTCGTTCAGTATTTTGATGGAGATCCTTATGGAGAAACTGTCCTCGCCGGTGGATCAGGTACTGGTGCTGTTGAGGTGATAAGTTTGAAAGAAAAGAAGGTAAATATATCTATTAATTTTTTTAATACAAACATCCTTTATAAATTGTCACTGTGTTCCTCTTAGGTTATGGGCAGTTTTCGGGTTAACAAAGCTGTCGTCGCTTTGGACAGTTGCAGAACAATTATTGTTTTTGGGGGAATGGAGGCTGTCATTAGGATCGCTGATTACAGTTAGCTTGCAGAAGTAATTCATTTTTAATAATTAATATCTCTGTCGATCAAATAGTACTTATAGAATATAGAAACTTTAAACGTTCATTAGGAATGTAAATTCTAATACTCTGCCTTAGGATATTAATAGGATATTATTGAAGTTTCAATGACTCTCAAAGTGTAATAATTTTAATTTTAGTGATTATCTCATTAATAGAAGATGACAGTAGCTCGAAGCAGACCTAACTCTTTTCTTCGGTTACAAACTTCTTGCCGAATTTATCGATGAGCCGTGAACGCAGGGATCCACTCACCTCGGCATCGTCTCATCGAAGATAATAGCAGAAGCGTCGAGACGCCCGGCGTCTCTGGCTCCTGTGAGATGATGAAAGACGCGTGGCTAAGGGAGCTAGGGGGTGAAGAAGGTGGTGGATACTCCAAGTCGAAAGTCGAGTGATGCCAAAGTTAAATATAAATGTGGCGGCAAGCGTCCCGACGCCCCTGCCTCGACGCTCATCCCCTGGACCAATCATCCAGAAGCCAGTCTCTTCGTGTTCTCGGCGTGGCCCGGTATATCGTTAAAGACGTCGACGATCTCTCACGATCTTTCTACGATTTATCCATCGATCCAAACCAATCCGTTGATCGTACGATCATTTATTTATATTGTCCTTATTAATTCTTCCATTAATAATATTTCTATTCGCATTGTTCCTATGCTATTTTAATTATTCTATCCATTTTTACGAATCTTCGTCGAATTCTTAATACACGCGACTTTGGCTTGGTTTCGCGAAAAAAAAACAACGCTCGGTTTACCCGAAACACATAAAAACGAACGTACCAGGATTATTGCAACGTGATTGGCTAAGGATTAATCGCATTATAATTACCAGTGTTAATTAATGAGGGTGAGTGTATGAAGAGACAGTGTCGGAAAATTTGCTTCTTTATTGGAATTATCTTCAAGATACTGGATTGTTACGCGATTTCTTGTAATTATATAGGTCTGATAAATTTTTTAGTACACAAAATCCCTTGATCATTCAAATACCATATTATAATGTTTTTAAGGATTCTACATCTTTGTTATGCTTTTTTTTTAATTTTACCTTAACTGCTTCGATTTAAAAAATTTTTATTTAGTCACTCTAGTCTTATATGGACTGAGACATGATCACGTACTTCCTCCAGGATATTACGTACTACTCGGTTGTAATAACAATTAATACTAGTACGACGTGTGT
This sequence comes from Calameuta pallipes, assembly GCA_030142375.1. Classification (NCBI taxonomy): domain Eukaryota; kingdom Metazoa; phylum Arthropoda; class Insecta; order Hymenoptera; family Cephidae; genus Calameuta; species Calameuta pallipes. The sequence continues at coordinate 342,760 of JARQSW010000706.1, read as the reverse complement.
AACTATAAAGTGACTTCCGATACGTCGTTGACTATTCCTTCCCGTCAAATTGGTAGTGCTTTATTTTTGGACGGAGCATACGAGATCCAGGATCCAGCGGACACTCGACTGTCCAAACGTTATCTGTTGCGGATAGTCTAGGAGAGGGGATTTTTTTTCCGAGCAGTTCAAGAAATTCTGGCTTCAAAGAAATCATATCTCTGACAAAGGCTCACATTTAGACACACTGAAATATGAAGAAATTCAAAATTTTTCTTTAAATCTCGAAGCCCGATTTATTTTGTCGTTAAAATAAAATTCGGATGAGATTTTCGACATTTTTTATAGTCGGGCAATAGTAGTTTTTTTTTGTCGTTAAAGATTCGAGTAAACTGTGCGTGATGTGTCGTTATTTAGAATTTGAAAAATTTTCTCGGGATTTTATATATAACTTAAACCGATTTCTCATAGTTTATAAAAATATTTTGAAAGCATCTTATAATAGCTTTCCGAATAATTTTCTCCCGTGTGTACGTTTCTGATATATATATATATACTCAACATATACATTTAAGTGAAATTCGAATTAGCTTTATCAACGTCAGGATAACGTAAATGTCTTTATTTCGCGGTATTCACGATTACAACAGCGTAACGATCGACACTCAACCTTGAATTAATTTTTCCCGTATTACATGTTCTGCGCCAATATCAAATCCATGCGCGAATCGATTTGAAGAAATCCGATAGGACGACAGTTTAATTAAATTACCTTCCAAGAAGTAGAAGACGATATCGAAATAATTAATTGATAATCAAGCTGAACAAAAGACAAGACTTTTCGTAGAACGACGTTAAGGGTTCCTCGAAATAATTGACGAAACAAACTTTTAGACTACAAAAATTCTTAAAAAAGAAAAAAGTAAAAAAAAACCTTAAAAACAAACTTGTTTAAAATTCGATAAATTCGTCCTTATGATCTCATGTAACGTGACTACTCCCTTCACCCTTCTCTCCATGTATCTCAAGTCAGCATCTGGCTCGTCTCATCTCACACTCTACTAATGTGCATTCGCGCAATGACGACAAGGGCGCAGACATATCTGAATATTTGTGTCACTTTCCGAAATATCCAAGATATAGAGACATCGCGAATATACCAATAGCCGGGAGTAAGTCCCTACTGTGTAGCAGTACGCATAAAAATAGAAATAGATCTAAAGTTAGTCGGCCTACACTCGGTATCCGGCCCAAACGCTTAACACCCTGGGACTTGGCAATCCGACGTTGTGGCAAACTGTCCAATATCAGAAGGAAATGTCCAGTAAACATTGTCCTACATTTACAAAGTTTAGTTTATGCGCTAAATATCATGCAATAGCATAAAGGAAGTGTTCCATCGGAAAAAGGAAAGGCGTCTACTCATATAGCGTTCATGAAAACCTCCGAAGGAGTATCCAATGCAAATCAATAGTTGGCACGGGTGCTCTTTTCTTACTTTTTATTTTGACGTCTCTATTGGTCGCTAAGCGAATTTACATGGAGCAGCTAAAGCCCCATATCGGTATCTAACGTCCGAGTGACGCATTGAGAATGATATTTCTGAGCTTTATGATTAGCATTCGGACGTTACTGAGAATCTTCCCTAATACAGTATAAAGTGTGCAATGAGTTATGCATTGTATTTTGACATCAATGCATAATAAATAAAATGTATGGAAATGCTTTTTATAAATGTACAAAGCATCGATTTAGTCAATAGTATAGTCAATAATTATTCGAAAGATCAATACCGTCTGGTGTGAACTCGGGGAATGAACTCTTTGCTCGTTTCTTGAAAGACATATAGCAACGATGGCAATGTGCGCCATCGTCCACAGTTAAACTGGCGTGTGCACATAGTAATTTTATCGGTTATACACTACACGTATGTATACCCACTGATATGTGTAACTACGTAACTACATAGGTACGTCGAGACGGTGTAGGCACCTATTTCGAGAGACTTTTGGCCGAGAGCCATCCGAACTGCTTACTCACTGCCATAATGCGACCCAGAGCTTGCTCGGTTGGCTTTGGCTGTGGACTTTCATTATCGTGAAATTGCGAGCTTGGTGTCTGTCAAATATTTTTTTATTTTTCGTTTCGGCACTTACACTCAACTCCAAAAGGACAATGTTCACGAATTAGGTTATTATCGAGCGACTGAAATAACTATGTGGGCCACACGCACTGTCTCACGTCACTAGTCCTTATGACAGTTGTGGCTTGTTATAACCTCAAAAGTTATTGGATCTTGTTGGAGTCTAGTCTTACGCAGGAAGTTCTGTGAATTGATTTCACAGGGAAGTGAAGTTGCACGTGTATCGCGTCAGATTGAAGAATCGATTAAAACCGCCATGTCGCTCGTTATGTGGCTGTTAGGATTTTGGTCGTTGCAGAGGCACGTAGTTCCGCGTTTCAATGAGAAGCACGCGAGCAGCGTTCACTGTACTGTACATACTATAGTAAGCTATGGGCTTGATACCAGACTCGAGTCTAGTATGGTCGTGTGCGAATGCTCTATTTCTGGATGAGAGTGTTACATAATCGACTATCGGTATTCGAAGGAGGAATAGCACGTGCCTAGGTTATACGTCGCGCGATGAACCTAACCTAAGGACCGTAGTAAAAAAAGCCACCGATTTTTAAGTCTTGCCAGGCATGCTTATTTGGATTCACAATGGACGAATGGAAATGGTGTCGTTGATACTATAGTACGTTAACAATTTTTTAATCCTTGGAGTCTTTGTTGTCTACATTTATACGCTCAAGAGTAGTACTATTGTCTGTCTGTTTGTATGCATTAAACAATCTAACCGACCCCCGTGATCAGTCTCGAAATCCATCTGTGTAAATATACCGCGGTGGATATGCAAAACCATTTGGTTTACTGAGTATTTATCAAGTAAGAAATTCACCATTAACGCAGGATGTTATCAAATGCGTTTTCTCCTTTTTCAAATTGATTACAATTCGGTATCTATGAAGTTTTGCTGTAACATCGATTAGTGCTTAACAGTTGATTTTCATGGATTGCAGAAATGCTAACGGGTGCTCAGGGTAATAAGTGGAACTGTGAAAAGTAGTGAAAATGTCTCAACACCCTTCAAGGCCACCCGGGGGACCGGGTGGCTGGGGTGGGAGGCCCAGTGCCCCAAGTCCCTTTAGACCAGCCTCACCCTATAGTCCTACCTCATCGCCGAATCTTCACAATCGTTCTCGAGGACCACCTACTCCTGTTCATCATCCTCATCCAATGTCACCGTTGACCTATCCGCATATGATGCACCCCATGAGTCCAGTACCCATGGGAATGCCCATTTCGCCGGGGATGTCGCCAGTTTTTGGATGTCCACCACCAGGATATATACAGTGTCCCAGACCACGTTGGCCATCGCCAATTCAACCCGGAACATCGGCACCCAGGCCTTTTATACCAGCTCAAGTTCAGGTGTGTTTTTTGAAAGGGATGCAAACTTTTTCAGGGAAATTTTCACGACTGCGTTTTTTTAAACTCAGAGTCCTATTGGGAGTGGATCATCTTCACCAGTTCCATGTGGTCCACCGGAGTACCTGATTGCTCCGTATAGACCAGGAGAGTACGAGTACGTCGGAGTACCCTTAGATCCTGCTCAGGGAGACGAGGAAGCTACGGGACCCAGCACCGCAGAAATTATTGCCAGTCAAAGTCAGGATTACGTTGATGAGAAATTAGCTGAGTACCAGGCCACCATCCAGCAGCTTCAAGGTGAGTACGAAACTTGTTAAAGTTTATGTTGAGTTTGTCCTTTTTAAATACATAATGCAATCGCGTAAATGGGTAAAACATAATATAAAAATTTGACTATGAAAACGGAATTACGGTTACTGTGGTTTTAATACTTAAAAGTTGACTCCTCTAGAAATCTTATGGTAAAATATTATATCAGCCATATTTAAAAGCAGATTTAAATAACGACAGCTTCGAATTCTTAATCGAGAAACGAAATTACGTAAACTATACAATTTTCGTAAACTTTTCTCAAATCCCATTCATGAACAGACGTAGCGGCCATGACGAATGGAGTTCATCAATTTCATTCAGAGGCAAGATTTCTTTGAAAAAAAAAAAGAGTGGAAACCACTCGTACAGCTATCGCTCGACCACGTGGTAATACCAAGTGATATAAACCGTTGAAACAAGCACGTGGCATCTATTGTCAAGAAGATAGGCTAACGATCCAAGCATCTGAAGTCAAGCGATATTTTCGTCAAACGGAAATGCAGTTGTCGTTTTCTTTTCGGATTATCGGTTCGGATCGTCTGTTTATTTTTTCTTCTTCACCACCCGTTGCGCGAGTTGCGCGAGGGTCCAGTTTTGAAAATCAGGCGAGTTTATTTTTCTAGTATGATTTAGTCGCCACGTTGTCGTGCCAAATCGGTAAAGACCAATCATTACCCATTCCCAATGTATAACTGAAGATGATCGAACAAGAACCAATCCTGAGAGCGTATTTTCATTTCACCTATATAAATTTCCATGAAAATTGCATAAAGAATTTCAAAAAGTCATAAACAAATCCATTCCATTGAATCGTTAAATTTAATTATTACCAATACCAAATTATTTTTCTATCACGATTTAGTAAGAACCATAACTTTTTTTAAAAATAAACCTCGACCCTATTTCCACGTCGGTAACAAGCTAGGTACATATTTGATGCATCCAAGATAGAATGACCCCGATGATGCGTTTGGCCACATTATGAAGTTGACCGTTGCCGGAGATAATGATGATCTTGGCATGAGTGATCTCAATGGGAGATGACTTGGCGAGCTTTTCTGCTGGTTGATAGAAGTACTATGACCACCGACGTAGGTAAGGTAGATACCTACGCAAGGTATGAGATAAGTATACCCAAAGGATACAGATTTTGATACCGATTGGAAGAACAAAAAATAACACGCAGCTGTCGGTGGACGAACAACTTCTCAGCCCGATATGATTCTCAGTGTGTTCCTAAAGCTCGACATTTCTTAACCTCTAGACGTATCTAGCTAAGGACGTACAACAGACTCATAAATTTTCTTTGCAAAACCCCACAATATTCGCATGCACATTCGCGTTGACTGTGCAGGGAAATAGAATAGAATCGACGAGACGGTAGCCCATGTGTTTATAAATAGGAATGACGAGCACCTGCCTCAGCCATTCACATTCACGTTCACATTCTCACTCGCACTCGCATTCACACGCGTTTCCTATTCCTCGTAGAGAAACGATGAAATTGTGAAACACGGTCCACCGCACGAATCTGTTTCCTTCATTTGTCTATTTTTTAATATTTATTTATATACCGTAAACCTTACATGTCACTTGAATGAAAAAAATTACGTGCTTATCAAATGTTCAATCGAATATATATACATATATATAATACATATATTAAACGACCATTTTTATTCCCCGTGTACCTGTTAGACTGGTCGGTAACATTGAGGACGATCAATTACGCCGTTTCGCGTTATGTAAGGTTAGCGAAAATCATGAAAAAAAATAAAAAATACAGAGACTGCAGAACATCATTTCATATTTCTATCGAATAAACAGAGCGAATCCTCGCGCATGTTTCTGCACGTAAATAAATGCCAGAATAAGGCTGACATTTGAATTTCCGTCGTCTGGCGACTATCGATATAGAAACTCGCTAATACGCTCGGGCAGAACTGAACAAGCGTATCGTTCTTTTTAACGCGCAATTCTTTTGCTTCGTATCTTACGCTGGAATACACGTAACTTCAAGTGTGCAATCGCGCACGTATGTACATGCGTCTTTCGCATACGAAAGCGTCGACTTCGTCACGTTGCAGAAATTGATCGTTGCCTGAATCATGGCTGTGCCTGCAGCGTGTAAAATGGCTTCGTAGAAGTCTCGAGATATATTCTTGTTGGGAGCACGTACCGGCTGAGACTCCATTTTGGACTGTAATACTGCGAAACGCGGTACTATTTAAAATTCGTATATCCATACGTGCACTGAAGTCGACTATACAGTCAATTCTTATACTTAATTTTATAATCTTATACTTTATTTTTTATCTTCTTCGATTAATATCATTTTATATTTGAGTCTCGATGGAATGTACGATATATTTGAAAAAAGATTAGTAAACTGCTTGCTTTGCTCTAGCATGCGTACGCATACAGTTTGAGTGGATGGAATGTGTGTTCTTCGTGGTGACTTTCGTGTCGAAGAAAGACTCCTGTTGACAGTTGCATTTCAGGCACTAACTATTAATGGGAAATAGGGGCGATTGCAAGACAAACCCTGTGGGTCATTTTCCTTTGACAGTAATGACTTTTACTTGTCTCTTTAATAGCATTGATTCTTATCTTTAAATGTATGTATGTTAATTCTTGGTTATGTTGGAACTGATATGTCTCACAATCAGTTAATTCTTTACTTATCGATGAACTTTTAAAGATATTCTTGGATGCGACAGCGAAACGTTTTTTCAACTCAACTCAAATTTAGTTAGCCTAGAGATACGTTGTATGTATTTGTTAGGTATTTACATAAAACGTGTATTTTTATTAAATAAAATAATAAATTAAATGCATGGCACGTTTGACAATTAAACTAAATAGTATATATTAAATTTTCATAGCTGTCTGAGAGAGATCAAATGATATCAGTTTTTCTTAAACGACTTTTTTTTTTCGTCGTTCCTATTGTGGGAATTGAATTGGTAGTAATAGTTGGTAACAATAGTAAGATAATATTTTTTTGAAAACGAGACTTTACTCGCTATTCAAGTCTCACCGTAGACTAAACCTCAGTGGACACTGGTTAAAATCAGACGCCATGAAATCATAACTGTATGTTATTTGATAAAAAAGATGCATAATTTATCACAGGTTCTTTAAAATGAATATTTATGAAATATGGAAAATTTGTGTTTACGTACTAATTAATATCATGCGCTTCATTAATAAATCCTGTATAAGTTCGTCGATTACATGAAAGACACGTGTCGCGATTATATGTATAGAGCTGCGTCGAGCTTCAAAAAAACCTTGTTTATTCCGATAGGACTGTAAATAAGGCGTAACGTGGATGAATTGATTGGTTTTATTAAAAAATCGCGATAAAATATAGCAGACGGAAATACAATGGCTCGTCGAACAGTCACGAATGTATTGTGTATCAATAAAATGTAATTGTAGAATCGGTGGATCGACTTACGAGAGAAATCCGGTCTGAATAAGAAAAAAAGAATTCCATTCGACTGATTGATGGATTCCTAAAGTATTCCACGTGAAAACTATCAAACAGTATAATATACCCAGTAATGGTTTTACGAATATTTTCTATTCATAAATTTAATACAAATCTATTAACCTGTCAATAAAAACATCAATTTCAGTAACACGGACAGAAATGATGACCTACATTAATTAAACGTCTCAAGCCACAAAATAAAATACACGTATTACCTTAATTTAGTTATCAACGGCATAGTAAAAAGTCTTGAAAACATCGTAATGGCAGTTTAATGACAGATACAGTCTGCTTCGATATTGTCCATATGACTAGACAGGGAGTCTACGCGTATTCTAACCTCAAAACAGTGTCTGCACTTTTACACTCTATTTTACGCTACAAGATGCTATTAAGAGTCACTTTCAAAAGTATCTGCCGTTCTTAAAATACCAAACCGGTCTCACTTCCTACGCGAAGAAGAGACGTTCGCGTCTCGTAGCACGCGTCGTTAACAGTCAGAAATTTTCAACGTTGGCTTCGAAATTCGTAACGGCGAACCCGAAGACGTACTGGATTAGATCCTTGCGATAAGAGAGAGGGAAAGAAAGAGAGAGTAAAAAATGGAAACACGCAACCAGCAATGACTACGAGTCACTGGCACATAGCGGCGATCTCGATTTAGAGTCGAACGATCGACTAGCGTATCGCTCTGAAGTAGGCAGCAATCCGTTCGACCGCAAATTTAAATTTCTAATAGCGGGTTGTCTCTAATCTGAGTATCGTGCAACTCACGCACGTCGCATTGTGTTTCTTGAGAATGCACGGTATTCTAGCGTCCTTTGGACGAGCATTTGTGGACACCAAGCATATATGTAGATACAGAAGCAACGTTTGTATAGATGCATTGTTATACTTACCGTATAATGAATGAATAAGCATTTCTAAGGTAATATAATACTATTGATCAATGAGATTAAGAATGTTCATAGGCAGAAGAATGGTACCATTTATGATATTTATTGAAACACGCAGTAGACGGTATATTTGGCCGTCCGGCCAATCGGCTCTCAGGATCGATGTAACGGGTGGGTAATCGATAAAAAATAGGTTACGAACAAACGTAGTTGCGTGAGCTAGTAATACTTGGGTGGAAGTAGTCACCGGATCTGCTGGTATCGTAGGAATTATGAGACGTATACGAGCGACACGATTTATGATGAGTATGATAACAGTCAACGAACGTTTCTCCATTTTAGTTTTTTATCCCGCCTCGTCGAGGAGTCTTGGCGAGTATTGTTATGCCTGTCCAGAGGATTTGTAGGTTACGAAATTGTCAGTTCGTTCTACAAGTCGGTACTCTTGACTCTGACCATGAATAGTCCGATATTTTTAGGATCAATCCTGTTTGTAATACCATGATCAGGTTATACGTGATAGAGCGAAGGAGCAATACAATTTCGAGCAGATGCTTGAATACAAACATGGAAACGTAAAATATTTTCTTATCAGTTTACGCTATAATTTTACTGCACAATCGAACATGTGTACGATAAAAGTACGGAGTAGTATATTCAAGCAAATCATGGAGAAGTATCTGGATAGAATTTATTGACCTGGAGAACATTATTTCTGCCTAGACTATCTCAGGCATAAATAATGTAGATTACCTGCTTTAATAAATAATTATTAAGATCAATCCAACCAGATTATTCAATTTTGAAGCATTATACGATACTATAAAAATCCCATGTTTATATAACGTAAATAAATGTCAATGAACATTTTTTAAAAAGTAAAAGTTCATTAATGCCAACATAAGGGCTGTCGAAAAAAATAATCGTGAAAAAAAGATCCACTTAAGGAGTCCAGTAGACACTCTCGCTACCTGGCAATAACCAGTCTTGCCAGTTCTATAATCATTCCTTTATGCGAACCCAGCCGAAAATACCATAGAGGCTTTATTGCGTAGACGATATCAGTAACAGTGCAATATATACGTATACGCGTCTAGACGTAGGAACTACGTTACGCAACGGAGTTTGGTCGTACACGAGAAAGTGTCCATCCGAATATACATACATGTGTACGGGTCGATATGTAGAGTCGCCTGTATTATCGGTGCTCTTGCCTAAACTCGTAACAATAATAAGCGACATTGCGATTCCGCGTTTATTCTTATCGGTAAAGGCAACTGCAAATTTTGCAACGCTTCATAGATTAGATAAGATCCTTTTTAGGCTTGATCTGAAATCTAAGTGTAAGAGTCTGATACGGTTGACAGGAACATTTATTGCAGTGTGAAGAAACTCTTAATTCGAAATGGCATATCGTTATCGATGTTTGTCTGTAATCAAGAGAATAGGAGGGGGATAGAAAAGGATGAGAGACTCGGAGAGTCGCCGAGGAATTGAATTATTTCGTGAAGCGTCGAGGAACTTGGATGTTAAACTGTACGAAATAGGGAGCAGTTGGCTTAACCGAGGAAGCAATTACCATAAGCGCCGATGCGCAACACTGCCTATAGACAGGTTTCTCTAGTGGGGCACAGTAGGTACTCTAGGCCGTCCAGCCGAAATCGGGACCGTCGATATCATTTGATAGTTTGCGCTGTCAATATTCACTGGGTATTCGGTAAACTTGCTCGCAGCTAAAAGGTATTTTGATGTGTGTTTCATTGATGACACTTCACGGATATACTATTTATACGGTACGGTAATTTTGTTGGATGCAATTAACACGTAGATTGGTCCCTTGATTATTACTATATATGTTATTACATGTGATATCATATATGGATTCCGAGTAATTATTTATTTATGACTAGCCGAGTGATCGAAGAATTATACAGTCTTCGTAAAGGATCAAAGAAATCTTAACGATTGCAGCGGCGTGCACCGCATTTTTCCGCAGTGAGGTCGGATCGTTAAATCCTTATAGCATATAGGGAGACTTTCGTTCTAGAATGTTTTCTTGCCGTCCTCTTAGGAAATTTCCAGGATGATTCTTCTCGGCATCACACTACTGAAACAGCAAGTTTTTTTTTTTCTAAGGTACTACATGCTAGTAAAGAAGGATCGATCCTGGAGAGCATATCTTGAAAGGTTCTAGAGGGTGGTCCTTTCAGACATATTTCAGTGGTTCTGGAGATAGTGGCGCATTATAGTTCGCGGCGAGTACAGGACGAGACAGGATAAAAGGATTGATCGAGTGGGTCTTGGTGGCGGCGGAGTTGGCAGAGGCCGTGGTAACGACCAAGATGAGGATAGGGTTGGAGGTCCGATCTACCGTCGGGGTTGAAAATGGAGGGTGGGAACAGGAAGAGGAATGGGAATGGGGGCTGGTGGGGCTGCGTCGTAGCGGAGGCAACGGTAGAACCAAGAGCGACTGCTACGTCGCCCCACCAGTATCGAACCGGCGCCTGACCAGGCTGCATGTACATTCCGTATAAGGCATTCCACTTTTCTAACGCGTTTTCGATATAGCGCCGCGATAGCATTTACATTGTGTTTTGGAAAAGAGTGTTAACTGTCAGTATATCCAGAATAAACTGCGCGACAGGACTGTGTTATTGGTAGGGAAGGTACCAGGTGGCCAGACATGGATTACGTGCTCTGGCCTGACAGTTCTAACTAGAAACAGTGAATTCTTGCTCAAATAAAATCCAGGGTAAGGTCTAGTGAGATTAACGATGAACTGGTGTATTATTGGGCCTGAGAAAAAAAAGGAAGAAGTAGAGTATTGAAGATCTGCGATAATGTCGCAGACAACCCCACCCGGGGGTGGCAGTCCTGGCAGTAATCCAGGGGGCAGTCCGAGGACACCACGTGGAGGTCGTCTCAGGGACAAAGTTAATTTTTTCGAACAAGTATGGACGTCTGGACGTACACCCAGTACCGAGGATCTTCTAGATGAGATCGATGGAAACAGAAGGAGTTTCGTCTCGCCGACGATGCCGAGGCCACCCTCCAGGGCCAGTGACTCTTCCTTCGAGGAAAGTTTCGAGAGGCTTGTGGAAGAAGGTGAACTTAACGGAGCGAAGGTTGTGAAATTTGAAAAGATCACTGTTCGCAAAAGCGTTCGGGAAGTTACAACGACGAGCTCTGGCAACACAAGCAGTACCAGCACTGTTCGCGGTACCGGGATTCTCACAGAATCTAGCAGGACTCCAAGCGAGGAACACGCCCTGGAAGATTCAGCTTATCAGAGCCATAGTCATGGCGTTCACAGTCATGGTAGCAAGTCCAGCTCGGTCACGTCCTTCGCCAGATTTCCATCGGAGGAGAGTCTCTCCCAGAGGAGAGGCAGCAGTCCCCAGAATCCCAGTTCCTCGGACGAGCGAACACCAGCTGAGTGGTACGCAGAGTATCGCAACCAGAGCTTCCAAAATGTCACAGCAAGAATGGAGTATAATCGCAGCCGTAGCGAATACGATGCGCACATCGCCCAGATCAGAGGTATTGATGTTACCCAATGACAATCATAATGCACGCAGAGTAATCAATCACTGCAGCTACCAGCACTCTTTTCATTTAAACAGCTGTTCCTCGTGATTACATTTCACACAGAAAGATTTGACAGTGTACTGACTGATATTCTGACCTCGTGACATTTCATATCTTTTAGTAAACATATGACCGGAAATTCTATGAATTATTATAGCATGCGTTGTACCTCGAAGTGTCAGGAAGTAACTTTATAAAATTAATTTTACCTCTCGTATTCTCAATAAAAATTCATGCAAACGCTAACCATCTAACAACTCGCATCTCGATTATCAGTGACAGTTTGACCTTATCGAACGAAGTATTGCGCAAACCCATTTCAGTAATGTAGTCAGAGATATAGTTACGAGAATAAAAATGCATAAGAGAAATAGCTGTAATAAATTATAGATATATAGAAAATTTTATAAAAATACAATAAAAGCTTCTGCTATAGTCTAAGCGCTAACGCCCACTGTAGTAAATGCCGGCCGGCCGGCCGGCTTCTGCCACGACGTGTATCTAAGCATAGTAGGTATACGAGCCAATAGTTAACGATGACGTTATACCGAGGGCCGGTTCAAGGCTTTCCCCTCTTTTCGCTATCTCGCACGCTCTTTCTCTAATTCTTTCACTCCCTCGCTCTTCCATATCCACTCGTTAATTGTCACATCTCGCCTGTATGTATACATACGCTTCTTCTCCTTCACCAAACTGGCACCGTCCTTCTCACTCTAGCGTATTCACCAAAGTACATTACGTACGTACATAACAAGTATAATGCTTCGCATTATACATATATAATGTATAATGTATGTACCGAACATTAGGCACCGAGCATTACTACCCACGTTAGAGCGGCGGTACATAAATATGTATATAAACTATCCGCTGGAAGATCATAGTCAGAAACAGGAAGAAGGAAAATCTTTAATATCCATCTTATGTTTCTCCTTCCATTTTATAAATTCTGTTTTTTAAATCCTATTAGTATCGTTGTATCGCCGTATGGCGTTAGCGAGTCCGAAGGATAACCCAAGGTGCATCTTGGAGGACACTTTCCAAATAACATACAGTCAATGCTAAACCACCGCGTCTGCGTGCCCAACGATAAAGTGAGCACGACGAATTCCTTTTCGATCGTGTAAACCACATGGGATCATCGGTTCAAACGAGCTTGTTAATTCAGGCAGGCTTAACGATTATATGGTGTAGGTCGATAGATTCCTGCCACAGAAAGAGACACAGGGGTTCGCATATGCATATGTAAACACGTGATCGTAGGACTCTGCACGCTATTCATAGTCGCGGCCCGTCGGATATCCACGTGCTCTCGTATAACATGCGATCTTACCTCATCGCATATGAAACACCAATTACGAAGTAATTATGAAACAATTTCGCGTACAAATAACCGCGGAATCGGACTAATGGAGAGTGATGGGATAGATGCGAAACTATTGGTACTAGCTACGTCACATGAAATATCTCTCTTTAGTCTCGGCTTACCACTGTAGTAATGTCAAGGCCACGGTAACCCTTATCGCAATTCGTTCAATCAAAAAACTTCACGTTCAACTTTATTTCATAGAATTCAACGGTCGTTAACTACATTCATAGAATGTGGAGAAATAATTCTTTTTTACCTTCGATCTATCTAGTTTATTTTTCTTTTTTTCCTTTATTCATTTGTTCCGCACACCCAGGTAAACCGTAACTCATTTGCCGCGCAGTTTCCTTCGTTAACTCGATCCGACCTAATTACAGCTCTCTCTTTCATCGAGCACATAATGTTTTTAGTTCGCTTTGGGTCTGGGACCCCTGCGCATGACACCTCGACTTGCATCAGGGTGCATATTTCACAAAACTACTAAAGTGCTGTTATCAAGGATAGCGGTCAGTATCGATCGCAGTGTACGTACACAATGGAAAACGAAACGTATTCGTACAGCGTTTTTCACTGTGCGTGGACGCCTTTATTGTAGCCATGGCCGAGGGCACGCACGCTGCTCATTTATTTCGTGGGCGAATGCGTACTGGAATCGTTAACGAGCGGCGTCTTCGAGCATTGAGCTAAGAGCGACCGGGGTGACGAGAGGCTTGAGAATTATTAAGAGATGCAATTCTATACACTGGTATACGCTACAGAGTGGTCTAGTAAATAAATACCAATAGGAAATTGTTACCTTACGAGACCACGTGGAAATATTAGATCCGTCACGGATATCATCTATCCGTTTAAATTTAATATATGTACATACAGACGTTATTGAAGCTTAATAAAAATATAAAATGCAACGTGTCGTTTCGACCGACTTTGTTGTATTACTCGGGTGTACTCGCGTGTATCTCTACGAATCTGACCTACTTTCGTACCTATGACAAATACAGACTTTCGATAGATCTATATATATATGTTCTACACGCATGCTTTGACTCGGTATACGTATATATTTATGTTTTCAGATATATATGGAATTAACAAAATTACCTGATACCTGGTGAAAAAAATTATTTAACAAAATTTACATTAATCTTCAGACCCGAACTCTTGCTTATAGTCGTTACTCTGATTTCTGGAACCGATCTTGATATTATTATATAACCCAGTATATAGCCGAGAGTTTCAGTGAGAGTCGGGAGACCGTCTAGCCTCGAAAGACCGTGTCTGACCTCATCCTCAAGAACTTGTCCCACTTACGCGATCCTCTCCTACTCCTTGGCTCTCATACTCGACAGTCCCTCTTGGTTCTCCGACACTCTCCTTTCTCTCTAGCGTTTTTTCTCACTCGTTGATTTCCGGTCGCGCGGAAGTTTGCAACTCTAAAAATATCAAGTTAATAGATGAGACGAGATACCAAACGCCTAGTCCGTCCTACGTAATGAGCAGTAGAAAAAAAATTATGAAATAGGTAACACGTGTTATAGACATCCCAACTATTTAGTATTACCGTACACCGGGTATGTTTTATCAGTCAAGAGGAAGGTTGACACTCGACGGATTAAAAATTGCTTGGTTGTTTCTATATCAGTGAGGATATCGGCCACGCGCTTAGAATTCATCAAAATAATTTCTACAATCCTAATATTTATCTGTTACCATGTATAAGTCGCTACTAGCTATTGTGCTACATGTGAAAATTTTCAATTACCTTTACATCCCTCACAGGGGGAAATAACATAGTTGTTGCCCTTTGACGTTAATGGCTGTATAGTGACTGTAGTTTGGTCCCTTTAATGGATACAAAACACACGCGATCGTCTTTATGCTTTTAATGCGCAAGCAGTCATTTAAAGTTTTCATATTTTCGTTTCGTAATTTTAACGTCACGACATCTTGGCCATTCGGTATGTCACACGGTAAAGGCTATTATTAGACAAGCCCCCACAATTTGAACGTGGCGATTCTACATTGTCATACTTAAAGTCTAAATTTCACTCGTTCAATCATTTTTCCCGTGGAACAGACTTTTGACACTTTCTACAAACATGGCGGATCGTCTCGACTCACCAGCCAGTACACCCACTGACTCACCCACTCGACGATTATAATCCAAGGTCAACGCTTAGCAGGTCCTGAAAAGTTGATGCGTTAACCTTGCCCCAGCCGTGAGTTCAATAGGAGGCGCGACAGGATGCAATATACGGCGTCTGGTCTCCATCATTCATTTACTCCAAGATGAAATAAGACTGCTCGGTGCTCCACGCCCTTAATAATTATATATGAGCGTGACGCGCAGATGCACCGATATATAAAAATGCTAGAGATAACAAAGATTAATTCCATATGAAATATCACTGTCGAGATGATCGCCCGTCGTCTAATATGGATGCTCGTATCTTTGGAATGGAGGTTAGGTATGCATCGCTGCGGCCATACTGAAAATGCGCATCGGCTGCTTTAATAGGAACTTGCGATGCCGGCAAGTGCCACGTTATTACGTGCGCCAAAATGCTCTCTTTCTCTCGGCTCTGTCTTACTCCCTATCTCCGTCTCTCTCTTACTCATTTACGATGTCGCACGAAAACAATTTATTCTACAGACTATTGATCATTCAGCGAAATGTTAATCCACTTGTGATACCCTTTATCGGTCATCGTTAATCCACGTTGTGTTATATGATAAATGTAATCGACAAGGGTCGAGCCTTAATATCAATATCGATTATGCATTACAGGACCACGCCTGCTCTGCGAAATTATGCAGCTACGAAAATTTTTTATCCAATTAACTGACCTGTAGTGTCGTAATATTGGTAGCGTTTTAAAATCTACTCGTTTGATCACAATGAATTTTTCGTGCATTTTTGTGGAACATTCTGTGACCCCCCGAGGAGGTCATTACGATTGGAACACAATGATTTTATTTTCGACGCGACTCCTTCTCGTGTATAGGGAAATATTTATTATCGTACTGGAAGGGATGTTTGAGTCGCATATGGGTGTGGCTATAGACTTTACGATCTGTTGATTTGGATTGTTTGTCTTGATTCAGAAAAATTTGTCAATCCTTAGCCGTACGTTGTTACGGCGTACGTAGGATTAAATTTGTCTCTTTTTTGACTTATCGTTAAATCCCACACAGTGCTGTCTTATATAGAATGATATATGGTTGCCATTGTGCTCGAGAGACGTTCTATCCTTATTTAAACTTCCCACGCCCTCATTAGGTTTCTTCGAGGAGACACTGTACCTATCTCGAGGAGATACTGTGTATATGTATTTCTTTTTTTTTTCGTTAGTCAAATGTCATGAAACTTGAATCACGAGGCTCGCTACTAGAGTTTATATTAACATTATGCAATGGCCCGTTCTGTACCTTGACGATAGTTCACGATTGGGGCGTATAGATAATATTTTGAAAGAGCTGCCGACGGTGCCATGGCAGTGCCAGGCCACTTCGACAACCGGGCATTACACGAGGTTGAAATGCCTGAGGTATAGGAAGAAGAAACGCACGCGATCGCAAATCCTTCCAGGTGTCTGTCACCTGCAGGAAATATCGAAGGATCGATCGGTACATTAAAATAACGACGTTTCTTCCGGATTCCGGTTTCATCGAACCTTTTGATTCAATTCTCTACGCTATTACGGTGTTTGGCCTCTACCGGCAAGCTGTACGGCTGATAACAATAAGAAGACAACAAAGGGTAACGATTTTGACCGAGCTAAATTATGTAGTGATGATCACGCGAATTTTAAGAATAACGCATAACAATGATGCAGCTGTTTTAATATGGAGTAGATGGAGGACAAAGAAAATTTATGAAAATGTGAAACGGTGCATCTTCGATTCGTCATTCCGCATGCGATGCTACGACCGGATTAAAATATAGCGTGTCCAAGGTGGAACGGACGTGAAAAGGGAAGCGCACCAGGAGTCATGTTAAAAATACGATTTCCAGGGGATTAGCATGGCTCTTGTGGACGTCACGCAAGCTAAAGGATTTCAGTGAAATAGGAGGGCTGTAGAAACGAAAATAATTGCAACGTGCTTGGTACACTTCGTGGAAAAAGTGCAACTGTGTTATACAAGTGCGCCCGATGCTTGTGAGGAGGATGACAATTTTATTCGGTCAATTAGGTCTGATCGTTAATCAGGAGTTGAGTCTTTGTAGGTTAAACAAACTAATGTTTCATACTGATTGATTCCAGTCGAACTGGAATGACCAAGACATAAATACTTTTAATCTACTGATTAGAAATATTATTTTCATCCGATTATAGCATAATAACGAATACATATATGTAGTCATATAAAAATGTCAACATATGAGACTCCTCGATCTCGTGTAACCGTAACGATTTATGGCGTACATGTGCGAATTAAGTTAGATCAGGTTAGGAAAATCAAAATGGTACACGCTAGATCCTTATTTGATCACCGTGACATAATCAGCGTGTACGAGGTCGTCTAGAATCTCAAAGTTATCCTTTCGTGTGGCCAGTCCGTCGCTCGTTGTAAAACGGCCATAAAAGTATTTTTATATAGAGCCGAGCGGCCATCTTTTAATCCTGGATTTCATTTTCAAGGCTTTGAAGATTCGAAGAACAAGATAAAATGCACGTGCACGTTACGCTGTATAAGACTATACCTCTATTCTTATTACTGTTTACAAAGTTATTGCCGACGCGCCCACTTACTTACCTCGCTACCTGGAAATTCGGGAATGACAGACCGAGCTTAATTTTATTACTGACCGCATTGCGCGCACAGACATCAAAAATGTATCTTATTAACCGTCGCAAAAGCTTTCCCCGTCAGTGTTTTATAAATATGCAGCTGACTGGCCCAAGGCTCGTCTTGTTGCTAACCTAGAAAGTGTACCTGAACGTTCTTATTTCTCAGTGTCAAGTTTGATTAAGATGCGTACGAGATACGTCACTTTTCAACATAGGATTAGATGCATTTATTAATGTGAGTAAACCGTCAATATTACCGTTCAGAAAAAAGGCTTAATTAATGACAACGACCGTGGCCTCTTTTACGATCGAAGAGGTTATGTATCGCACCTAACGCGTAATGCACTCACCGATATGCATGCTTAATCAAACGAAGTCACCCGGTTAGCGTAAATTAAGCCGGCCATTAAAACAGAGCAGGGTTCGTAATTACGTTCTGTGCGCGACACTGACACAAGATGGACGCTGTACAAATATTATCCTCATCAATCTATCCTGGCGCGTGGCATCAAACGAATTTTTATTTTGGGATCATTGATGATGTTTTTATACACGACAGATTTGTCTCTCCTTCACCCCATTTTGCATTTGCTATTAATTAGGTGAATATGTCGAAACAAATTTTTATTCTTCGGTACTATAGTTTGTGGTCATTAATTTTTTTCATTTATTTATTATGATTGTTATTTATATAAACTTATCTATCCTCTGTTTTTCGTGCTATCGCGATTCGTCATCTTAGTTTTAATGGTACTATCGAATTGTTGAAAGAGTCGTTAGTGACTTTCATGGTCAAAGCTGTCAATGCATTCCGATCAATGACACGTGATTTATTAATGTGTTTATTAATGGCTATAGGAATCCTGGGTAAAATTGATATATATGTTCATCAGTGATCGAAGGATCTGCATTATGCAGACAGGATCTTTATGTCATCGAGTTGCTGTTTGTGGATGTAAAAAATAAAGGATTTTTTTTACTAAGTTCCGTTGCGGAATCCGAAGTGATTTCTAGTGTGTGTAGGATTCGTGAGAAAAATGTAAATTCTGTGTAACCAAGCAGCGACCAGGGTCTGATGACACGTTTATAAATAAAATAGTTGACTCGGCGTATACAACTAATTACTCGCGTCATGACTATTTCAATGGAATTCTAACGAAGTCATTTATACTCGATTATCAAGGAGTTTGAATTTCATAAATAATCTTAATACCAATGAATTGTCTGTTTCAGATGAACAGGAGCGCGTGCAGAAAAAGACTTTTGTGAATTGGATCAATTCTTATCTGTTGAAGGTGAATACAGAAGATGACAATAAGTAAAGAGAGAAGATATTTTTGAACGATTCATAAAACTGTAGATTAGCAACAAAATAATATCTATAGTTCATCAAGGAACGAACTTTTTTCATCTCTCAGAGTTCACTGATGTCAAATTCTAATTATATGATAAAGTGATAACTGACAGTATATATTTTATTCTATTGGCTAATAATTTTCATTGGCTCACTGTGACACACTGAAAGTCGTCGTCAGACTTTTACCAATATACCAGGATAAAAAAGTCAATGATATACTTAACTTCAGATTTCATCTGCAATCATAATTATACTGCCAAGCTCGTTTAATTACTCGGAAATAATTTTTGCCGAAAGTTTTTGCCAGGCATACCACTCTGGTACTGACTGGTTGCCAAGTTTTGCATATTAGCACGTAACGCTGCAATATGAGTTACGATAGGTTACGATACGATGGGATGTCTTGTAATACCAGAACAGCCAATTACTTGCAACTAGTTGGTTATAGTCCGTACCTGGTTCATCATTTTCTAGTTTCCGGACCTTTCGAAACTCCGTTCGTCTAACTTAGCAACCTTAAATCAGTTTGAACGGCATGACAGTTCGTGTTCATTAATTGCTGAGATAATTAGGCAGGAAGATAGACGCGCTCACGCAGCAGCAATCTATATGAAAAATTATTAGGCGATTATCAATTTGATTAAAATTACATTAACTTTTGTATTTTTAATCTTCAGAGAGTTCCACCTCTTCGAATTGAAGATCTGATTGAAGATTTGAAGGATGGCACGCGTCTTCTTGCACTCTTGGAAGTGCTGTCAGGCGAGAAACTGGTAACGTTCAATTACATGTTGCTAATAGCAATTAACATACTGTGGTAGTACGTAGACCTATGGAGAAGCTGCTTTACTCCTGCAATTCAATTACCTTCGTGTCTATGTAACTTGTCGTTATATGCTGATGTATGTTATTAAGATGCTTATAGCTTGTATGTTTTTGATCACTTTTACAAAATTACAGCCGGTGGAGAGAGGCCGTAACTTGAAGAGACCACACTTCCTCAGCAATGCCAATACCGCACTACAATTTTTACAGAGCAAAAAAGTAAGTTAGTTTAGGCAATTTTAATTTCTGTCAAAAGGGCTGATGGTCATAATAAAAAATAATTTTTTTATATTACAGATCAAATTAGTAAACATAAACTCGTCCGATTTAGTGGACGGACGACCGCCAGTAGTATTGGGCCTTATATGGACCATCATTCTATACTTCCAGGTAATAAATAAATCATCCATTAATAGTGACCTAAGAGGTATCTATGCTGAGCACATTATATTTAGTACGCGATAGCTGCTTACGTATAGCGCTCGACACATAATATGTAACCTATTCGCAGCAGCACAATAACCATTAATTAATTGAACGTGGGTTAATTTGTAAATCGTATTTACTGTCAATTGTAAGTAGACTGATTAGTCTCGCCGAAGGTATTGATCAGGTGAATCGTTAATTAATCAAGTTGTCCTTCACAATATTAATTAGCTATGTCGATAAAGGTATTGGTCCCAGTAGTCCAATAGCATTCTATTTACACCAATAATTTATTTGTCAAAGAAATAACTACTGTAGCGTTTATATATATATATTTTTTTACATATAATCAAATAATTTAATACAATTTAATGATCTTAATCAGATTACGAGCTTTGCTCGTATTGTCGACGCATGATTAAAAGTGCTGCTGGGAAATTATTCGCAAATTAATCCTCACATTAGAACCATTTATATTTCCACTCTGCTAACCGTATGTATTCTAATAAACAAGCTACGATCGAAGGATCGAAGAAGGGTGAGTAGCTCGATCGACGAATTACGGTTACGAACGGACCCATGATCCGGTCCGTGCACTGCATGTCTATGCGCATCACGTTAGAACGCACGCTAGATTTACTTCAGGGTGGAACTTCAGCCATTGATCACGTGGGTACTTGTTTTCTAGATCGAGGAGAACACCAGAGCCCTTGAGTACCTGGGACAGACCTGGGGCAGCCAAAGTAGCCTTGAAAGCCTTGGTACTCAGGGTTCAGCTGCCAGTGAACGTAGACGGCAGAGCAGCGAGAAATGGAAGCAGGGAGCTCGCAAAACTTTACTCCAATGGGTGACCAATGCCCTGCCAAAGTTTGTATTACTCGACTTTTACTTTTTGTAATCGATTGAGATGACTTCATGGACTCGTTTTTGGCAGGGATGCTGGAATCCATGTGCGCGATTTCGGTGAAAGCTGGAGGGATGGCAATGCCTTCCTGGCCATCATCGATGTCATCAAAGCCAACCTGGTGAACATTGCCGCTATGCGTGAAGCTTCCAATAAGGCTCGCCTTGAGACCGCGTTCCAGGTCGCTGAAACGGAATTAGGCATTGCTCGTCTACTTGATCCTGAAGATGTTGATGTGGCTCAACCCGACGAGAAATCTATAATGACTTATGTTGCTCAGTTTCTTCATAAATATCCTGAACCTAGATCTGCTGGTCCTGATACTTTTGCTGCTGTTCAACGAGAATACGACACTCTTCTTGAATGGCTCAATGACAGAGTCAGACACTTGGATCAGCTGAACAGAACTAACGCCTTCCCGCCAAGTTATCCAGTATGTTTTATATAAATTTAATTATAAGGTATATACTAGTTCGTGTTTCTTAATTAACTCAATGTTTTCCAGGAATATATGTTGTTTAAAAATGAAACCGACGACAAGGGAGTGATATACAACAAATTGCAAGGTCTGGTGGACACTCCAAGTATGATCAGCATCACTCGAGATTCTTGGAAACAGATAGAGACTTTGTGGAAAAAAATGGAGTTTCTCGTAAGCCAACATTTTTTTTTGTATATTTTCAAAATTGAGTACTAATTTCTTTCGTATCATTTTTATATTTTTTGTATATGGTTAATACACGAATAATTCTTGCAGATGTTACGTTGGCTGTGGTCTTTGGATTCTACTTTACCGGGAGAATTTGGCGAAGTGGGCAGGTGGTTGGCCCAAGCCGAATCTTTGCTGATGTCAGATAACAATATACCGGAAGAAATGACAGAGGAAACAGCGAGCATAATCTCTAATAAGCTTGAAGATCATAAGAAATTCTTCCTGGATCTTCCCGACATGGCAGAGCTCTTACAGCGTGCAAAGAATTCACCTCTGGCACAAAAAATACCTCCGGAACAATTACAGAACATGACATCAAGACTCGAAAGCTTACCGTCACGCGCAGCTAAGCGTAGAATCCGTTTGAAGTTCCTGGAACACAAGTGCTGCCTGATCGCGTTCCTTTTCCTCGTCGAGAGTAAACTGAAGGGGTGGAGTGTCAAATATGGCACTGAGGAGAAGGTCCATCAGATGCTGGAACAATACAGAAATTTCGTATCTAGAAACCGGATATTTCAGGAATTCCAAAAAGCCTATATGGACATGCAACAAGTAGTGGACGAGTACAAGCGCGAGGGTGAAGTCGGTGAGTAAAACATAAGTTAAATATAAAATATAAGGAATAAAAATTTTTTAATCAAATTACTTTTCATTGTCTTTTCAGATCGTGAGGAAAACATTAACATCGATCGATTTATGCGCCAGACTGGCGAGAAATGGAAAAACGTCTCGATGGATCTTCGTTGCGTTCAGAGCATGCTTGAGGAAGTGGTAGCCTACTGGAGACGCTGGACAACTGTCTCAGATGAATTCGAATCATGGCTTCAGCGTGCTGAACCCGCCCTTGAACTTCCGGAAGAGGAGAAGATGGAATTCTTCCAAGATATTAGCGTTTGGAAAGACAAGCATCAACAGTTGTCAGATACAGTCAGCTTTTTGATAGCGACATCAGATGATCAGGTCGCTCTTCAATTGAAGAATCGTTATACCAACTTGAGCGCAAGATGGGAGAAGCTCTTCCCGGAAGCTAAACAGTATATGCACGCTGGTGACTTATTACGCAACAGAAAGGACTACAGAGCTGGTGTAGAGACACTTCAAAGTTGGTTGAGAAATGCTGAATCAATTCTCTCCACTACACAACTCTCATCCACGGAACAGATCAAGGCTTATGGGGAACAGTTGAAGGTTCTTCATAACGAAGTGGAAGGTATTGAAGACCTCTTCAAGAATATCAGCAAGAAGTTTCAGACTCTTATACAGGATCTATCACGTGATGAAGTTGATAAAATGATGAATACTCTGAAGAAAGAGAAAGAGGCTCTCGTTAGAGTTCGTGCATTGATACCTATGCAGCTGCATTTATATCACCAGCTATTGGTCCAGCAAGAATCGTTGGAAGCTGGACAGAAGGAAATATCCAATTGGCTAGATGACGCTGAACGCTTACTTGCCGGTATTAATCTTTCTGGAGGACGAGACTCAGCCCTGGCTCAACTTGATCGCCACAAAGCCTTTTTCTCTAGGACATTATATTACAAATCCATGCTGGAATCAAAGAACAAGGTCTTCTCCAGCATTGTGAAGTCTGTTGACAGCCATGCTAATGTAGACACAGCCGAAGGTGGTGCTGCACTTCGTGAATTAAACGAACGTTTCGCCCAGGTATCACAATCAGCTCAGCTAGCGGAACAACGTCTTCAGGAAGCTGTTCGTTGTTGGACCAAGTTCCGTGAATGCGAGAGACAGATATCCGAATGGCTTTCTGCAGCTGAGACCTTGATAAATGATAAGCACATTGACAACAGACAATCAGTCGAGTACCACAAGAATTTCTTTGGCAAGGTTAATGAAAAGTGGATTCAGGACTTGGTCAACACTGGTCAGGATCTAAGAAATGCTATTGAACAAGAAGAACCAATTGTCGAAGCTGTTGACTTCCTGCAAAAGCGTTGGAAAGAAGTTCTTACTTTTGCTCCACTTCATTTAATGAGACTCGAGTTTCGGCTCGACGAAGCTACCTTTCTACAGTATCTTAAAGAGATTGAAGTCGAGGTCAATTCTGAACAACAAGCGCTCATTAAGAACGACGAGGTCGGCAGTATATTGCAGCGCAATAAGGATTTCTTTGTCAACCGTGGAATCGTACTCGAGGTCGAACGCTGTCTGCAGACCTTGAAGAAGATCAGCACTGCTTATACTCAACTGAAACCAAGCGACAGTAGCCTGAAAGAAGCTACTCAAAAGGCTGAACATCAGTGGGAAGATTCAGCCCAACGTATTGAACAACTACGGGAACAACTGCGTCAAGTGCCTGAACAATGGGCTGCCTACAGGGAAAAGTAAGCCTATCTTCTTCAAAGTTTATACAGAATGTTAGCATAAAATTAAACGATACAAAAAATTATATGGTGTATTTTCAGGTTCGCTGAAATGGTGCGATGGATGGATCACGTTGATGCTACCCTGAGAACTATTTTACAGGAAGTTAATACCCTGGAGGAATTCGAACAGGAAAGAAGCATATTCCAGGTAGGTCGAAGTTTTGCGTTATCTAAATATAACACTGATATACGCCCTTCATTTTTCACCGATAATAATTTTTATTCTGCTGCTTGGATAGCTTCAGACGTTAACGGTAAATATTATTTGAATGTGTCGTATTTTTGAGTTTTACAGAAATGATAATTTCACGTCATCTACGTTACGTTTAATGAAAAAATAATATATAAAGTATTTACGGTTATGAAATTCTCCTTTTTTTCTGTTCCCAAATAGAAAATTTGTCGCGAAGCTGACGGTAAACGTGAGGAGATGAAGTGGCTGGTACAGACTCTGGACAGCCTCACATCAAATCGTACAGATCACGCCGCCGTCACAGAACAGAATCAGCTTGAACAATTAATAACGCGTTACAAAAATCTTATCCCGACTATAGAGATTACCATGACGAAGACTGACATCTATTCGAAGAGCTACACTTACAGAAAGGAAGTGCGCGAAGTTTGTACTTTATTGAAAAAAGTTCGCGATCAGTCATCTATTCAAGAAGCTTCTGAGAGTCCTGAGACTCTGACAAATGCTCTTACCCATCAAGAGACCCGCCTGTCTCAGCTCGAACAACAGCGAGCCAACATTGTTAGCATGCTTCAGCGCGGTAAAGATCTACTGAAGGATCAGCACGCTCCGACATTTGTCTCCACAGAAGTTCAGCATCTTGAAATCAGCTGGAATGACACTTATGGCCAGAGCATCGAGGCCTTGAAGGTTCTGAGGGGATCTCAAAAATTGTGGAATAGTTATCAACAGCAAAAGGACGAGATTCTAAAGTTGATCGAGCAAGCCGACAAGGAGTTAAAAAATATTGATACGGGCTATCATGATTCTGCTCAGGTATCCGCTGATCTGCAAAGCAAGCAAGAGCTCAGTATATCCTTGAGAAAAGCTGCCGAAGAAATGTTGAAAAAGCTACGAGATATTCACGCCAATCTTAGTGAAGCTACTGTGCCACAAAAGAGACCTTTGTTGGAAAAAGAAGTGACTGATATTGAGAAGAAACTTCATGTCACATTAGAAACTGTTCAAGAGAGAGTTGTCTATCTTCAGCAATTCAATGCTAGATGGACCAAGTTCCAGGCTAGACTTGGCGAACTACAGACCTGGACCCAACAAAGTGCACCACAATTGATTGCTAACATTCAAGAGACCTCGATTTCCCCCGAGGAGAGAGTACGTAAAACGGAGATTTTGCAGAAACAGATTCACGAGAAGATCGCTATCCTAAAGGTGCTTGAGGAAGAATCACGAAAGCTTATAACAGGTAAGATTCCTCTAAGTATGATTCATTTTCGGTACGTATTATTTTTTATTGTTAATGAAATTCAAAATTATTATTCTTATTTTAGATGACAGTGAAAACGTTGAGGCCAAGGCCCTTCGTTCTGAGATTAAAGATCTTCAAAATACTGTACAATCACTGAACGCAAGTATAGTTACTCAACGTGAGATTGCCACCAAGAACCTGACTACTTGGAAGGAATATGAAGTGGGTATCCAGCAGCTGAAACCCTGGATCGAACAAGCGGAATTAAAGGCTGCATCAATCGGATCCAAACCCACTACTTTGGACCAAGCTGTAAAGATGCTAGAAACTGCCAAGGCCTTCGAGAAACAATGCGAGGAGCATCTGCCAAGGGTTCAGGAATTATCAGTGATAAGTCAGCAGATTTCTGGAAGAACTACAGCGCCAGATGAAGTGGATGCTGTTCACACAAGATGGAACGCTGTTCATGACGTAGCTATTCAGACCACAACAAAACTGGATAAGCTTGTCTCCTCCTGGAAAACCTTTGAGACAGAAGCCAAAGAATTTAACGTGTGGCTGCAAGAAAGCGAGAAAACTGCATTGATCGAGCCAAATGTGCAGACTCCTGAAACTGGAAAGCTCGAGAATGAATTGGCTCGATTAAAGGAATTCAATAAAGCCATTTCTGATCGTCAAGCTCAATTGATCTCTCTGACCCAGGTGTCAGATCATATTAGTCATGGTCTGGCCTTAGAAGGTGCTACTAATTTGAAGGGTCGTGTGGCTGAGCTGAAAACACGAGTAAACAAACTAGCTGATATCGTGAGACACCAGATAAATCGTGTGTCTGATGCTCTGCTAGCTCGACAAGAGTTCCAAATGAAGATCACCGATTTCGAGAATTGGATGAGCAGACTGAGAAATAATATTGCTGAAATTAGCGAAGTGAATGTCGACGATGTAGACACAAATCTTCAATCAGTTCATGCATATCTCCAAGAACACTCAGAAAAGCAGCCGTGCTTCGCTAGTATTTACGAGGAGGTGAAACATCTATCTGCTCAAGGGTCTCCCGAAGAAGCTAAAGCGTTAAACGAGATTTACACTTCATTGGCTAAGAAGTATAAAGCTCTGGAAGATGACCTTTGCCAAAAGAAGAAGGGTCTAGAGAAGTGGGCAGAGCTGCTCAGCTGGCATAACGAGACCAGTGCTCAGTTGAATCATAGTAAATACCAAGTTGAAGCTCATAAACCAACTATACCAGACCTTGAGAGACTTTCGTCGGAGCTTCAAAGTGTTCACACAAAGATCAGTTCCTGGAAGGAACAGATATCGATCATAGACAGCTCCATGGGTGTACGAGTCCGCGATAAACAGGAGAAGCCCTTGACAGCTTCCGCTTTAGTAAACGATTTAGAAGCCAAAGCAGTCACACTTCAAACAGAACTCACTGCAAAGCGGGATAAGCTAGAGAATCTTGGTGCACGATGGGATAACTTCAAGAAACTTCAGACTAAGCTTACCGAAGAGATTGTTCATACTCAAACAACTCTTCAAGAAATCACTTACAGTGTGGACAGTTGTGAAAAATTGGCACCAGCTGTTGAGAAGATCAGTGAACTTATTGAAGAGCACCAGCATCGCGAACCCGACAAGGATACTCTTCATCGAGAAGGCGCGACCTTGATGAAGGAGGATCAACGAGCAGTAACTAATATCCAGGTAGTTCTCTCTTCAGCAGATGCCAATTGGGAGAAAGTGAATGAGCTTCTCAGAGAGCAGAAAAGTAAGTACTCCGAAATGAATGCTGACTGGAAGCAATTCCTTGAAGCCAAAGAGAAGTTAAGGAAGTTTGTCAAAGAATCAAAAGCTCTGTGCCAATCCGTTAAAGAAGTGCCAAATGACATTACCCAGGCGAACATTGCTCTGGATAAACACAAAAAAGCCGCAGATATTCTTAAGAAAGGAAAGCAGTTCCTTGAGAAAATGGATGCCAAGGCTCAGCAATTGATCAAAGAAGCTTCTCTAATGCCAAATTTCAAGTCGGAACTGATTGAGTCTGACCTTGCTGATGTCCGTAAAGAATACCAAGATGCCTATTCGAATATCGTCGAGAGAAGCCAGACTTACGAGACTCAAGTCATCATTTGGAAACAGATCGACGAAGCTAAATATGAGCTAACCAGATGGCTGAGTGATACAAATGATGCTCTTACTACTGCCTGTGAACATCTTCCTGATGCTGAAAATGGTCAGGCTAAACTTGCCAAGTATCGTGAGGAGTTACCAGCGCACCAGTTACTACGTCAGGGTATTTCTACCAAGACAGAACAATTGATCAAACTGAACAATAACGCTGAGATACCTACATTGAATTCCTTGAATAGATTACTCGATGACCAGTTCAAGGTAGTCAAAGCATCGGCTGATAAATTAGAATCCTTAACATCTAGCTTCAACGAAAAGGAGAAAGGTATTCGTCAAGAATTGAAAAAATTCAGTGATTTAATCTCGAAGATTCGTGAAGATATCATCAAATGCGATGATCTTACTGGTGAAAATACCAAGATCCTAGGCAGGATCAATAAGTGCCAAGAGCTCAAGAATGAACTCGAAAAATCCAACTATACATTATCTGATATTGAAGAAAAAGTCACTAGCATGTCCTCTGAGTATCCAGCAATTACAAAATCCAGTCTACCGAAAGAACTTCAAGCTCTGCAATTACGAAGAGATGGAGTTGCCAGTCATGCCGATAAGGTTAGTGCTACTTTAGTAGCATTTCTGACAAAATTATATCATGAGAAGTTTGGTGCCCTGCAACGTATGGTAGCTACTCATAAAGAAAAGGCAGCCTGGTGTGAGCCGGAGCAGAGTAGCGATAGATATAATCTTGAAGTGAAGATGGCTTCACTGGTTGACGTGGAAACAGGAATTGCTGATTGTGAAGCTAGAAAAGCTGATACTGACAATTCCCTGAAGTTGTTACAGACTGTTGAGAGTAGTGAAACTATGGAGGGACTGAGAGCTGAACGTGATAAAGTGGCAGCTGATTTAGATTCCCTGAAGATCAGTTACGCTAAGATCAAGTCCGTCCTGGAACACAACATTGCGTTGTGGCAGAAATATGAACTCATGTCTGAGAACGTAGTCTCTTGGTTAAAGGAAACTGAAAACAAAATCAGGATCGAAAGTTCAGCTTTATTGACGCTTCCTGATATCGAGAACAAGATCAATGAAATTGGCCAGCTTCAGAAGGCTGTATCGGACTACCGAAGAGAGCTGGATGACTTGAGTGCCTTAGGAGAAGATATAATAAAAGTCAGTCCCGAATCTCGAGTGGGTCAGTACATTGGTCATCTTAATACACGTTATCAAGCAGTCTTGAAGTTCCTTGCATCTCATCTGGACAGACTCGAGGAATTGAGTAAGAGTAGAGATCAGTATAAATCTAACGTAAAGGAACTTGAAGCATGGATCCAGAATGCTGAGAAGAAGCTCAATGTTTTCCGTGAAATTACTGGACCAAAACCCATCACCTTCTACCAATCTAGACTCAAGGAACTAAAGGCTTTCGCTGAAGAACGAGAGAAGGGCCAGTCTATCCTGAATCGCACAGCTGAAGCTGGTGAAGCTCTTTATGCCAGGATCACACCTGACAATCGTGAGGTCATCAGAGTGGAGCTTAGAAATCTTCGCAATCAAGTTGATGCACTTGCAGATCGTGCAAATGTTATCTATAAACGTATTGAGAGTGATATGATGCACAGATCATCATTTGAAGACAAGTATTCTCAGGTGAAACAGTGGGTGGTCGATGCTCAGGCTAAACTGGGCGATAAACAGGACCTCTTGGCTACTCTTCAAGAGAAAAAGCTGGCTCTTCACTCGTATCGTACAATTGCTCAGGATGTGAACGTGCATAGAAATATTTTACAGCAACTTCAGGATAGATTGGGAACCATAAGCGAGGATGAAGCTACAGAAATGCTTGGTATCGTGATTGAGGCTTATGATAAGCTTTCTGGCGATGTTGAAGACAGGATTAATATTGCTGAGAAGCATGTAGCTAACCACGAGGCTTATTTGCAAACATTCGAGAAGACCAGAGATTGGATTAATACAATAGTTAATGAAGCTGCTCCAATAATAGAAGATCTAACGATAGACCGTGATACGGCTAAAGCTAAGATTGCTCTCATTGAAAATATACTTCAACAGAAAGCAGAGGGTGATCGTATCCTTCAGGATTGTAATCAGCAACTTAATATCATTTTGGAGCAAACGTCCATTACCGGGCATCCTGCGTTGCTCAAGGGTTATGAAGAGCAGAAGAGGATCTGGGACGACTTCTTGAATCGGTGCCTCGGTACACGAGACAGACTGAATCAATTGTTCGATCAATGGGCAGAATTTGAGAAGGTCGTTGAACGTTTAGAGGCCTGGATCAAGCAAATGGAGTCCCAGGTGAAGGATCAAAGTCTGAAGAGTACCGAAGAGACAAAGAGGGCACATCTACAAAAACTGAAGACCCTTGAAGAAGAGATTGCTGCTAAGGGCGCGGAGTTCAATGTAGCCGTAGAAAAGAGTCAGACTATCGAAGGGGAATCTGAATTAGCTACTCAGGTATCACGCCAAGCTACCAAATACCAAGCGATTAGAAATCAAGCTAAGGAAGCTGTGGCTAGGTACGAGCAGTTCGTACGAGAGCACGGTGTCTTCAATGAGAAGTACAATCAGTTCCTGAAGTGGATTACCAATGTTCAAGATGATCTTACGAAACACAGTGAGATTGTAGGCGATCTTACGGTACTTCAAAGTAGACAAAAGAGCATCCGTGATCTAGGAGACACTCGCACCAAAGAAAATGCACGTTTCGAATCTGTTATTGATCTTGGTGAGAAATTGTACGCGCACACATCTCCAGATGGTCGTGAAATCATACGTCAGCAGTTGAGAAATTTACGAACTGTTTGGGATGGTTTCTCCGAAGATCTTCAAAACGCTACGCAAAAATTAGATCAGTGTCTTATGCAATTTGCAGAATTTTCGCTTTCTCAGGAACAGTTGACTACTTGGTTACGTGATGTTGAACGAGCTATGCACCAACACACTCAGCTGAAATCTTCGCTCCAGGAGAAGAGAGCTCAGCTTCAAAATCATAAGATTATGCACCAGGAAATTATGTCTCATCAGTCGCTCGTTGAGTCGGTTTGCGACAAAGCTCAACAACTTGTTGATCAAACCAAAGATACTTCGTTGAATGTGTATCTGCAATCCATCAAACAACTCTTCCACAACATTGTTGCCAAGTCACAGGATCTTCTGGAAAATCTGGAGGATTGTGTAGATAAGCACAATCAATTCAATGTGCAGTGCAAGAACTTCACCGATTGGCTAAGCGGAGAACGTGAAAAGTTGTTGGATTGTAATGACATTGCTGGCGAACGCAGTGAAATTTCACGTAGGCTTGCTGCTCTTGAAGCTTTAAGGGATGGACAAAATCAAGGAGTTGAAAAACTTGCGAAGTTGAGTCAACTTGGAACTGCAGTTGCGAAAAGTACTGCGCCCAAAGGACAGGAGGTTATAACAAAAGCCATTGCTGCTCTGGAATCAGATCTTCATCAACATCTCAATGAAATTGGTAAGACGTCTTCACAGTATATTCAAAATTGCAGTAATAAAGGCTATCGCTCTATGTTTCATAGAATCCGTTGAAGGCAAACAAAGAGGTGCACTTCAGAAGTGGCAAGAATTTGAGGATCAGCTAGAAACACGCACAAAGTGGTTCCGTTCGATGGAAGCTGCTTTCAGAGACCAGCAACTTCAACCTACCTTGAAGGATAAAGAAGCACAGCTTAAAGCTTTCAAGGATAAACGTGAAGTCATTGTTAAGCAAGAACGTGACATCGATGAATTTGTGGATAAGTCACATGGTCTACTTCATTCCAGCGGCGTAGAGAGGATCAAACCTTTAATATCTCAAATTAGCAATCGGTAAGGAGTAATAAATCTACAATGAATCTAAACGTTATCACAATATCTAGAATCATGAATTCACTTCACATCCTTTTATTTTATAGATATCAGTTGCTGCATGTCCTCAGCAAAGAAGTCATCAATCGTTGTCAAAGTATTGTTGATGATCATCGCACTTATGAAGAGAAACTCAATACAATCGACGCATGGCTAACACCGCTAGAACAAAATTTAGCTGCACTAAAGAAAGAAGAAATTGGCGGCAACCTAGAAGCCAAAGGGTCACGCTTACAAATGCTTCTGGCAGAAAGGGAACAGGCTGAGCACCGTCTAGCTGGATTAACATCAGCTGGTGAAAGAATTCTTCCTGATACTTCAGCACAAGGTCGTGAAGTAATTCGACATGAACTGAGGCATGCTCGTGAAAGATGGGACAGTCTTGCCGAAGGCATAATCGAGCAACAGAAGAAACAAGATGCACAATCTCTGCAGTGGTCCAGTTATCAGGAGACTTTACAGCAGATTTTGGCTTGGCTCGATACCATGGAAAGATCCATTAAACAAGATTCTTCTACAGTATGGTCCTCGCTTCAGGAGATCAGATCTAAATTACTCAAAAGCAAGGTTTGTACCAGGACATTATTGCTATCTGATAATTGTTGTCTACAATCTAATTTAAATTATCCTTTTCAGACTCTTCACCAAGAAATCATTGCGCATAAGCGCATCATCGAGGGCATCACAGAGAAGGCTAATGCACTGATGCAAGCCGCCCAAGCACCAAAAGATATCCAAGAGAAGGCGAAGTCAATTTCTCAGCGATACGAAAGGCTCGTCGATGCCTCGCAGAAGGGAATCAGTAACCTTGAGGCACTTTTGGAAATCTTCCAACAATTCCACGATCTGCAGAAAGCTTATCAGGATTATCAGAAGCAACAATGGGTCAAGTTGACCAACTACAGTGATTATACTGGAAACAAGGCTGCCTTGCAAGCTAGACTCGCCAAAGTCATTGAAATTCAGGATAGCCTGAGTGAAGGTGAACTTAAGTTGAACGTTCTTGCTGAACATGTGGCTCAAAGTGCTAGCAGCTTACCACCAAGGTCACAAGAATCAATGGAAAGAGATCTGACTAATCTGAAGTAAGTCCAATTAATAAATCAAATATAACATTAATAATTTACAATGCTTATATACATCTTCTTCAGATTCGAGAACAAGAAATTCGCAACGGCCGTCAGCGATGTTGTTCGTTCTATCGAAGAGCGCATACAACAATGGAGCGAATATGAAAATTCTTTAGAACGTTTATTAGGCTGGCTCGCAGATGCGGAAGCATCGTTGAAGAATTACTGTCTGAAGAATACCATAGAAGAAAAACAAGAGCAGCTAGAAAAATATCAGGTAAACGATCACAATGATTTCATAAGTCTCTTTACAAGTGTTTGATCTGTTTGCGTTAATGGAAACTTTATCATTAGTTAAAAATCCGAAGATTAGCAATCTTCGGAAAGCTTTGCATAAGTCAAACGATTATTTTGTTCTCGACAATATAATACTCGTAGATAATTATCGTTAGTATTACTCAGGTCCGAAGATCCAGTAAGTATGGTTATTAGTTTCTATAAAAACAGCTAGAGTTTATCGAGGTAATTTATTGTTGTAAAGCAATTGTCGTTGCTAATATCGAAGACGCTACGTGGAAATACAAGGAGCAGAGTTTAAGGCTAGTGAGAAAATTGTACATATGTATGTCATGAAATTTCCTAGGATCTACAAAAGATAACGGAATCCAGGAACACGGATGTGACGGAACTGGTGGCGCTTGGTGACCACCTCGAGCAAGTAAGAGAATCATTCTCTGACGCGATCCCTAAAGCTAAAGGCTTGGGATATATTGGATATGGATATTGATTGAACTAGCCTGGATCGTTGCAAATACTCCTCTAATAATTTAAGGTGGCCCGATGCATTGCTTTTGGGCAACCATAGATTACATTGCCTTTTTGTATAATTCATCCAGCTTTAAGCTTTTTATCATCGGAGGCAACTCAAGGTGGCAAAGGCTTCGACATGTTATTCCTCTGTGCAGTAGAATAAGCGTGTCCGGTACAGCCTGTCAAGTTGACACTTCATTTATATCCGTTAATTTAAAATTTCTATTGGTTGCTTCTATCAATTGAACAGAGCCAAACCGGTATACGTTCCATTTTGCACGTTACGAAGATGGCACGTAAATAATTGATATTTTTATGTACTTCAACTTCATGTACTTCACAATCTACGTAATACAAACGTGACCTTACGTGCCAACTTTGTAGCCGCTTGTCGTAGAGCTTTCAGGCTTTAATATTGTATCGCCTTGTAGGAAGGAACGTGCTGACCATGAGATGTGCCTGGAGAATTTTCTCACTTTCTTTCTCATACTGTCACTTTTCTTCATCTCTTAACGCATCAATGATAATTAGTCTAACCTCTAAGTTGGCAAGCTTACGTATGTATGTTACGTACGATCTGAGCTTATACTCACTTGGTGGAGGGAAAACAGAAAATGAAAACAATAAGTCACGAAAGTTACAATCAACGAGATCAATGTTAGTTTTTTTTTCGAATTTGATTCTTACTTTCAGCTATGTTGTCATGTCATGGTACTCGGAATAACTCGAACGAGAGATATTCACAAAATTTCTCATGTCATTTGTTCGGACACATGGTGGCGTTCGCATGTTGATTTACTCGTAGGCATCTAATGTTTGAAAGGGGATTCACGGCTCTGTCCAGATCAGCTTCATCTGATTGCATCATATAATTTTTCAGTTACTCATATAAACCATATTTGTCCCACAGAGCCTGATTGTAAACCTTCGGCAGAACGAAGCTGAGTTTGACAAGATGAGCGACGATTCTTCAGAATTAATACAGATCAGCGGAGAGACAAGATTTTCAGCAAGTGTTCAGCAAGTTACATCTCGATTCCAATCAATTCAGACCACGGCAAAGGTGAGTGGTGTTTCAGGCTTTGTTTAGCAATGTCTTATAAAGTTGTTAGCTGTCACTTGGAAATTTTATGTTTTTTAATAGGAATTGGTTAAGAAGTGCGAACAAGCCACGGCTGACCATGCTGTGTACCTTGAACGATACAAACAGTGTTCAGAATGGTTAGCAACGGCTCAAAGGCGCTACCAATCTTCACGCGATGGTACTTCAGGTACCAGACAAGAATTGGTATCTCACATTGATACACTGAAGGAATTGATTGCTCAGCAATCCTCAGCAACACACCTGGTGAACAGTACTGTTGAAGCTGGCGAACGATTGTATCCCACTACCGGAACTGAAGGTCGTGAAATAATTCGACAGCAATTGCTGGATCTTCAACAAGCCTTGGAAGCATTGTACGATGGCGTCACTTCGACTGAACGTGAAATACAGGCGAAGATTTCACGCTGGTCAGGATTCGATGAGAGCAGCGAAGCATTCAAAAAGTGGCTCGACGAAGCGGAGTCACAGCTAACTTCAGAAATCGAACTGAAGACCACTCTGGATGAGAAGCGGGCGCAATTGCAAGTTTATCGCACTTTCTTACACGATGCTCAAAGTCATCAGCAGGATCTGTTCGATCTGCGTGATAAAGCTGATAATCTTCCCGATCGTAATGAAAAGATTGATCACGTTCTTGAAGAGTTGACGAAGAGACATGCCGAAGTACTGAAACGTGCAGTGCGCTTCGTTGAAAGATACGAGGGTATAGTCAGTGATCATCAACAGTATAGTAAAGCAGTACTAGACACTCACGAATGGCTTGATGCGACTCACAATGCTGTTAGCTTATGGGGTGATGTGGAACTTGAACGTGTATCTCTTCACACGAATCTTGATCGGTTACAAAATCTGTATCAAAGTCTCCCGGAAGACGAGCCCCGTGTACAGCAGATCCGCGCACTTGGTGAGAAAGTTATACCTGGTACACTAGAATCCGGCCAGGTTAACATCCGCTCGCAGATCGATTCCTCGCAGCAAGAATGGGAAGGTCTTGTCTCAGCAGTAAAATCTACGATCGAAGCGCTCGAAAACAAACTTCAACAATGGACCGAGTTTGAATCTCTGAAGGAGCAGTGTCTTGCCTGGATCCGAGAGACTGATACTAAGTTACATGCAGTCGATTTAAAGTCTACTTTGCCTGAGAAGAAAGAGCAATTGGAAAAACTTCGTACACTTCAAGGTGAAGTACGTGCCAAGGAATTGGAGATAGATGCTGTTACTGAAAGGGCACAACAGCTGCATAAGAACATAACTTCACGCACTTCTCACATATCTGAACTTGGGATCAAGTATCAGCAGATTTCGAGCAAAGTCAAGGATCTGAACAATCGCTGGCATCAATATGTCACTAGTCATCAGGAGTTCGATAATCAGTTATCTGAATGCATGAGATGGTTGGAAGATATTCGAAACAAGTTAGCTTATTGTTCGGACCTCAGTGCGTCATCGCAGAAGGACCTGGAGAACAAGATGGAAATCATTCAAGATTTGTTACTATATAAGGAAGATGGATTCACCAAAGTTCAGGGCATTGTTGAATTGGCTCAAGCTGTCCTGGCCAATACTGCACCGGCAGGTCACAAGGCTATCAATGACGCCTTAGCTAGACTTCAGGAACAGTGGAGTGCACTAGCTTCGAAAATGCTTGAGACCAAAACCAATTTGGATGACTCTATTAACAAGTGGGCTGGTCTTCTTGAGCAAATACAGTCGATAAACAAAACTGTCGAATATATGCAAACGTCTGTCGATGAAATTTCACAATTTCAGACTACGATGTCTGAGAAGAGATCACAGCTGGAAAGAATAAAAGCTCTTGAGGAGAAGGTGCGCTGTGAGAACATCGAGGTGGATAGTTTAAAGGCCAAGGTCGCTGAAATGATAGCCAGTGGCCAGCAAGGATTGGCTGCTTCTCAGGCTCAAGATATTCTCAACAGATTTGATTCCTTATTTGAGAAGATCAAGTCCCTCTTGTCGGAACGCGAAGATCAGTACAAAGATCATCGTCTCTATAAGGAAGCTCATGATGATCTGATTGGTTGGCTTAGCCGTGCACGTGAAAAGATACCGTCGATGAAACAACGATCATTGAGTGATAAATTGGCAATTGAAAATGCTGTGGCACCGCTCGAGAGTCTCCTGAATAAGAAAGCTCAGGGTGAACTTCTGGTGGAACAGCTGCAGCATACTGGAAAGGTCGTATGCGCAAGTACGAGTCCTCAGGGTCAGGATGTCATTCAGAATGAAATTCGTGCGCTTACTGAGAGTTTCGAAGGATTATTCAAAGGTAAGGGAATTTATGGTTATGCTCATGTTTTTGTGTTTTAGGATAAAATATGTAACAAGTGTTTTTTTTTGTAACTCCCTATAGATATTAAGCAGCAAAAGGATCAACTAGAGGCTACAGTTTCACAGTGGCGAGAGTACAAGGACGAGTACGAAAGACTCAGTGATTGGTTGCAGCAGTTTGATATTTTAGTTAAGGCCCAGAAAAATGCTCTGCTGCCAAACGTTACTGAGAAAGAGAAGCAGGTCTTGGAAGTAAAAGAGATTCTGAACAATTTGTTGAAGGGTCAGGAGCAGATTGACAAATTCAACAAAACTGCCTCTGGACTTCTTTTATCTCATCTTGACACTTACGTCAATAATCAACTTCGTCATTTGAATTCGCGTTATCAAGTTCAAGTAAATCTTGCCAAAGATGTGTTGAATAAAGTTGAAACAAATTTGGCTCAGCATAAGGAATACGAAGCAAATCTTAGTAAGGCTCATGCATGGATAGAAAATGCTAAACAGATCATACGCCAAGGAACCGAAGCAGCCTCCACAAGCAGCCGCGAAGAATTGCAGTCAAGACTCGATCAGATTCAGGAGCTTTTGAGAAAACGTGAAGAAGGTCAGAACCTTGTGCATCTTACTGTGAACTGCGGTGAGAAGGTGATGAGAAATACAAGATCCGACGGACGCGAAGATATAAATTTGCAATTAAAAGAAATCCAAAATGATTGGGAACGTTTGGTGAAGAAGATCTCAACGACAAAGGTTCATCTAGAAACTAGCCTTCTTCAATGGGCCGATTACAGTTCTTCCTATTCCCAACTTCAACAATGGATCAACGACAGAGAGGCGAAGCTACAACAAGTTTGTGAACAGAAAGTGTCTAAAGCAAGAAAAGGTCTCGCCGGTCTCAGTTCTCTTGCAATTGGAGAACGCAAAGCGAATCTTCGTCAGACGAACAGCATCGTTCAGGATATTGTAGCATTTGAACCAATGATCCAATCAGTGACTACTAAGGCAGAGGACCTTCAACAAGCTACACCAGCGACAGAAATCTCAATAAAATATGAAACGCTTAGCAAGCAAGCACAGGAACTGTACGCTAAGCAAAAGGAAACTGTGGAGCAGCACCAGGCTTTCATCGATAGCGGAAATGAATTCATCCAATGGATCCGTGTTGCTAAAGAAAGTCTTGGCAAGTGCTCAGAGCCTACTGGTGACAAGGAATCTCTTGCTAGCAAGATAACTCAACTCAAGGTCTTAGAAAGTGAACTTCCTGAGGGCCAGAAGAAACTTGAAAAAGCTTTAGAACAAGGTAATGCTGCATGCCAGATGGCGGATGCCGAAGACAAGGAAATCATAGAGGAAGAGGTTGCTCTTCTTCAGGAGGAATATGACAATTATGTGTAAGTATTAGAACATATTGGTGCATCATTTGAAATTGTTAATAATAATTACTTAATAATCGGGTACATATTTCTTTCAGGGATTCACTAAACAATACAAAGAGCTTACTGGAGATAGGCATTGTCAAGTGGACTGAATATGAGGATCAATTCTCCGAAGCTACCGATTGGCTCACGCAAACAGAACAATTGGTTCAGCCGTTCAACAAACTGCAGGATAGTCTCGAGGAGAAGAAAAACGTTCTTGAACAGTTCCAAATTCATTTACAGACCTTGTTTGACTGGCAAAAAGAACTTGATCGGTTGAACATGAAAGCTCAGATGCTTTTGGAAACTTGTGCTGATACAAGAATTTCCAATGCTATTACTCAGCTCACAACTAAATACAATGCTTTGCTGTCACTGGCCAAAGAAATTATGAGACGATTAGAACTGCACTATCAGGTAATAAGACACTTTATTTTCAATCTAGCGAACTGATTGTATAAACAATACAATATAAATATTATATTCAATACAGGAACACCAGCAGCATAATACCTTGTATCAAGAGTGTCAAGATTGGATAGAAAGGACCAGAGATAAGCTTGGCGAATGCCAGGAAATTCCGAATACATTGACTGAAGTAAATAACAAGCTTCATACTTGCAAAGCTATACGACAAACACTGGAACAAGGACAGAACAAGCTTCGATATGCCCTGGAATTGAAAGAGAAAGTGATCATGAACACTGAACAAAATGGAGCAGCAAAGATTCAAGAAGATACCGAGAATCTAAAGACAGAATTCGATAAGCTACTGGCAGACGTGGAGGAAGCTAGACAAAAATTATCAATCAGAGCTGGTGCTCTGGAAGAACTGAACAAGATGCATCGTTTGATAGCCGATTGGCTAGAAGAGATCGAAAACAAGGTTCAACCGGAAGAGGGACATCGGAACGATCTAAGTGAGAAACGAGCTCTTTTAGAAAAATATAGAACTGCTCAAAGAGATATTCATGGGCGTGGTGAGACCATAGATCGCCTTAGGGCTCGTTTATCTGAAGACTCCAGCATCCCGAAAGGTCCATACGAAACCACCATAGAAAAGTATGAAGAACTTAAGAAGCTTGTAGTGGAAAGGATCAGCGTAAGTATCTTACCCCCTTTAAAGTATCATAAAAGATATTTTTATATGTAGTCAGCAATCGATTATTTATATTTACAGAATTTGGAAGATCAGGTAAAGGAACACGAGAAATTCCAGCAAGCGCATAACGATGCTGCTGAATGGGTGAGACGTACCAAGGTAGAGTTACAACAATATAGCGACACGCATGGCGAGAAAGAAACGGTAATGGATCGTGAGAATAAAGTCAATCAAATAATGTCCACAATGCAAAAGGGTGAATCTTTAATAGCTAAAGCGATTGAATTAAGCGACAGTGTTATTTCCACCACTGGTCCTGAGGGACAGGATTCAATTAATCAGGATGTGAAGCAACTGCAGACTGATTGGAAATCTGTCCAGAATCAATGCCAAGAATCGAAACGTACTCTTGCTAATTGCATTGCTACCTGGTCACAATTCACCAGTGCATTTGATAGCATGAAGGGATGGATTGATCAATTCCAGAAGAAGATCAGCAATGAACTCACTAAGGATAACAAGACTCCTGAAGATCTGGAACGTTGCAAGCGTCTTGTAGACGAAGCTGTTCGTCAGAAACCTGTTCTAGAAGATCTAAACGACAAATGCGAAGCTCTCCTTGAGATGAGTGCATGCAGTTGGGCCAGGGATAAAACCGTACAGTTGCAATCTACCTACACTGCATTATTAACTGATGCGCAAGGATTGGTGTCAAAGGTGGAGAAAAATCTGTCGGATCACACGGAGTTCCTCAAGGCTAAAAAAGAGATGGAAGATTGGCTTCATACCGCACACGGTTCTGTGCAAGACTGTATTGGAGTTGGAGACGTGAACTGGGCAAAGGATAAATTGGAAACTACTCGAGTAAGTGAAAAAAATATAATTAGTTAAATAACAATTATAAAAAATAAGAATAATTCTCTACTTGCGCATCGGCTGATGTTTCAGGTTGTTGCTACGCGGATTACCGAAGGACAGCATCTTCTATCTACTCTTCAGGAAGCTTTTGGAAAAGCTATAAACACAGCACTTCCGGAACAACAGAAACAACTTCGCACTGATATGGCAAGCTTGCGATCCAGCTGGGAACAGTTGAGTATCGATCTTACGTCGGTACAAGCTCAAGTGAAGTCTGTTCTGAGTCGCTGGGATGATCATGCCGAAGCACATGATCGTTTTGCTAAATGGCTTACTGAGACAGAAAGCTCCATCAAGACTCTACCAAATACCAAAGGTGAATTTGGTGAAATGAAGACATTACTCGAGCGTTACAAGCACTTGCAGGAAGAAGTGAAGAACAAGAGATCAGATCTGGATCATCTGTTAGCCGAATCTGCTGAGCTATCCAGCTGGGCAAAGAACAATGCTACTCAAGAACAAACAAAGATGTTACTCACACGCTGGGAATCTCTAGGAAATCGTGTAGACGAACAAAAGCGCCTTGTTGAGGATGAAATGCAAGAATACAATGCTTACCATGCTGCTCTGCAGGAAACCGAGAAGTGGCTGCTGCAGATCTCCTTCCAATTGATGGCACATAATTCCTTGTATATCACCAACAAAGAACAAACAATAGAACAAATCAAACAACACGAGACGCTTCTGGATGAGATACAAAAGTATCAGAGCGTCCTTGATGATTTGAAGTCTAAGGGATGTGGTCAAATCGAACGTTACGTCTCAGTCAGTCCTGCTATTAAATCTACTATAGAAACTCAACTTCAAAATGTCCAAGAGAGCTACAATTCCCTGCTCAGTACTGCTGTGCAGATCAAAAATCGTCTGGCCGAATCTTTAGCTAAATTCCAGGAATACGAGAACACTCTGGAAAGCATCATGAAGAACTTGGATAGCTATGAGCCTGAAATAGCTCGTGAAATCGAGGCACCATTGGACACCCTAGAATCCGCAGAACAAAGTCTCGAAAGTGCTCGTACTCTTCACAATAAACTTCAGGCCGAAAAAGGTCGACTTGCACTTGCAGTTGAAGCCTGTGAAGCTGCAGCTGCTTGCGTTTCCAGACCTGGAAGTCCTCTGGATGCACCACCTGTTCAAATTCCAGCAAGAGAAGTTGAAGTTCGCACTAGGCTTGAAGACCTCATTGACCAGGTACACAACTTATCTGTTATAACTATTTTTTTAATATAATTGCATGTATTGTTTATTGCAGTGTCAAATAATTTTATGCACTTGTTTCTTTTTTTTTCCCTTATACACTCTCAATATCAAAGTTAATTGCATATACTCACTCGAAATTCCTCTTGTTTTTTGTTTTGCATGTTGATTTGATTGTCTTTGATTTTGTTGCTCCTGTCGTGCAGAAAGATAACGAGGATACTGGCGACCGGCTGAAAGCCTTGCTAGATAACATAGAGCGAAACGGCTTCTTAGCGAAACTTAATCAAATGTGTGATAAGGTTTGCATCCTTTTTTTCTTTAATTTTGCACAGTATTTACTAATCGTCAAGAAATTATCCTATGAATATCATCATTTCATGCATTCTTTTCGTAATATAGATGCAAACACACTTGTCGAACGTGACCAAAGCGGTGGGTAGTCTAGAGGAACAGACACGTCAGAAGAACGCCCTTAAATCGTGGGTTAACCAACAACGTGCACTTTGCGCAGAATGGAAGTCCCGTCCGGCGAAATTACGTCCAGAAGCTGCGCACGCGGAATTGCAAGCAATGAATGAATTGTTGTCCAGTGTCGGAGAGCGTCGTTCACGAGCATTAACTGAACTGTCTCTAGGTCCTGAAGATGAACTTGAAGAAGGTTTGAATAAATTGGAAGTCGAGTTGATCGAAGCTATTGCTGGAAAACAAGCGACTCAAGATCTGATTCAAAAATACCGATCTCATGTGCAAGATATACAGTCCTGGCTCGATGCGTTGTCGAAGAAGGTTGATGTTGTCGAAAGAGGCAGTGGCCTTACGATTGGTCAGAAAATCTCGACTGTCAAGGAAATCACCTCGGAATTCGAATCTCAGGGACCGGAAAGATTGGATGAAGTCAAGAAACTTGGTGATCAAGTTATGGACTCGGTCAGCAATCTTGATTCACAGCAGATTGAAGAACAAATCAAGTCTGTCGAGAGACGTTATGGAGACATCGGTAAGAAGTTGCAGAGAAAGTCTCAAGTTTTAGATATGACAGCGCAGGGCATTGAAGCTACCAGGAAAGAAATTGAAGAAAATCGTGAATGGATCAATGAGAAGAAAAAGGCTGCAAGAGCTTCAGGCCCACTTGGATACGAGGCTAAACAGGCTGAAGAAAAATTACTGTCACTCAAGGTAAAATGATCTTTTGTCCTGACATTGTTTTGATATATTTGTCATTTATATATCTGCATGTATATTTATTTTAATTTTCTTACAGTCTCTATTGAAGGAAGCTGAAGGGAAACACGTTCTCATCGACACCCTGGAGAAACGCGTTGGAAACATGCAGAATGAACTAGAATCCAGTGAACAACAACAATTGGAAGCTGACACCAGAGCTTTACGTAGTGAACAGGTCGAACTGTGTTCGATTCTGCGCGAAGAAATCTCAGCAGCAAGTGCAGCTGCGGATGCTCGCCGTAAACTGGAAAGTGATCTTGAAAAAGCTCGTGCTTGGATAAAATCGAAGAGTAATGATCTGAAAAAGCTCAGCGGTTATCTTCCCTTAAAAGCTACCAAAGTTGAGCAGGACATTTCTCAACATAATGGACTCGAAACTGAGATCAAGTCTTTCAATCAAAGTGACCTGAATGACATTCTTAAGCAAGGCAACAACTTATTAAAAGAGTGTAACGAGGAAGATCGAGCACGGCTGCAAGCTCTATTGGATACTTTGAATGAAGAATACGATGCTTTGAAAAAGGAAGCTCAGGAAAAGCAGGCTTCATTGGCGGATCTTCTTCAAGGTCGTAAAGCTTTCGAGAATGAAATGGACAAGTGTCAGCGATGGATAAACGAAGCAGAGGTTGCTACGTCTACAGAAATTCGCACGACCAGTGTGGACGTTCTTCGCGAGCAACTGGCCAAGGTAAGATGTCCT
Organism: Calameuta pallipes; assembly: GCA_030142375.1. NCBI lineage: Eukaryota > Metazoa > Arthropoda > Insecta > Hymenoptera > Cephidae > Calameuta > Calameuta pallipes. The sequence continues at coordinate 298,927 of JARQSW010000706.1, read as the reverse complement.
ATTCCTATATTAAACAATTGTGTCTCGAATATGCGCAATACATTTTTATTTTACAGTACGACCGATTGAAGAAAGAAGCAAAACAATATGCGGAGGATATTGAGAAGATAACTCAACAAGGAAAATCAATTCTACCAACTGTGAGCGATGCAGACAAGCTTGAGCTGAGTGAACAACTGAAAAACATGAAAGACGCTCACAACAGAGTAGCTGGAGTAATAAACGAAAGAGCCGCTGCATTGCAAACCAGCATAAATGAAGCTCAAGAAGCGGCCGCTCGAGTAGCTGAAGCTGTTCAGTTCATGACAGACATTCAACGTGAACTTCATGAACTGAATAAACCAATTGGTTCACGCGTAGAAGACGTGGAAGGAATGCTAGCTGCCTACGAGAGAATTCTAGGGGATCTGAAAGCAAACAAAGCCAAACTATCTGATCTGCAGTCCGTGAATGTGGGTGATCTTCATGGAGTGGTTGGACAACAAGATGATCTCATAAGAGCCTTAGAGGCACAGATTGCCAAATTACGCCAACTTCTTCTACTTCGTCAACAGTTTATCGCCCTAGTTACTGAGATCATGACGTTCATCACCAGGTATACTGAAGTGGTACGCGATATTGAGAAATCTGGACAAACCACCGAGGAGAAGATCAAACGATATGATGATGTCATCGTGAAGATCCAGGAATGTGAAGCTACCCTGGCTAGTGCTACTGACAAAGGTCAACAAATTGCAGTCGAAGGATCAGCTGTTGACAGGAATAGCGTTACGGAACAACTGCAATCCCTGAAACAACAGCTGCAAGCTTTAAGACGTGCCGTCGAGACACAACGAGAGCAACATGAATTAGCAGCAGCTGAGCATAGACGATTAGCTAATGAGCTTGCAGATATACTCGACTGGCTCCAAGGAAAAGAAAAGGATGTAAAGTCACGTCCTCTTCTGGAAAGAGACTCCCAGAGCGTCGAAGCTGAATTGCAGAAGCATAAAGTGCTCTGTTCTGAGGTTAACGAATATCTAGACAGGATCAGGACCCTGAAGGACTCTGTACGACATGAAGAAGGAATGCCAGGATCTCTGAAAGAGATGTTGAGTGAAGCTGTCTCATTACTTTCGTCACTTCCCAGGGAAATGGAAGATCGTGGAACTTACCTGGAGAGTAACATGCAGATGAGGTTAGACTATGCTGCTCTTACTGAAAAACTGCACAACTGGGTCCGCGAAGCTGAGATTCGTCTACTAAGTGGCAAAGAGGGTCTTGATTTTGAAAATATACTTAGCGATCTGGAAGAACATAAGGTGAATATTGGATAACATTCACTTTTGGTAATACAACGTGATAGTCTTCTAATTTCCATTCTTAATTTGGTTTTTTTTCATAGATTTACTTCAGTACAGAAACTTCTATTCGTGAGCTGGTATCACAACAGATTCAGCAGGCAGCGGACAAAATCTGGCCATCTCTAAATAGTTCTGAACAGGAAGAATTAAGTGGCGAACAACAGCAACATACTCAGTTATTGAAGAACACTCTGAACACTGCGAAATCGCAACGGGCACGATTAGAACAAGGCGCCGAAACTTGGCGGGATTATACCCAGACACTAGAACGGGTTAAAGCGGTTATCGCGAGAACAAGATTTACGGACGAGCCAGTATCAACATTGGCCGGGCTTCAATTTAACATACAGAAGATTACGCATGCTTTGAATGATATTCAGGTAGGTCATTGCTCGCTTATTTAATATCTCTAATCGTCACGAGTAAAAGGCAACTAAGTAAATAAGTACAATGACATAATTTCTTGATATTTAAATAGAGTTGACATCAGCTTGAACACGATACAATTCCATCACGCTAAACAAATAATCAAATGCTCCTATGACATCATCGACAAATAGTTAGACTTAACGATCAGGATTATTATTACCTGACGACATCACGTTTGCCAAGATAGCCTTGCGACTGGTATTCTTTACTTACAGAATCAACAGTTCGAATTGGACCTGTTAAACGAGCGTGGTCAAGAAGTTCTTCGTTTGGCTGATGCAAACAATAAGAAGATAATCGAGGGTCAGTTATCGGAGACAAGCTCTGAGTGGAGAGATCTGGTCTCTGGTTTGGAAGGGCGTCGCGACGCTCTCGAGGCTCTTTCTAGACACTGGGAAGAATTGGAATCGCGCTGGTCCACAACTGAAACTCGGCTGAACGCTACTGAGGAAAGAAGTAAACTTATCGACACTATAGTACGATCGAAGCAACATCTGATCGATACCGCAAAGTCTCTAAACGTAAGTCAATCGTTAATTTCATTGAAATGCGACAATAGAAAATTTAGATATATCCAGTAAACTCTTTTTGAATAATTAAGAACCAGCGTGGTCGTTACTGTTGAATAATTTTAAGGGTCGTTGATCACCAATTATATTGGGCCAGCTGTTTGTTCAGGAAATACATTAGCGTGTGGTAGCTAGTCTCCTTTTTCAACTCTACCCTTCTCGTGTTCACCAAGCTCTAATAGTTCTGCTGTGTGTCAGACTCGTACGAACCGGTACGACTGGTGCGTGACGCTCTGAACTTGTGAACTGCGACATGTAACTTTGCTCTAGTCAGTTTTTATCATTTAATGTGAACACGCGGGGGGTCTGAGCCGTTTATCTGCAGTCCCTTCATTGTTGACTTTTATGGAAACAGGAACTGCTGGAGGAGGCTGAGAAATATAAGCCAGCTGCTGAGGAAGTCAGAGCTCTGGCTGGTCCCGTCCTCGCTTACCTGGCTGCCTTCACCGAGACACCGGCTCGAGCCCTTGAGGAACGTCTGGACAAACTTCAAAAGGCTGCTGAATCGTGAGTGCAGAAACAAATTTATTCATCGCTGCTCGATCACGGGTTGGTCTGCCTGGGCCAGTTCCGACCTCTTTTGGGGTCCGTTTAGGATGATGCAGGGCCTCCCTTATGATCACGTTTGTTAAATAGGATTTCTTAAATTATAAATTAAATGTCAACAATGACAGCTTAATAGATATGTCATATCAGTATTATTTAATTTTTCAATTGCATTTCATTCACTTGCAATGTCGCGTTAATGAATTTTATATCTGAAAATCAATCGTAACAATGTTCCTTCAATTAAGAATTTTCATTAAAAATAATCACTTTTTCGCAACTGCATCGTTATATTACAAGGCTCTTATCCTTGTGTATCATTTTCAATTAGGCTTTCTGGCTTATTAATTGATTTACAGAAACCCGTTATTAGATCAGGTTTAGTTGGCTCACTGGCACGAAATATCCACCCACGAGCAGCTTAGCATGTGCATGTGTGATTGTGCAGTGAGCTTGCGCTTTTTCCTTCCTCTTTATCAATTACTTTCTTATTTCAGCAATTATTTCTAATCTATTTCTTGCAATCAGATATCATCTTCAATCTTACAGGATCAATACTGTCAGGTCAATAGGAGCAATCTCTCTTATTCCTAGACACGAAAGATACTTGTAACCTAAATTATTGCAAATTGAATTCGAAGTAAATAATTTAAAGTATCACATACATAGTTTTAAATAAAAATTTATGTATTCCATACCGATAAAATCGCCACGTTAGCTGCGCTATATTTAGACAATATCTTTCTGCCTTTCCACAGGATAATAATTATAACGCTAAAACGTCAAACCGAGATAGCACGTCGTATTACGAATGCAGTCGGAAATGCGTGCAGCTGAAGTAAATAATATAAAAATTTTTGGATATTGATAAATATCCGAATTATCGTTTCATTCACAACAAGCAGCATGACATCTTGAAAGTCACATTCTGTTTGTCGAAAGTTTCATAGATAACTGTACCGCAGCATCCTGCAAATTAGATATGAATATTTTATCACATGAGTTTACGTAGAAACGTAACTACAAATATTACTGTCTACAAAGTGCAATAGTGTTGTCCAGTACTATTGTTTTCAGAAACATGAATGCGATATTGATATGATTGAGGTACAAGTCATAGGTAGCGATCAATCATATACAAATACAACACTGTAGAGCAAAACAATTTATTTGACAAAATCGAATAAAAATATTATTCCGAAATAAAGTCAAGGCCAATATCTCACAATGCAACATGAGTCAAATGAAAAGTTAATGCTACTTCATTAACGTGCACTTCCGGTTTCAAAGTTAATTTTACCAAACCATTTCCGCATTTTACACTGTGACAACAGCCTACACCTATTTACATGCGTGAAGGCACGTGAGTGCACAAACGCATTTTCACACTTGACAGACAATTCGGTATGTGAGGGACGCAGCGGGAGAAGAAAGAGAAAGAGGAGAAATAAAAAAAGGAATCAGGAACCATTTTTATTGTCGTCACAACTATTTTAGTTCATTTTCCTCTTCTCCCTTTTGCACCAGAGTCTGTTGTCCTTAGTCTTCTCTTCGCCTTCCATTCAATTCTATTTTTATTTCTCTATAAGATCTCTACGGCGGTCACGTTGGTCGACTTGTATATAACGCGGAAGCCACGGCCCGAGCGAGCTTCGAATAGAACAGAATAGAGTAGAATAAAATAGATGAAGACATTGTTGATTCTTTGTGCCAACGTTATTCCGCTACCAAATTGTTGACCAGCTGGGTATGTCAATGTTCAATCTCTTCTCAGTTGACATCCAACAGCATTGGGACTTACGTATTAATCACTTGTCAAAAAGTCAGTCGCCATTTTAGAGAATGGTCCTAACGTATTGTTGATTCAGATACATTATCTATTACAGTTTACCGTTGATCGATCCATGAACACTTTATGCATCCTGCAATTCTGTTGGCAGAAGATTTCTTCCCGAAAGCATTCGTAAGTGACGCGCACGTAAAATATTTCGTTGGATCACGCGAGCCTTAGCGCTACATTCAATTAGTAACGAGGTATATACGTAATTTAACGAGGCATTTTCACAGTGCTGAATGCGAAATTGCGGACGGTCACTTATTAGTCATCTGATAATAAACGTGTCTCGAGACGCCGTTAATGTTTCGAGAACTTTCGAGTTGCAATTGAATTTCATTAGAAACCATGAAAAAATCATGAATAACATAATAGCATATGATTCTAAGTAAATTCAATATGAAAGCAGTTCCAAGTAAAGAAAAAAAAACGTATGCAAGATACGTCTGTTCATTGTATATCAAAAAACTTAAGATTGTCGTAAAAATGAGAAAATATGATTGTAAGTTTATAGTTTTTTAATTTCACCGGGCAAAAAATGGCGCGCAATTAAATTCAATGGGTTGAAGGTCAGAAGTCATAGATACCACTTACAGTAGAAACAATCGACCATTGGTCAGACAAATCTGGACTGTTGCCACTCGAATGACATTTTTCTGCACTTATCGACGATCTCGAGGAGTCCCGTCTCAGTGACCTCGAGCGAGGTCGTAAGTAAATCCCCACCCGACCGGTGCATCGAATTTGTCTGATTGGTCGAAAAGCAACGCACTCTACGCGGCGTAATCGTGAACGATAATTTATTAAAGCCGTGACGCCTCTCGCTAACGCAGAGCTTGCATCATTTCTCGAACTACGTCATAACCAAATCGGTAGTATGACACAAGATTGGTAAACACTTGGACGCACGAGAGGGAAAAGCAGGTGGAAGAGAAGAAAGAGGTGGAGGACATGTTTTAATTCCTTGTTGAAGGTTATCGGATAACGTCAATGACATTAACTTGGTCCTGCCGATTTCTTTACTTTTCCACTGGACGAAGGTGGGGATCTTTTTCTCGTTCATTATTCTCACCACATATTATTACGATCCAGTCGTTTTTCGATAGACCTGTTGAGCACTCGTGCTGCAACGTGATTCGACGTCGCGAATTACCGTAACCACCTGTCAATTGCTAAACGTCATTGGATCAGCCTCATATTTTCGTTCTAAAAAAGAATATTAAAACTATACTGTAACAGTGAAACAGATAGGAAGATAGTGAACGATTATGTATTAATTTGGTGCAATATGAAAATAGTTTGAATTAGGATCGAATTAAATATTCGATTTTCTATTGAATTTTGCGAAGGAAGATTTTAGTGGATACGTTTGGATTCTATAAGAATTTTTATGGTACTTCGTACCGACTGGAATGACTGTTTGCGATGAGTTTACATTATCGCGGGCACGATGTCCTTGCCAGGTAAAATATAATTTGGATTTTGATAATACTCGAATTGATTGATTAAATCGCGTTCCCTTGTTTTATTATTCTTCGCTTAGCATAACGACGAATTTATATTTGGCCACGACTCATCGAGCGGTTATTTCAAACATTATACTTCGCTACACGGTGAAGAACCAATTGGTATTGTTCGACCGATAGAACGATGTGTTATGTTTGGCAAAAAGATTGAGTAGAAAAAAAAAAATCTTTAATATACACAAAAATTACTTTTGCACAAATTTCATATCGACGCCGACAACATTTAACAGTCAAATCGTATTGAGGTTAAGAATGAAAAATCAAACATAAGAAATTTTAACTCCTACGAATAGTCTCAGCTCCCACCCCGTTAGCCATGAGATAACGAATATTCGTAACTCGCGAATATCACGCTGATTTAATATTCTAAATATAGTTTTCATGCCAGAAATAGTCGGCGCTCTGCTCCGGAATCTCCGATGTCGTAATTTTGCACTCATTCAGTGACATCAAACTTAAATAACAAAACGTACTAAATACAAGTTTAGAGAAATGAGTTGTTTCTAAACATTTTTTAAATTTCCATATCCAACATGTTCTCTCGTACGATCTTCAGCTGATAATTTTATCAAGGACGAAGAATTCGCTCTAATCCACGTGCCGACGTCGGCTGTCTCGACATTCAGAAATGCCTTCTCCCTTTGCAAGTACTCTTGACACACCCCTAGTGTTCTTGCCCAAGCTTTTATCGAGGAGCGGATTCCGTCGAAAGCTCGCCTAGCAGTCGAGTATTATTCTTAGGATGATGCACGAAGCGCGTTTTATATCCGGCGACGTAGAAAGGGAGCTCTTGGCAAAGGATCGACGTCGGCGTCGTCTGCCGTCGTCGACTGCCCGGCGCGTGCGCGCGGGCGCTTAGCCAGGAAAACCAAAGCGAGCGCGTCCACCTCAATACGTTACGAACCGCGACCGCTGCTGCTGCTTAGCTTGTCCGTGCTGCGCCATACTGTTATCCCGCTCGTGCGAAGGTGCATTTCGTTAAAGAAAGAAAGAGAAAATACGGTTTCTTGCTCAATTCCTCGAAGCAGGACAAAGAAATATACGTTATATCGGTTCATCGAGGAAGAGTTATTCCAGGTTGTCACAAGCTCGCATCATAGGTACTTATTGAGATTGAGATTGATAGATCTCGTTTCGTACCCTCACGCATACCTTATCTTCATTAAAACTAAGATGATCTAGTGTGTGGGATTGTAAGCTGGCATTGTCATGTGATTCTAGATCAAAATATTGTATGTGGAAGAACTACACAATCGTTTATATGAATGTATTTGGTGATGTCATAACTAAAAAAGTTCGGGGTGTTCCTGACAGGGGGTAGTATAGTGCTTGAACGTCGTTAATGTACTGGATGATCGTTCGAGATGATCTATGGAATTATCCTTAGCAATATCGAGTTTTTTTTTACTGTGGGCGATGTCTACTGTTAGCAGTGGCATATTTATTATCTGATATTAGGTGTATATAGATTGTTACTAGTCTCATGCACGACTGAAAAATAATATAGAAGCTGGCCGGCCGGCCGGTGACTACACGTTTGTCTCGCACGTAGCCGGCACCGAGTGATGTCATCGTTCAAAAAGAAACGTGTGCTACGTTCGAAAGTTTGACTATATCCGTGGTATTCCTTATAAGAAATTTTGCATCTATTATACGAATCAACGAAAAGACGATCGATTTGATGAGTTTAATAATTTATTTGCGTCGTTGTGTCGTTCATTGCTTGGTACGTTCTCGTTTACGTTAAGGGTTATGGAGTCATATAAAATAAGAGGATGGAAAGAGGTTAAGAAATAGTGTCGGAAGTATGCGAGAAGGTAGCGAGGAAACTTTGCGAGGACCGAAGGCAGCCGAGAGTATTCTACCGAGCCAAACGACGACGTACATCGTTCGTCTACTTTTAGCCAAGGCTGGCCGGTTCGGCTGGCTGGGCCTCTAGCCAGCCAGAGTAAGACAGTGGCGTACACGCATTTCCGACGCTAAATTCGTCCCGTTGATCTCTGCCAGTTTGATAAGTCGCTGTTGTCTCAGCCTTTTGTCTGAAACTGTCGTTTCGCGAGACGCTACTTTGGTAGTATCTGTCATCGGCGATACTAGCGTTGTACCTAGCGAAGACATTTGCTCGATTTATATTATTAAGATCTAAGACAGATAAGGATTCATATAGCGCAGATACGTAAGTGAGCGATCAAACTTGAATAATCTGACATTGTATCCTTACGCATATTCAGGCTTGCCAGCTCGCTTCGAGACAAGTCCGAAAAGGCGAGCGAGGATCTCGAGATCCTCGAGAAGATCGAGAACGAGGTTAGAGGATTGAAGGAGCAGTTGGACGAGACGCACCATCAGACAGCCTCCTTCTACGTCTTCGGATCGAACCAGGAAGCGACCGAGATAGAGTTGGAGGCTCATCGTAAGCGCCTTGAGAACCTTGTCGAGGCTGCAAAGACACGATCGCGAAGCACTAAGGCGCAGTACCAAGCTAGTCAGCAGTTGGTGCCGACCGACCTGGCGCAGAAGTTGACATCCCTCGAGCTTGCCGCCGAAGGCGCGGCTCAGGTCATGGAGGAGAAGCAAAGAGAACAGAAGAGAGCGAAGACCACTCGCTCGGACTACGTCGCCGATGTCGACGAAGTTCAGACGTGGATACGCGAGGCTGGACTCAAGGTTCAGGATCGTTCTGTTGAGCCTGTCAAGCTCAAGGAATACCTGTCCCAGATTCAGGCTGAAGTCGCGCCTATCACCGACAAGCTCGAGCGGCTTACCAAGAACGGACAGGTTATCATCGACAATACGAAGGACGGTAACGAGAAGGAACTCATCAGGAACACGATAGCCAATTTGACGGAACAGCTTGCACAAGTACGTTCCTGGCTCGAAGAGAAGAAACAACAAGTTGGCGATACCCTTGATGCCTGGCAGAGATTCCTTTCTCTGTATGAAGCAGTCAAGGCTTGGACCGAAGAGAAACGTGTCTTCTTAGTAGAGCCTCTTCGATTAAGTAGCCTCATACAAGCTAGACAGAGGCTGCACGATTACTCGGTAGGTCATCCACGAGAATTTGGATAATTATACGATTTTACATTTAGTTTCGTCCACACGTCATCGTCAATCGAGTCATTACTTCTAGACTGCTGTCAAGAGCTGCAAGCAGGTGAACAAGAACTTGAGCGACATGAGCAAAGAATTGGAGAGTATTGGTCAGCTAACCAATGTTGGGGATCTGCCTGAAAAGCTCACCGAGGCTGAGGAAGCCAAGGTCGAGGTCGAAGGACAGCTCTTGGAAAGGGTGCGTGGTGCACAAGGATATTTTCTATTCTACAATTCCAAACGACGAGACTTCGTTTTCATTACTACTACTCATCGTAATCCTTTCAGAACGCACTTTTGCAAGAAACCAGCGAGGAGTGGGAGCAATGTGAGAAGAAGTTGAAGGACGTCAAAGGCTGGATCGAAAAAGCTCGTCAAACTTTAGACTCGCCGCAAAACAAGAAGAAGCCATTACGCGATCAGCATGCAATCCGTGAAAAGATGCTGAGCGATATCACTATTCAAAAGACCAAGATCAGCATATCAGTTGAGAAACTTCAGGTTCACTTCCGCTCTGGAGTCGGTGGCGACAGCAAGATCAGCGAGGCTGCCACTGATCTTATACGCGAGCTGGATTCTCTCAATGATTCAGTCAAGGAACAGGCAACGTCACTGGAATCATGCCTGAGCCAGATCGATCAGTATCAACAGGTAGATCAAAAAGATCTGAGGATCAGCATCAGGATGCTTTTCTTCGTAGACATCCACGCGCGTTGAACCACTCATAATTCTTTCCCCTCTCTTTTTCTTTCTTATTTCAGGAAATCCAACAACTCCGACAACAAATAGTTCAAGTAGAACAACAACTGAGGACGGTCCTTAGCCCAAATTATCTACCCAACGATAGGGAAAAGGCTCTTCAGGAACAACAGGTAGGTTCGCTTCCTTTCCACTATCCTGCACCAATGCGCTGCGCAAAATATTAATTTGCATCCAGTATACCCGATACCAACTCAAGACCACCACCAAGAGTCGTATAATCGATTGACCGCGTATATATCGATTGAGGGCTAGAATTCAATCAAATTAATATTCTCAAGACATGATAACTCAAGTATAGATTCGATCGACAGGTATTCGATTGAGCCAGCGACACGTCCAAAAGCCGTTCGCGTTGACTTGAATGATCAACAGCAACCGATCTTCTCTCTCAGTAAATCTTCAATTGATCCATACGATCAGTGGATGAATTGCTGTACAGTAGATTAGATCGGTTTCAGATGTTTTTTTTTCTTCACTACGCGCAATAGCGATTCAGATTGATGAGACGAATGAGGTAAAATCTCATTGCTTTTTGATTTTTCATCAAGACTCTTCAATTGGGGTGCTTTGATCGTTTCATTATAAAACATCTTTTACTTAATTCTTACATTGGGTATACACGTATCTGATCACGACATTTTGACACGTTGTATATGTGACGTATTTATTATTCACTGATTTGCATCCATTATACACGCACTCAATTCATATATCGCTAAAAGCCACATTCGATCATATGCACATGTGCCTACACAAAGTTTCACGAAAAATTGTATCCACGTTATTTCCGTTATCGTTACTCCTCTCGTAATTTATCAGTTTCTAATAGGTTACAGGTAAAACCCGAAGAAACTGAAAAATCTCGCGAGGAATTTCTTTTTTATTGTCATTGGTGGTCATTATTTACAGGTTATTGGTTGGTATCTTGTTTTAATGTTGTTTCTTTTATTTTCAATGCCATTGTATTACTTTTGTTAATTTTAAGATTGTTTTGTGATATTACACTTATTACGAGGGGACACTTGATTTTGCTTGTTTGTGTTGACGTTTTCTCCTTTTATGTTAATCATTATCTTTATTTCGATCACATGCATATATATATATGTATATATATACATACATCTACACACTTATTTATATTGTATATCAACAATGTGTGCTATGCACTTGTATACTATCACGCGGGTGCCGCTTATCATTCGAACAAAGCATTCATAACGGACACTACAGGAGTGTCCTTAAATATTCTCCCGTGATACAGAGAGCGTTCTAATCCTGACTTCATCATTTTCCCAATTGGGATCGGCGATAATGGCGCACGTGCCAACAAAAGTATCGAAGCATCAAAGAATAATTTCGACGAGCATCAATCAAGTGACCTCCCATTATTATTCTTCATCAAGAAATCTTATATATGCGATATGTACAAACTCAAAAGTACATATGAGCATATAACGTAGAATTTCTTACCGATCATTAAAACTACACGTTACCTACAGGCATATATTATTTATATATAATTTCACCTTCGGCTACTGGCATTTCATTTATGACTTTTGTTTGCTGCATTCCCATCCTTATCCACTTTGCCCCGTTGTACTCCGTAATGCTCTCAAAAACGAAAAAAAAAACCGTCATTCACATCCCTACCGTTCATCGTCATGGTCATCGTCATCGTCATCGCGTCTCTCGCGTCATCCTCCTCGCAATTATTATTCGGTTCGTTCGCTTGCTCTCTCTCTCTCTCACTCTCACTCTTTCTATCTCTCACTCTTTCGATCTCGTATACGCATAAACACGTCTCGTTTCGCGGTACCTCATTCTCTCTCCATCTCTATCGCGTTGCATAAAAATAATTAAAAAAAAAAATTTCCTACTCGCCTGCGAATTTTCGATCGTCGATTTAGAATTGCCGCGAGAGAATCAAAACGTTGCAGAGTAAAATTTCGGCGCGTACCGAACGCACGAAGCTTCTGGTGCAACGAGGATCGCCCGACATCGAGCCGCTCGATCCATAAAACGTGAACCGATGTTCCGTAGGGATCGACTATCAGGAAGTTTAATATTATAAGCTGTGTTTAGGAAAGGATAATCGTATGGTTTATCGTGATTAAAGTCTATCGCGAACGTGCTAGATGGTCGTGATTAGTTCGCGAGGACAGTTATTAGCGTTTAATGCGCATTAATCGCGAGAGTTGTGCGTGCTGAACGCGTTAATCTACTTAATGATAATGTTAATTGAGTTATAAACGCGTAGCATCGAGTTCCTTTATCCCGTCGTATTTATAATCCGTATATGAATTTAGGAACGATGTGCCTTAGTAGTACGTATGTTTTGAAATTTTTCTTTTTTCTTTTTGTAATTATTTCTAACGACCGCTTGAGCAAACGAAAGAAAATTTATTATAGAGAATTTTGAGAAAGAGCATATACATATATATATTTACAGACATATATTAGCATACAATAAAAGTTTTCAATGAAAAAAAAAATGGCTTTCCTATAGTCTTGTTACCTATACACTCCTCTAATTCGCTTATGGTGAAGCGTCTTGAAAGTATAATTAAAAAATAATAATGCATAAAATGAAATAATAATCTGAGTTAAAGTTTCGTACGCAATCAATTGACGATACCATATTCTTTGGCTGTTACGATTGGTAACAGGCCTTGCAGACACAGATGGACGGTTGGAGGCAACGCACGAGAATCCTGGTGGATCAGATTCATGCGGTGGACCCTTACTATATACTCACTGCCGAGCCGAGTGCCCGACTAGCCGGACTAATATCGTACGCGGATATAGCTGCGGGTCGAACAAGCCCGAATTCGAGGGGTGCTAGCCCCTACAGAAATCAGCGCGAGGAACCTCCTCCTCCGCAACCTCCCCAAGTACTCCGACCTGCCAGTGCTCGCCAGTTAGCGCAGCCCGTTGCACAAAAGAATATCGAGACCGTGAACGTGAGTGCTGTGCGAGTTCAGCATGATGAGAAGCAACAACAACAACCGCAACAGCAACAGCAAAGATCACAGGAACAGCCAATACAGAATCCACTACCATCTGAGATACCAAAAGAGATTCCTCAGGATGCCAAGGTTATTGAAAGCTACATCGAAAGTTCAACTCAGCAAGCCAATGTGACGGTTCAGAACGCGCCGAGACGTGGACGTTCGCCAACTAGGAAGAACTTTGCCAAGAGTGCTAGAGAGTCCAAGAAAGAAGTGCCTGCCATACAGGTTGATACTAACGAACCGAGAGAAGTAGTCAGGATCCACGAGAGGGAGTCGCAGTCGCCGGCAACTCTAGCGCCTCAGGAAAATGTACGGGGTCGCTCTCCAAGTCCAATGTGGGGACCAGGTTCAACGTCGTATGCCGATATTCTTCGAGGAAAAATGCAGTCCTACTCCAGAGCCTCGTCTGAGCCTAGTAATCAGGGTAGTGAAATGGTTCAGCTGATTAAAGAGCCACGGTCTTCTACTCCACACGAAGAGCCAGCTCATGTATCTCAGGATCCTGAACCAGCTCAACAGCAACAGGTACCCATGGAAGAAATATTTACTCAGACCATTGAAAGCACTCCTGCTGAGGATCCTATGTCAAATGTTGAGCTATCTGTGAATTATCAGAATATGAGTCAAATGCCTTTGAAGCCTGAAAGTATTCCCAGCAGTCATATCGAAGAATGCTCAGTTCATTTTACCAAGGAGACTTCTAACTGGTCTGATGAACCAATGGAGGAATATAATGTCCTCAATGAGAAACATTATGAAAACGTTCCTACACAACCGGCTGAAATGTACGACTACATTCATCCAATGCCAGAGCTGGTGGGTTTCATAAATTCACAACTAGGTCCATACCCAGTGAGCTCTTACGTTTATACTCATGGTTCTCAACCAGTTCAGCAATTGGATCCCATGTCTCTGAACTCGTATGAGGGTCACATTGGATATACTACTACTGAACATTACGTTACTCAGGCTGGATATCTGCCTACAACGACTGACATCTATCAGCAAGCTCAACCAGTGCTAAATCAGCCCTGCCCACCTAGTGAACTCGTACATCAACCTTCTATTCTGACTCAGTCTATGACGGAAGTACCGGTTCAGAGTCAACAGATGCTACCTGTAAATATGCAAAATGTGCCAGTTTCGCCAGATAGAGCTACTGAAGAAATTAAGTACCCTGAACAAGTTGTAGAAAGTGCTTCCGTGCAGAGTTCTCATACGATCGAGCTAGTATCAATTGAAGAGAAAGAATCGGTTTCCACAAGTGCCGCAGACGGTCGTGGACAATCCTTCTCTTACGCTCAGATACTTTCGCAGGGTCTGAGTCCTCGCGCGATACCACCCTCTGCGACGAAGGCCTTCGTTGAACAATCTAGAGAACGGTCTCACTCGCCTCATGAGGTGTCTCCACCGCAGAATGTTAAGCCTGTTAAGAAACAGGAGTTTGAAACGGAAAGATCCACAACTCCTAAGCACGCAAGAGATAATGAGTGGGACACTATGAAAAAGAAGGACGCGAAAAAGAAACAGCAACAACATGAGGACAAACCTAAACGCGACGAGGATAAGAAGGGTCGTAAGGTATCTGAGAAATTAGCACCGTCAAATCGACCTGAGAAACATGAAAAGTCTGAGAAACCGCAAAGAAATACACCACCCAAACAGACAATTGACACACTGATTGTACCTATGACTATTAAGCCTGCGGTCGAAATTGTAAAGAAAGATGAAAAGCAGGCTGAGAATCAAAGAACTGCTGCTGCTGAACGAGTGACTGCTAATAATGCGGTACCTCAAGAGAAGAAACGAAAACAGAAAAAGAAGAAGTCTGAAAAGTCACAAGATGATGAGATAGACAAGGCTCTCAGGGAAATTGAGGATATGGATAAACAGAAGACAAAAACGCAAAAGGATAAACCTAAAGAACAGGAAAAGTCAAAGGAACAACAAAAGCCAAAGGAGCAAGAAAAATCTAAAGAACAAGTAAAGCCTAAGGAGCAACAAAAGTCCAAGGAACAAGAAAAAACGAAAGAGCAAGAAAAGCTTCTTAAAGAACAGGAAAAGCCTAAAGAACAAGGAAAACCAAAGGAACAAGGAAAACCTATAGAACAAGATAAAGAAAAACAGAAAGAGCAAGAAAAACCTAAGGTGCAGGAAAAGCGTAAGGAACAGGATAAACTTAAAGAGCAGGTAAAACTTGAGAAGACTAAATCCAAAGAGCAGGAAAAATCCGATGAACAGGAAAAGCCTAAAGAGCCAGAAAAGTCTAAGGTGCGAGAAAAGCCCAAGGAGCAGGAAATTATTAAGGAGCAGGTGAAACCTAAAGGACAAGAAAAACGGAAGGAACAGGAAAAGCCCAAAGAACAAATAAAATTGGAAGAACAAGTTAAACGTAAGGAACAACAAAAACCTAAAGAACAAGAAAAGCCCAAAGAGCAAGAAAAGCCTAAAGAGCACGAACAGCCCAAGGGGCAAGAAAAGGCTAAGAGAAAGGAAAAACCTAAAGAACAGGTAAAACTTGAGGAGCAGATTAAGCCTAAAGAGAAAGAAGAATCTAAAGAGCAACAGAAATCTAAGGAGCAGGAAAAGTCCAAAGAACAAGAAAACCTCAAGGAAGAGGAAAAGTCCAAAAAACAAATAAAACTTCAAGACCAAACCAAGCCTAAAGAGCAACAAAAACCTAAAGAAAAAGTAAGTTCCAATAAGCAAGAAAAGCCAAAGGAACAAGTAAAATTGGAGGAGCAGGTTAAGCCTAAAGAGCAACAAAAACCTAAAGAGCAAGAGAAACTTAAGGAACAAGAAAAGTCTAAGGAGCAAGGAAAGCCCAAACACCAAGAAAAACTCAAAGAGCAAGAGAAACTTAAAGAGCAGGATAAATCGAAGGATCAAGAAAAGGGAGAAGTAAAAGAGATGTCCAAGGAACAAGAAAAATTCGAGGAACAGGTTAAGCCTAAAGAGGAAGAAAAATCGAAGGTGTCCAAAGAAAAGCCCAAAGATCAAGAAAAAGCCAGTGAATGGGAAAAGCCTAAAGAGCAAGAGAAACTCAAGGATCAGGAAAAGTCCAAGGATCAAGAAAAGGGTAAAGTAAAGGAGAAGCCTAAAGAACAAGTTAAACCTACAGATCAAATTAAAGGAAAGAAACAAACAGGCAAAAATCAAGCAAAACCTAAAAAATCACTTACAACTGATATTGAAAATCAATCTTCCACGATCGTTACAGGAGACTTAGAAACCACAGAGCAAATTCTGAAAAATGTAAAAGTACAAGAAGAAATCATTCCGATAATTACAGATGAATTCAAAGCACAGACTGCAATTACTACCGAAACGAAATCTGAGCAAGCTGAAACTCCTACGCAACGTAGTACCATTGTGGAAACCACGACAGTACAGGTTGCTCCTGAGATAGAAGCGAAACCAATTGACAGTATCGCTAAAGATGCTACGCCAAAATCAGAAGAAAAGTCCAAGAAAAAACCTAAACCAAAGGACGATTCAAAGGCAGAGAAAGAACCTAAGGACAAAGCAAAACCTAAAGAGCAGATCAAAGTAAAGAATGAAGTTCAAGTTACACAAGAGGCAGAATCACAAAGTCAAAGTGAACCTCAGTCACCAGCTGACGTTAAAACGACTGAAATAAAATCAGAGGTCCAAAAAGCGACAGACGATAAAAAGTCAATTATGACATCGAAAGAGAAATTGGAATCAAAGGAACAAGATAAGCCGAAGCACGAACCAAAAGAGAAGGTTGTTCCTGAGGAAACTACGATTGAAAAAGAAATATTACTCGAGGAAAAGACTGCAGTTGGGATACAAGAGAAAGATAAACCGAAGGATGAAGGAAAACTCAAGCAACAAGGTAAACCGAAAGATAAGGAAAGATCTAAGGATGGTGCAGACAACAAATCAGAAATCACCGTTGAAGTAAAATCTGCAATCAAAGGGAAGCCACAAGACAAAGTTGATTCTAAAGAAAAGGTTATTTCTCAGAAGCAAGATAAACCTAAGGATGAGGATAAATCTAAAAAAGATATCAAATCTAAAGAACAAAGTAAACCGCAGGAACAAGTTGATAAAAAATCCACTGTTAAGGAAGAAATACAAATTTCGACAAAGGATGAGTCAAAAAAGATTTCGCCTAAGGAAACGATCACTGAAAAAGAACTTCCTTCCAGGGAGAAGACAGCTCCAAAAGCACAAGATAAATCAAAAGATGAAAAGTTTAAGATTCTGGTAGAATCTAAAGATGATAAAAAGGTAAATGAAAACGAAAAATCTGCTTCTAAAGAACAAGCAAAATCAGAAAAGGAAATCGGACCGAAGGATACACTGAAGTCCAAACAACAAGAGAAACCTAAGATTGAAGATCAAAAAAAGGCTACAACTGCTCCTCAAATGCTAGTAAAATCAAAGGTAGAAGAGATACCGAAAGATAAAGTACATAGTACTGAAACAACAATTGTGTCAAAGGACAGAGTCAAGCAATCGACGTCAGAAGCTCAAGTGACAATCACATTGGAAACCAAAACAGAGCAAGAACTCAAATCGAAAATCAAAATTGAATCACCTGAATCACCTGCTCCTAAAGACAAATCTAAAGATGTACCAAAATCTAAAGATGAGAAGATAAAACCTGATAATCAGACAGTAGATACGTCTGTGGATTTGAAAGCAAAAGAACAGGATAAATCCATAGACAATATCGAATCGAAAGAGAATCTTCCGTCTAAGGATAAGAAAGTTCAAGAGAAGCCTGAGACAAAACCAAAAGTTGGATCCGCTGACAAGAAAAAAGCTATTTCTGATTCTAAACACGAAACGGAAATTACAACTCAAGTGGATTCTATAAGTAAAGTAGATGTAACACAAAAGAAAGAAAGTAAGAAAATTTCAATTGTGAAGGAAGTCAAGGTTGAAGCTCAGAAAGAAGCTACTCCTGTGAAGCAGCAAGTTAAAGAAAAAGACGAAGCCAAGCCCAAAGCCATTACTCCTCAAACCAAGGTGGAGGCTACTAAACCAGATTCTGTTGCACTTGTTGAAAAGTCAGAAGAGTTGCCCAAATCAGTGGAGGAAGTTAAAAGCAAGGAAAAACCTAAAATGGAAGGTAAGCCTAAGGAATCTAAATCGATGACAGAAGTACCTGCGCCTTCCAAAAAAGAAGATAAATCCAAAAAGGAGCCTGTCAAGAAAGACTTACCTAAACCTGACGCTGTTAAGGATGAATCCAAACCAAAATCCAGTCCCAAGGCCACAGAAAAACCAAAGGACTTGGATAAGGTTGCAGATCAAACAATTCCTGAAACCACAATTAAATCAAACATTTCGGCAGAGTCTAAAAAGGAAAGCAAAACTAAAGATGAAGTCCCTGCTACGAATCAAGTGAAATCGCAAGATATAAATATCGACAAAGTGGAGGAACACAATACGGCTAGTCAAAGTTTGAAAAAGGCCGAGGAAGTGGCAGCTAATGAGATAAAATCAAAAGTAGACACGAACAAAAAAGACATTGGCAAAAGCAAAGCACAAAGGGAAAGGAAGGAGGAGGTCAAATCAAAGGAAAGTGAAAAACTCGAATCGGACGACATCAACAAAAAAGTTGAAAAAGTTCTCAAACCGGAGAATAAACCAGTCCAAAGTTCTGATAAAATTTCTAAAATCGAAGTTCCGTCTAATGTTGTATCGGCATCACGTCTTACATCCGCGCCGGAAAATAAAGAGGTCGGAAAAGCTTTGATTATTCAAAAAACCGTAACCACCGTGACTACAACCACAACTGGTTCCGAGGAAATAAAACCGCCCGCCGTGAAATCCGTTAAATCAATAGAAATATTAGAAAACGTCCCATTACCCATAACCGTAGGTTCAAAAGAGACCGAACTTATTTCCTTACGTCCTGAGAGTGTAGAAGCTAGTCTCGTCACAACTTATGCCAGGGTCGCGGAACGTCCCGCCGCCATTACAGAATCTTTAGATCAGGCTACAAAGACCAGCAGCGTAGGTCAGATTAGTGAACATGATATGGAAGTGTCGCTAGCCGAAGAGGCCCCATTGTTTGGTAGTATTCAGAATAGAAAGAAGGATCATTTGAAATCGGAAAGTACAAGCTCAGTAGATGTTAAGAAACCGAAAAAGGAGGAGAAGAAAGTTCAGTTGGAAGAATTGATAGACTTGACCCCGGACGAGGAAGCTCTTATGAAGACTATGGAAAGTAAGTTGAAGAAGAAGAAGAAACGTCCAGCATTGCCGGATGAATTTATGATCAAAGAATCGCAAGAACTGGTAGTTGAAAAAGCTACTGTTAATGCACCTGTTTTACAGGATACGCAAGCTCAAGTTGAAATTAAGGCTGTGGTTAATAAAAAAGATAAGGTTGAATCGGTTGTTGAGAAACAGGAAAAACCTGTGGATATTGTTAAAGAAAACGTATGTAAGTTAGAGGTACAGAAAAAGGAAGTTGTTAGTATTGTAAAGGAAGATAAGAAGTTAGATGTGCAAGTAGTCCAAAAAGATTTCCAGGACGTCCCTGGAAAATCTGAAAGTGTAGTAAACCAGAAAGATGAGGCACGATTAGAAATAGAAATTGCACCTAAAGATAAGATTGAATTTAAGGATCAGGTAAAGTTAGAAGTCGAATCTCTGCAGCCAACTGTATCAAATAAAGAAATTGATTCTGAGAAACGGAATGAGAAGAAGGAGGAACAGATCAAGGCTGATAAGAAGGCAAAACTTGAATCCGTTTCAAAAGATGAACAGAAACAGGCGAAAGAATTTGTCGCTACTCCTCAAAAATTGGAACACCAAGAGGTGACGAGAAATGAAGAAGTTGCTCCAAAGGATGTAGTTAAATCGGAAGAACAGGACAAGTTTTATATTGGCAGACCGGAGTATGCGGCTGATCTTATCAAATCTTATTGGTTGGAATATCATCTTTATGGTGAAGCTGAAAGTAATTTCCATCGAAATTACAAAGTCGTTAAAACGATACAGAAACCAGAACCTCCGGCTTCTCCAGTGCCAAGAGAAAATGTGACTATCGAAATGATGGTACAGGAATCCAAGATGAAGAATACTGAAGTTGACTCACCTCCAGTACAGGAGATTTCAGATTCTGAATATAGGCTTTTGGCACTTGCTGATGAAGTTCCAAAATATTCCATGGCCAGTTTTTACGAACATGAAGCTCGATGGGCTGAACATATTCAGGATAAAAATATTAAATCTGAACAATCTTCGACCGGAGAGAAGGTGAAACCTGAACCATTGCCAGTTGAAAAGCTAAAGCCGGAATCCTCCCCAATGGAGAAGGTTAAGCCGGAACCATCTCCGCTTGAAAAAATGAAACATCAACCATCGCCAGCTGAGAAAGTAAAGCCTGAACCAACTCCAGTGACGAAGGTTGAGGCTGAACCGACTATAACTACAAAGGAGAAGCCCTCTCCAGTTGATCAAGTAAAACTTGAAACAACTACAGGTGACAAAGTGAAGCCAGAACCGACTCCAGCTGAGAAGGCGAAGCGTGAATTGACTCTGAGTGAGAAGGAGAAACCTAAACCCTCTGCAGTTGAGCAAGTGAAACTTGAATCAACTCCCGGTGACAAATTGAAGCCTAAATCATCGCCAGCTGAGAAAGTGAAGCCAGAACCGACACCAGCTGAGAAGGCGAAGCTTGAACCGATTCTGATTGAGAAGGAAAAACCTAAATTCTCTCCAGTTGAGCAAGTGAAACTTGAATCAACTCCCGGTGACAAAGTGAAGCCTAAATTATCGTCAGCTGAGAAAGTAAAGCCAGAACAGACTCCAGCTGGGAAGGCGAAGCCTGAAACGACTCCCAGTGAGAAAGAGAAACCGAAACCCTCTCCAGTTGAGCAAATGAAACTTGAATTAACTCCAGGTGACAAAGTGAAGCCTAAATCATCGTCAGCTGAGAAAGTAAAGCCAGAACAGACTTCAGCTGGGAAGGCGAAGCCTGAAACGACTCCCAGTGAGAAAGAGAAACCGAAACCCTCTCCAGTTGAGCAAATGAAACTTGAATTAACTCCAGGTGACAAAGTGAAGCCTAAATTATCGCCAGCTGAGAAAGTGAAGCCAGAATCGACTCCGGCTGAGAAGGCGAAGCCTGAACCGACTCCGAGTGAGAAGGAGAAGCCTAAATCCTCTCCAGTTGAGCAAGTGAAACTTGAACCAACTCCAGGTGACAAAATGAAACCAGAATCGACTCCAGCTGAGAAGGCGAAGCCTGAACCGATTCTGAGTGAGAAGGAAAAACCTAAACCCTCTCCAGTTGAACAAGTGAAACTTGAATCAACTTCAGGTGACAAAGTGAAGCCTAAATCATCGCCAGCTGAGAAAGTGAAGCCAGAATCGACTCCGGCTGAGAAGGCGAAGCCTGAACCGACTCCGAGTGAGAAGGAGAAGCCTAAACCCTCTCCAGTTGAGCAAGTGAAACTTGAATCAACTTCAGGTGACAAAATGAAGCCTAAATCATCGCCAGCTGAGAAAGTAAAGCCAAAACCGACTCCAGCTGGGAAGGCGAAGCCTGAACTGACTCTGAGTGAGAAGGTGAAATCTGAACCGATTCCAGCTGACAAGGTCAAATCTGAATCAACTTCAGCTGCGAAGGTGAAGTCTGAACCGACTCAAGCGGAGAAAGTGAAGCCTGAACCGACTCAGGGGGGTAAGGTGAAGCCTGAACCAACTCTGGGTAAGAAGGATAAGTCTGAGCCCACTCCAGCGGAGGAAGTAAAACCCAAACCAACTCCGTCTGCAAAGGTTAAGCCTGAACTAACTCCAGCTGAGAAAGTAATGCCTGAACCGACTCTACCGGAGAAAGCGAAGTCTGAACCGACTCCAGCTGAGAAGGTTCCTGAGTCATTCACAATTAAAGAGAAGGTAAAAGCTGATGCGTGTCCAACTGAAAAGAATATGAAGTCGGCGGACCCATCTCCAGTTACAGAGAAAGTGAAAATTCAACCATCTCCAATTCAAGAAATGATTAAGCCGAAACTACCTCCAAATGAAAAGAAGAAGCCTGAATCATCTACAGTTGAAAAGAAAGTTAAATCGGAATCATCTCCACTTAAAGAAAAGGTAGAACCTAAACCACCAATTTCCGCCGCTGGTTCGAAATCTGATAAACAGAAGGATGCTAAAGTTCAATCTATACTCGAAAAGAAGACTGAAATTATTGAAAAAACTACGACTATGAGTAAGATTGATGACAAGACGCAAATGTCAGAAAAAATAGAAATTCAATCTATGAAGGAAAAGAAGTCAGAACTTACACAAGATAAGTCTAAGCCTGGCACTGCCAATGATAAAAAGGCTGAAAACATAGAAACATTTCCCGAAGAAAAACCCTCTCCTAATGTAGAGAATGCAAATCAATCTAAATCTGCAGATACGTCAAAGCCCGTTCATTTGGTATCCGATGACTCTTGGATGAGTCTATTGGACGAACCCATGGTCATTGATGATGATGATGATTTTGACGAGCCTGATAATGTGCCGGTAAAGTCGCCAAAGGCGAAAACGGTAGAAGTGATGATTCCTTCTACTAGTGTTACCTCAGCTGTAACTACTGAAATAAGCACAACAAAAGAAAAAGACAAAGTTGATAAGAATAAGAAGGAGCAAAACGCACCGAAAAAGGCTGTTGCGAATCCCAAGCAAAAATCCCAGACGGACAAGATTGAAAAGGAAAAGATTGATATTGCTGAAAGCATGAAAAATGAGAAAAAAGACACAAAGGATCATCAGGCGCCAGAAAGAACTGTAGAAGGACCTAAGGAAGAACCGAAGGTACAGAAGATTGATAAAGAAAAGGCGGACGCTTCAACAGTGAAAAAAGATAAGAAAGAAAAGGCAGCAGAATCGCCTAAGGAGAAGACGAAGGCAGAGAAGGCACAAAAGGAAAAGACTGCTGTTACAGATGTTACGAAAACTGATTTGAAAGAAAAGAAAGACTTACAAGTTTTACAAAAAGATGTAGAAACGTTTAAAGAGCAGCCAAAGATAACAGAGATTGAAAAGGCTAAGGTTAATGATAAAAAAGACAAGAAGGATATTCGAGTGGTTGAAACCGCTGTAGAAGTATCTAAAGAACAGACAAAGCTGGATATTCCGAAGGCAAAGACAGAAGACGAGAAAGACAAGAAGGACAAGAAAGATGTTCAGGCTCAGCAACAAGTCGCAAATATAATCAAGGAAGAATCGAAACAAAAAGACATCCAAAAAGTTGAGAAAACTGATCAACAAAAGCCCAAGGACGAGATCAAATCCGTAGAAAAAGAACCGAAGAAACAGATTGACCAGGTCGACAAACCTAAGGTTCCTGAAATTCAGGACCAGGTGAAAGGCAAAAGTATAAAGAGTAAGGATCAACCGAAAGATCAAACAGCACAAGTATCCAAGGTTGAAGAGAATAAGCAAATTCAGATTAAACAACAAATCAATGTTACTACCGTTGATATTACAAATGGTCGTCAGGAGGAAGTGGTGCAATTGAAATCAGAATTAAAACAGGAAGTATCGGCTGCACCTGTAGAGAAATCAAAACCAGTCCACCTGGTAGCTGATGATTCATGGATGGACATACTAGATGACGATTTTGTTATGGAAGACGACGATTTTGATGAACAGGAAGTTCCTAAGACCAAGGAAAAACCCGCAGATAAAGAACCTGTTGCAAAAGGAAAGGATGCAAAGAAAGATAAGAAACCGGAAAAACCTCAAGAAGCCAAACCAAGCGGTAAAGAAAAAATTAAAAAAGAGGAAATTGTAGAAAATGTTTCTAATGTTTCGGACGAAAAATCTGCAAAGTTCGAAGAATCAAAACAAGAAGTTACTATTGCACCTCAAAAATTTGGAGAATTAACTCAATCATCGGCGGAGAAGAAACCTGCTGTGAAAGAGCTTGAAAAGCCAAAAGCAGATACAAAATCTGCAAAGGGTACACAACTTAAACAGCAATCTGATTTTAAAAAAGATGTACAGGATACACCTAAAAATCAGTTAAAACCAAAAGAAGAAGAGGTACTACCAAAAGTTGCAGAATCGAAAAAACAGGACGAGGTCAAAGAAGACAATAAACCAGGAATGAAGGATATAAAACAGGAAGTTCCTGTCGAACCTAAAGATATGAAATTCAAGGAAGCACAAATTAACAAAGAATTAAAGGTTGTACCAAAGGAAGAAATGAAACCTGGGCCAAAGGATGTAAAGCCCAAGGAGTCAACACTACCCGATCAAAAATCAAAAGAAAAATCTGAACCCAAGAGAGATGCAAAACCCGTATCTCAGGTTACAAAAGCAAGAGAAGAAATTAAAATCACAAAGGAAGACATTAAATCTACATCAAAGGATACAAAGGTAAAAACAATTGAAAAAGAAAGTTCAAAATTAACGGAAACTATAGAAACGAAAGAAGTTACGAAAACCGTAACTCCAGATGTAGAATATAAAAAACAGATTAAACCAAAAGAAGAATCTAAATCAAAACGGGAACCCAAATCGAAAAAAGAGCCAGCTTCAATTGTTACACAGAAACCTAAAGAAGATTTAAAATCTAAAGAGCAACAACCTTCGTCAAGTAAACCATCCGAAGTTGAGCAAAAGACAACAGACGCTCAAAAAGAACAAATTGTAAACGAAGACGCACCCAAATTTGACGTTCGACTTAATCCAAATGCTAAATCCTGGGCGTCCATTGTTGGTATCAAAGACTCCGTGGAAACTACTGCTTCAATTAAAACTGAAGTAGAAACTTCTCAAAATATAGAAGTCGTGAATATTCTTACTGAAGAAGCAACTGCACCTTCTACAAATATAGAGAATGTTGTAGTACCTGCAGAGAAGTCACCAGTAATTCCTCCACCGAAATCAGAACCTCAAGAACAACCTGTGCAACCGAAATCACCCAAGCGACCCAAAAAGAAAGATAATATCGAAGTAAAACATACTCAAGTCGAAGTACGCGAAGATCCTAATGTCGGTGTCGGTGTCGAGAAAGCAGTCACACCTCAACCGTCGACGATTGAAGTTGTTTCTAAAGAAAATGGTAAATCATATGCAGCAGTTGTTGCATCTTCACAACGAAACTCGCCGCAACTTCGACAAGAAGAAGTCACAATACTGAAACCGCAGGCATTAAAAATCGAATTCATTGAAGAGACGAAGAGCAAACTATCTCAGGAAAGTATTGCGTCTTCATCCTTAGAAAAAAGCTGTGGAGAAACTGACTCAAAAGTAGCGCAAGAAGACATACTTCTGAGTATAGGGAAACAAGAGCTTCCTGTATTTTCCGAAGTAACTTCCGTCCAGGAATTCTTGATGCAGGAACAGAAGGAATCGATCAGCGCAGGTTCATTGATTTGTCAAAATGAAGAAGTGGTCCCTCCTCCACCTAAAGAAAGTATCAAGATCAAAGATCAGCCCACGCTTTGGGCTGATGAAATTGAAGAAACTCTTAATTTAGAGTCACAACCAGTTATCACACCTGATGACATGAAAAAGGTCAAATCTAGCGTTTCTGATTACGAAAGTTTCCCTAAACAAGAAACGTTCTCGTGGGCTGCCATAGCGGCTAAGAAACCTTCTGAAACTACTGAACATGTCACTAGTGTAACTACCGAGCAAATCGGTACCATTCGTGAACATATCCCTGTACAGCGACATCCACCTGCAGTACAGATTTTTGTAGAAGAAGTGCCGGAAATAGAACCAATAGAAAATATCGTAGAAGTTGATGATCAGGGCTTTATGGAGTTCGTGAATCGTAAGGAATTGCGCTCGCGTAGGTCAAGGTCGCGTTCTCGTACTGATAATCGTGGCGATAAGGTACCGTCCCAAACTCGCGAGCATAATGTAGATCAGACCTCAAGTAAGACTGGGGATTCGGTAGAATTGTCCAAGAGTGAGGATCGTGGTAAGGTTGATAAAAAAGAAATTTATTCTGAGGAGGCCAAGTTAAAGGATGTAGCTGAGTCTAAAAACAAAGAGCAGCAGGTAGATAAATTAACAGAAAAGGCGCAGAATCAAAAATCTCAAAAGCAAAAGGATAAATCTAAGACTAAAGGGGCAACTAAATCTATTGAATCTGAAAAACCAAAGCCAGTGGAGCAGGTCAAACCTAAAGATACTGCAAAGTCGATGGATAATATTCAGGATCAAGCTCAACAAATTGAAAAGGTAGAAGGATCTAAGGGTAAAAACAAGTCTAAGGGAAAGAAGGATGGTGAAGTTAAAGAAACCAAGTCTCAACCTCCAAAGGAGTCTGCATCTGATATTCCACCTCAGGTTGACGTGGCACAGCAAGATCAAGTACTCACTAAAACTCTGGAACAAGAGAAGCCTGAAGAAAAGGTAAAGTCTAAGGGTAAGGGCAAACAAAAAGGAAAGGCTGTAGAAAGTGACTCCAGTATAAAGTCTGATACTGAAGTAAATAAAGAAGTTATACCTCAAAAGAAGACAGTTTCTCAAGATGAAAGTAAATCTGCTGAGGCAAAGCAAATAGACACGAAGTCGAAAAAGGGTAAGTCCAAAAAAGGTAAAGCTGAAAAGGAACAAGTGAAGTCTGAAGTTGATTCGAAAAATAAGCAAGATAAAAAGGCTGAAACTGTTTCTGAAAGTAAAGTACAAAGTGAACAGGAAGAGAAGCCTAAAGATGACAGCAAACCTTTGGATGATATTAAAGACCAAGAAGCAGAAAAAAAGCCTCAAGATAAAGCCGAGGATAAATCAACAACTAAAAATAAGTCAAAAGCAAAGAAAGGGGAGAAATCTGGACCTACAGTTGAGACTGAATCCACAATCAAAAGTGAAGCGCAGGTCAATATTGTCGAAGACATAAAATCAGAGAAAACGGACAAGCTCAAAATTTCAGAAAAGACTTTAGATAAGGTCAGTCTAGATAACAAGGCTGATCTTTCTCAAACTACAGAGGTTTCTATGTCTAACAAGGATGCAATTAAAGTAGAAAAGGAAACAAAGGTAGACACAAAGGATTCGGGTTCCACTGGAAAATCTGAAGAAAAATCGAAGGCAAAAAACAAGCCAAAATCCAAAAAAGAATCATCCGTAGCTACTCCTGAGGCTAAAACCGAAGTAAAAATTGAAGATAAAAAAATTGCTGATGAAATTAAACCAGTCTCTGTGATTATAGAAAAGCTTGATAAAGAACCTCAGGTTGAAACTGATATGAGGCCTGTAAAAACTGAGGTTGAGAAGGAAAGTAAAAAAGAGATAATTGCACACAGGGAAGAAGAAATTAAGACGAAAGAAGAGAAACCACCAACTAAAGAATCGAAAAAACTGGAGAAAGAAAAAATTCAAGATAAGAAAGATTCAGTAACCGTGAAAGATGTAAAATCGGTTGTGGAAAAAACGCAAAAGGAATTATCCGTAGATACAAAGAGTAAAGAAATAGTCGCAAAGGTGGACGAATTAAAGTCTACTGACAAGCCTAAAGAAAAAGATGACGCTAAGCCTAAAGTGGAGAAGGAGCCTAAAGTAGAAGAAAAACCGAAAGAAGACCAAGGAAAAACAAAGCCTGATAAAGATTCGAAAAAGGATAAGCCTGTTGAGAATATAGTAACTCCAAAAAAAGAGATTGAGCCTAAAGAGAAAGTTGTACAGGCTGAACAATCTGTGCCTGAGGAAAAATCCAAGCAAAAGGGTAAATCTAAGTCGAAGAAAGGAGTCCCTACGGAAGCGGCAAAAACAACGGTTTCCACGGAGAAACAAGAAGTTAAAGAAATTCCCACAGTTGATACAGAAATTAAAACTCAGGATATTGTTAAGTCTGATACGAATGTAGAGAAAATCACTTTGACAAAAACAACAGCTGTAACGATTGTTCAGTCTCAGGAAAAATCAGATGTTCTTAATGCAGATAAATCTCAGTCCGAAGTCAAGGAAAAACAGGAATCGCTTAAAAAAGATGAAAAAACTGTAATTGCAGTTGAGCAAGATGTCAACAAAGAGTCAGAGAACAAGTCTAAGTCTAAAAAAGATAAGTCTAAGCCTGATACTGCTAAGGAGACACAGGTTAAAGTTGAGAAAGCAGACCAGGCTAAACCTGCAGATGTGCCAAAACCTGTACATTTGGTGTCAGATGACTCCTGGATGAATCTGTTAGATGAACCCATGATCATCGATGATGATGACGATTTTGATGAGCCTGATAATGTACCAGTAAAAGCACCACAGAAGAAAACTATGAAAGTAATTGATACTTCTAGCAGCGTTACTTCAGCTGCAAAGCAAGAAAAACCTGCAGAAACAAAGATGGCAAATGAAAAATCACCGATTGCTGAAAAATTTAAACCTAAAGCTACTGCCGAAGTAAAGATTGAGGAAAAACGCGTTGTAGAACAAAAACTGAAAGAATCAAGTAAATCTGAAAAGAAGGCTGAAGAGAAACCTGAACAGTCAAAATCTATACCGGAAAAGAAGGCTAAAGAAACCGCAGAACTGTCAAAATCTGTACCTAAAAAGAAAGCTGATATAAAAGATGAAGTGACGGAAAAAGAACCTAAGGAATTGAATAAGCCCGAACCTGTACCTAAAACAAAAGTTGAAAAATCAAAACCGGAAACGACAAAGAAACCAGTTGAAAAATCAGGCATAAAAGAAGAGTCTAAAAAAGTTGAGAAATCTCCAAAGGCATCAGAACAAAAATCTGAACAACCAACCTTAACACCGAAAGAAATGAGCACTGAACAAAAGCCCAAAGAAGGCCAACCTAAAGAGGTAACGGAACCAAAACCAGAACAACAAAAACTTGAACCCAAAAAGGAAGTTGAGGTTAAATCAGAAGAAAAACCAAAGGAACCTCCCAGCAAACCCGTTCAAACAACAGAATCTAAACCCATAATATCCGACACAAAAAAAGAATTAGAACAAAAACCCAAAGAGGACCTGAAAGTAGAACAACCACAGGAAGTTCAATCATCTGAACCTAAATTAAAGTCAACAAAAGGTCTAAGTCCAAAAACGCAAGCTTTAAATCTCGTAGAAGTTCTTTCAGAACAAAGCGACTCATTCCAACCAACCGAAATCGACTCAGTCAGCATACCTGAAACAGAAAGCACAAAAGCAAAAGTCCAATTTTACATAGACGACGAAGTTGTCGTAGTAACAAAGGATGAGAAAAAATCTACCAAACCTACAGAATTACCCAAAATTCCGCTACCGGAATTAATATCACTCGACGATGGATTCTGGGTGAACAAACGACCTTATCACGAAGCAGAGCGCGATCTCTTCGAGAGCTTGGCCTCCCTTAAGAAGAAATCAATAAAAATCGAAACCAAAATTGAATCCCACGACGAGGGTCCTCATGACCGCGACAAGGACGGTGATTCGGACGGCGGAAATTCAGGTGGCGGAAATGGTCCCTCTGACCCGTCCTCTAAATCGGGAGGTAACATCGGCGCACCACGTACAGAACGTCTCGTAGCCGATCTACCGGGTGGCATTTGTAGTTGGAGTGACTATAGCACATACTTAGCAACAGAGACCGATGGACAGGGAGATGAAAAGCTTGATCACACTTCGCAGCTCGTGCATAGAATGACCGAGGACCTTATTACGGATATCGACCTCCCTGAAACAAAACCCGATCCTTTGACCTTTACTCCCGAACCTGAGTCCTCACTATCTCTAGGTAATGAGACACGACGAAGCGTGCAGCAGTGGAGTTCCACTCGGCAAGTGGAGAGAGAGACAGAGGCAACAACGGAAGCAAAAAGGATCCAAAGGATCAAGGTGCGACATATCCCGCCAGTGCTCGATCTTGTTGTACAGTTTAATCGTTATATTGCCATTTACAGTATTGTTACTGATTGTTTTTCGCTCTCTCATTTGTTATTGTCGCAATTTGTTTTTTTTTTGTACTATAGGTGTTCTCGCTTCCCAATTCCTCCTACGATATGCAATCTTTGGCATGCACATTTTATAATATCGATATTGAGTTTAGCGTGTCCGGTTTTTTGCTTGCGCATTTACCTGAAAGTAATGTTTGCCAATGATCCCAAAGCCATTGTGTTTTATATTGTTCGTTAGACTCATGCGACTACTTGTTAGCCAGTGAAAGCCCATGTCTGTGTTATTGGTATTAACAAATCCGTAACACTACCGATTTTCATCTTGATCGAGATGCTTCCAGTTGTGACTGAGTTTATCATCCCTACTATATTTTTCAGTATTAGGTTTTTGACAGGTTTGCTGGTTTTGTCCTCGAGCTAATACATTAATACGGCGCCTGGAGTTGTGCTGGAGTTCGCCATGTGCACGGCATGGTTTACATTAATGAAAATTAACTTGCTAGTATCTTTATACTCATCCAATGTTTCTTTCAGGACACAATTGGCGAGGATCTTGATTCTCTAAGAGCAGCTGTAGCCCAGTTGGAAGAATCTCTAGGTTTTCTTCCTAGAGATAGTCTACAGTCAATGCTATCTGCTCTAGTGGTGAGATTCCATCTAAAAATTTATTCTATCCATTTTTTTTTAATTATTAAAAAAAGATCTTATCAATCATAAAATATTTCTATTATCAGAAAGCAGCCATTTGACTCATGACAATTTGTGAAATCTTACATACCAATATACAACTTCAAACATATAGCATATGAACCTCTGTCTATTAAATGTTAAAATATCTCAAGACAAACTCAACTTTGTTAAATCAATTATCTACACTTCGATCCTGCAGACAATATTGGCTGACCTCCAACTATACGATCAGGAAGCGACTCGGCTCTATGAAGAGCTGAACAGGATCCCTGTGGATTCTGAAATACAAAAGTTATTCGCCCTCCTGGCTGGGATTCGTACTCGTATAGTGACTCTTCTGTCACAAGCAGAACAAGGAACAGCTGCGGTTGAACAAGCACGAGGAATTCAGGAACAACGGGAACACGAAGTACGAACCTATAGGATCTTCCTCGAGGAGACTGACACCTGGCTGCAAAATATCATCGCCATATTTAATCAACAGCAATCCTTAATCGGATACAAGGTTCGTTTAACTATAAAAGCTCAGACGTCATCTCGAAGGAATTCATCGACCTGAACCTGTCTTGTATTAAGAGTGAAACAAATCACATCTGACATCAAACTGATTACAGGCCTTACAGGAGGAGTTGATCATCCGCACGCAAAAAGTGAGCGAATTGGAATCACTGCCGGAAGTCAGTGTTTTGGCAAAAAGTCTTAAAGAAGCCTTGCTGGAAATGATGTCGCGTCTTCAACAAAAGCAGCAGGTACTACTCAACGCTTACCAGAACTCGGGGCTTTCTCACTGTTCTCTGCACTCCATGCTAAGGTGGCGGAGCTCGCTTAAATCTGATTTAAGACTCTCGGGCGTCTTGCTCGAGCAAACAAGCTTATAGAGCACGATAGGCACTCCGTTCCTCTCTTTATGCCTTTCTCTCGTTACTTTGCACTACTGCCTTTTTCTAGACTCTGAAATATAGAAATCGTTTCAGCAATCCCGGTTACAAAGAGCATGTGGGATATAGAGTAGTAGGTAGGATCTTTCAAACTTGTGATAAGAGAGTGCTATGCCTAATTAATAGGATTATTCAGGTATCAGGTTGTATTTGGATATTTTAATGTTATGCTTAGAAAGACGCTTTTCTGCTTTTACTTTCTCTCAATTCGATTTAATCGTATTTTTCGTCATTGTTATATTGTGGTTCTTCATACGGTTATAGTTTTGCATAAGTGGGGATAAAGGAGCTGTTGAATTCATGTTGTATAATTTTCGGGAATCTGTTCGTCTCTTTACATTTATCTTATCATCTCGGTGCAATTATTTATGCGTATTTACTTTATAATCATGCACCATTCATCATCGCTATCCACGTCACTTGTATTATTTCATTATTGCATTATCTCTACTTATCAGTCTTCGTACATAGCTTATGTCATATATGTTATTTATATTTGTTAATGTAAGGTGGTGGATGTAATTTAGGCATTGCATGTACTTAAGGAATGTTAATACATTACTGTACTGTATGGCATAATTAAACTTTTATGATTAATTACCTATTTTATTTACTCTGTATGCTCGTTCGTTATACCATGTTTATTAGATATCAAGAAAAACAACGATTATTCATTGCATTGCAAAATATAAATTTCTATTAGGATTTGCAATCGCTGATATACATATACGTATACATACATACATACATATATATGTGTATATATATATATATATATATATATGATTAATTTATTGATTTTCTATGACGTCATGCCATTATAATGCAATTCTCTTTAAGACCAAAAGTATTGCTAAGTTCTTTTGATAGACTAAACTTTTATTATTTTTATACAAGTGAACAGGGAACTTTGCGATAAAAAATATTTTTTTACAATGACAATATAATCGGAGAAAAAAAATCCAATTATGTATCAATTAACACAAAGAAGCTTTATCAATGTCCACCATATTGGTAAACAAATTTAATGCACGTACACCCATTGCTCGTCACACATCGCTTAAATAATTCTACCCTATTACGGCAATCAGAGACACGTAAGAATAAATCACCAGGATAACTCAAATATGATAGTTGTCAAAAATGTAAAAATCAAAATCCGAATATTGTATTAAATCTTGCAAGAATATATTGAACAGTCGTGTCTCTGGTTAAAGAAATACATTATGCAGCTTTTTAAAACGTTCATCTATAATCGTCAGCAGCGTATCGTTCATCATCATTAATGCAATTAATCATAGGATCATAAGAATAAAATAAAAATCATCTCACAATCCTCGACTTCGTTATAGTTCCTCGAAATCCTCAAATCGGGTTACCCATTACCTTTACCCTTTACGTTTTATAGGAGATCGCCGACGAAGAGGAGTCGGCACGAGCCGAAGCCGAGACAACGGACCCCGACGACGCAACCCTCGACCAGGCATCCTCGATCCATTCCTCCCTTGAAGAAGGTCCACCATCGCTAGCAGATGTATCCCTTCAAACTGGCCAAAGTTTACTCCTAGACTATGCACAGGCCGAGCCCAAACCTGCTCAGTTAACAAAACAAACTTCGACATCCCAAATTCCAGTATCGAAAACGTGTCAGACACTGATGACCGAACCTACCTCGGCAATAGCTACGACAACCGAGAGTCCACATACCCAGGAGACGATTAAGGTTCGCAAGAGCACGGACGGTAGTCACGATATAATTGAAATAGCAACTAAAAATGTGCCATCGAGCACCAGCTTAGAGTTGATACGTCGTGAACAATCCGGAGCTATTCCCGACGACATAGTAGTGGACATGAAGTATCAGGATGCTCAGAAGAAGGAAAGCGCAATGTCTGAGCTCAGCATACAACATGCTGCACCACAATCCTTCGAGACTATATTAACAGAGCCTGATGACGTGACAACTGAGGTCGTAGTTGATGCGGATGGCACCAAGAGGATTATTGTGAAGAAACTTCGGCGTACTTTAGTCACCAGTCAGCAAACAACACAGCAACACGTGTCATCATTGTCCACGGCTGTTGGAGATGGTCCACCAGTTGTGCAGGCGTTTTCAGAAGCTACTATGAGAGGTCAGCAGGTTACTGTTACCAGGACGAGACCTGATGGCACTGTGGAATTATCTACGACGCAGACTTATGGTGGTCGTGTTACAACGGGAACACCTGGCGATGAAGTTAACGTAGAGGAATTTGAAGCTGCACCACAATATACTCATCAGGTGATTCAGGGTGATATTCAGGATCTAGGACCGAAGATAAACGAGGGAGATGAAGTTGTTATCGATGGCGGCGAGTATCAGACTACAACTTCTAGCGTGCATGCTGTTGTTCAGCAAGTAACCAGACGTACTATCAGAAAGACTAAACGTATTATACGTAAAGTCACTATTATCGATGGTAAGGAGACCACTACCGAAGAAGTGATCGAGGAGCCGGAGGAAGTCGAAATCGATGAACAGGATATACCGCATATCAGTATTAATGTTACTAAGAGTGAAGAGCAGAAGATATTTGATGGTAGCAAGATACCAATGGATTTCGGTACTTTGGAAAAACAAGTTGTGGAACAGGAAAGGGAGAGATTATTAGCTCCTACCGATAAGGAACAAGAGAAACAGACTGGTCCTGAGACTTTTTCAGAACCGTGTACTCCAGATAGTCCCATGCAAGGTCCATTCTTTGGCCCCTTTGCAAAAGACATGACACCAAAGAGCTCGGAATCACGAAAATCCAAGAAATCTTCAAAGTCTGCTAAGGTTGATAAACTAGTTAAAGATGAACCAACTGCTGCTACGGAACAACCTTTAAAGACGGATATTACTGAGGCATCGAAACCAGAAGAGACAATAACAACTGTTAAAATCTTAACAGGCGAATCTCCAAAGACTGCGTCCCCAGCGTCTATGGAAGAGGAGAAGATTATTGAAAGGCAACAATCTGTTACTTCTGTTGAATCAGAAACTGTAAAAGATGAAAGGGCTAGTACCGATACACCTGTAGCAAAAATTGTAGTCGATGATAAGAAAGCACAACCCACTGATAAGCACGAACGCGAATATTTCCCGATAGAGGTAACTGAAAAAACAGAGAAAATGGTTGACGTTGATAGCCAAAAGCTAATTAATGCTGAAAAGTCTGCTATTTTGCAGACGCCCATCGAGGACACATCAATCCTTGAACTGAGGGCAGAGTCTTCAATAGAGTCGACACTTGTTGAGGACGACGCCATCACAAGAGCCACGTGTAAGTCTGAAGAAACACTGACACAGAGCGACGCACACAAATCCGAACTAGAAGCAGGCACGGTAGATGTAGTACAGCACGCAGATGATAGCCACACTGTAGAGGCTGATAACGATTATGATAAATCTGTAGTCCCTATCGTAGAGGTCCAGAAACAACCTGTACAAGATAATACAGTATTGCCTCAAGTACCTGAAACTAAAATACAAGACACCCTATCGTCACTTTTGGTAACCTCACAGCCTGAAGGGAAGATTAAATCTCAGGAGGACTTACGCACTGCACAAGTTAAGAAAATCACAGATCAAGTAATACCTGAAACTACTCAAAAATCTGAAATCGTGGAAATAAAGGAATCGGAAACTTCGTTACCAGCTGTAGATCTAAAGGATATTGTAACTTCCGCGAGTTCAGTTATTCAATCTCATGAATCGGTTAAGCCGGTTGTGAAGATTCAGGAAACTGTTGACATTGTACCGTCTGAAGCGAAGGATGTTAAAATTTCAGAAGATGTTCAAACTAAGCAGACTGATATCAAGGACACGGGGCTTCCAGTACTTGAAGCTTTTGAAAGTATCCCAAAGACACAACTGCCACGTGTCGATGATTTCTTAGCTCGTGAACGGGATGAAGTTTCAAAAGAAATTGCCCTGAAACCTGAATACAAATCTGCAGTGCAAAAGGTCGAAATATCCTTATCCGTTCAAAAGAAAGACGAAGACACGGTACCATCAGTATTTGTAAAAGCTCAAGCGGAGAAACCAGAAGTAGCACCTTATCATATCATCAACGAGGACGTAGACATCCGATTACCGGCAGAGAAGGAGACGATTCAGCTGATTCACAACAAGATTGTCCAAACTAGCGCTTTGTCTACGGCTGAGAAAGAAACTGAAACAGCTTATGAAGTGTCTACGGCTGAAAAGGAAACCGAAACGCACTATGAGGCGTCTGAAAAGAGCGAATGTGGATCCGTGACGAGTAGAAAAAGTCGAAAAAAGAAAAAACACAAGAATAGAACTGAAACTCCTGAAATATTACAAACCGAGGAATCCAGCAGCTCCATCACTACGACCATTGCCGACTCTATTGATATTAATGTTCCATTATCTGATTCTTCAAAGCATACTACTGAACCACCGCAACCTGATATTATGGAAATGACTGAAAATTCCTTATCGCTGTCAACGTATAGGGATGAAACTTCAGAAAGAGATCATGGGTATGAGCCTGACGACAAGACGACAGTTGATGAACTATCGTTAGCTGATGAGGAAGATCACGCAAGAAAGAAAAGTAAAAGGAAGAAGAAGAGAAAGCAGAAAGTGAAAACGACGAAGGAAGAGGAGTCCACAACGCTACCTAAAACAACAACGGATGAAGCAGAGTTTACTGATGAGGTATTGTCTGTTGATACTAAAGAGATAAAACCAGACAATAAGAGTAAGAAACGAAAACGTAAGAAGGACGAAGAAGCAGCTGGTGATCAAACTCCGGACGAGGAAGAGGAGGAAGAAGAAGAAGAAGATGAAGAAATTCATCCTGAACGACCAGCTGTAACAGTGAACGAAGCGGATACTCAGACACTTTTGGAAACCCGAGATGTTTCTGTTGGTAGTGTTACGTCTGGAGTTGCACAAAATGTCGCAAGCTCAGCACAAACTTCTCCTGAACCTATTGTCCAGATACTTGAACAGGAAGTTCAAACAATCAAGTCCGATGAAATTCATACAGAGATCCAAACGTCTCCACCACCAGTTTTGGATACGTCCATTCAGACAATTGAGGAACAACCTCGTGAAGTTGAACATTCCTCGATGCAAACTGTTACGCCTGTCGCCACACCTACTGAAGAAGGTGCTGTGCAAACTAGCCCTATTGCAGAGAAAAAACTAGTTCCGGAAAAGCCAAACACCGAAGAGATTCATGTACAGACTGCAGTTGTAGAATTTGGTAGTACGGAAGTTCAAACTTCTCCTGTGAAAGAGATATCAACTATTGAGATACAAACTCAAACGATTACTCCTGAACCAACTGTTGAGGTACAACAACAAACAACTCCATCACCTGCTTCTGAAAAGATCATCCTTGCAGACACAGCGATGCAGACAATTACTCCCGATATCATTTACACTGCTGAAATTGATATACAAACAAGTAAACCAACTAGTCCCGAGGCTCCTCCGGTCGAGGATAGTCAAGCACAAACTGAAGTGCCAGAAGAAATTCCTTTAGAAACTACTGAAACGCAAACATGTCCACCTGAAGAGAGAACTGTGGAAACTCAGGATACTGTAACGCAAACCAAGTCACCTGAACCAACTACCGAAACAACAATTCAAACTAGTCCAATTGAAAGTCCCCGACCAGCTGCTATTTCAGAATTGTCGGTTCAAACTAGTGTCGAGGAAACAAAAGAAATTGCTGACAGTGAGTCACAAACAACTCTTCCGGAAAAGTTAGAAACTTCCGATACATCAGTACAGATAAAAACAGAAGAATTAATTCCTACTGCTGAACTGAGTACACAAAGTATTCCAGACACTGCAGAAATAAGCGCACAAACTATCGCGCCTTTGGAAAAGCCTTCAAGTTCAATGATTTCTGTATCTCAACAAACCGTAGTGGACTCACCTCGAAAATCAGATACAAAAGAGATTGTTCCTAAACCAGCTGAAGAAGTATTTTCTAAGACTGAAGTTTCGGTACAACCTGAAGTACAGGAACCGATCCGTGAAACACCTGAGATTCCTGTTGTTACTCAAATAGAAGTATCCGAATCTAAACAAGATCCTAAAGCAATGTGGGAGCCAATTGCAGAACCAATTATTGAGCCAGCAGTGGAAGTAAAAGAAACTGCGAAAGTTTCAGAAACTTCAGAACCAATAACACCACGCATATCTGAAAAGGATTCTATGTCAGATAGCTCTTTCGAAATTCATGTCCAAGCAACAATCGAAATACCTGATAGCTTCACTCAAGATTCGATTCTAACCGGTAGCGAAGCAACAGTTGATACATCTCAGGCTACAACAATTACAGAAGAACTAAACGAGCCAATTGAACCCCAAGAAGAAGATGCAGCTAGGGCCGGAAGACGTCAAAAAAGGAAACGGAAACACAAAACTATTGAACTTCGAGACATTTCTCCAACCAGCAAAGAGAAACATGATCTTGGTTCAATATTCGGCCAACCAATCCAGTCTCAGGAATCGTCCCTGAAACTTTCCTACTCAGACGTCGCCAAAAAAAATGCACAACGACAGAGGTCCACATCACCGGTCGAAATTTCGTATCCACAAACATCTGAACATTCAGATGACGAATCTCTAAGTAATATTGTAATTGGAAAAGTAATCACAGATCTAAGACCAAGTAAGTTAAGACCTAAAACGAAACCTGCAGATACTCCAGTACGAACTACAGGCGAACAACAACCTATTACTGAAGCTATTACAATTGTGACATGTTCTGAACCAATGGATACTACGGAAGAGACATTGTCGCCAATGGAATCTGTATTAGCAAAAGGAGAAAATTCTGCAAAGGTTGAAGTAAAAACGTATGCAGAAGTAATATATGAATCCAAAGCACCTAAAATACCGGCAAGTTCTACGACTGCAATGATGGAGTACGAGAAAGAAGAACTAGCTACACCCTGGGAAGATAGACTTTTGCTGTCGCAAAGTCCAAGTGCACGTAAAACACCAAGTCCAACTTTGCGTAAAACTCCAAGTCCTACGACTTTACTTCTAGCTGAAGCTCTTGAATATGGAATACCACAGAAGCAAGTTGTTCAAAGAACTCAAGCGACCAAGATCATTTCTGATCGACTTCGAAATACTCAAAAGGCAAAACAAACTAGTCATTTATCTAACATATTACACATCGCCACTTTGGATCAGGTAGTAACTGATGAATCAGTTGAAGAACGTTGTTCAAATGTTCACAAAGAACTAGCACACCTCAGACACGCTGTTGAAGAGAACAATGTTGTAATTGTTGAAGAGACGTTGATCACAATTGTAGAAACAATCTCAACGTGGTTGGAAACTATTGAATACAGAATATTCTTGAGTAGAGAGAGTCCTAACGGTCCTAGTCACGATGATACA
Organism: Calameuta pallipes; assembly: GCA_030142375.1. Lineage (NCBI taxonomy): Eukaryota > Metazoa > Arthropoda > Insecta > Hymenoptera > Cephidae > Calameuta > Calameuta pallipes. The sequence goes on along the minus strand of JARQSW010000706.1, from coordinate 259,946 downwards.
AAAACATTCGTTGAACTCAAAGACGAGATCAACCACGTTGAAGACAGCGTACAAGAACTAGATAGGATTTGGAAGGAAGTCGAGATGCAATATCCCGAAGAGGAACGTCACAGAATAAAAGAATGCGTGGAAGCTTTAGAATATCAAGTAAGGGCAATTGAAGATGTCACCAGCGACGGTGAAAAATATACAACTGCTGAATTAACAAGATGGGACGAATTTCTCAATGGAGTAAATAACGTTACAAGGCTGGTCGAAGAGCAACATAAACAACTGAGCAGCATAGTTGAAAGCGAAGCATCGACAGACTGGAAGCTTCAGGAGCTTGAAAAAATCGAGAGCACCAATCGTTGTCATATGTGGAAAACAGGAAAGCTCGTGTCAGCTGCACGTGGTCTTCTCCGAGATTACCCGGGCAAGTCAGTTCCAGAGGATCCCTATATTGCACATGAGATGACCAGGATCATCGAACACAACATTGGCATCGAGAGAGACCGTCTTCTCCAGTTATTGGCTCTGGCCGAGGAATACGAACAGACCTTGCAAGAATTTGCACAGATTACACAAATTGCTGAAAACCTTCTCGACAGTCCAATATCGGTAGTGAGCTTGGAACACTTACAAGAAGAAATGCAAAAGCATAGAAAGTTCTTCGTCAACCTGAGCCATTGCCGTGCAATTCTGGAATCCCTGGAGGGTAACCTGGACCCTGAAACAAGAGCTAAACATTCAGGTCTTCACGAAGAACTACATGGTCGTGCTACTTCCTTGCTCGATCAAGCAGCTTGTAGAGCTCAACAAATGGCACTGGCTGCCTCCAGATGGATACTTCTGGAACAGGGTGTCAAGGAAGAGAGAGGATGGCTGCAGGTTGCTCATCAACGTGTTCCAGATTTACAAACAGTCACGTCATCGGACTACAATCAATATATATCTCTCTATCAGGTAAATTATCTAAGAAATTAAATCAGCTGAATTAAAAATTTTATAACCTATCTTAATGATTGTTTTTTTTTTTCGTTACAGTCATTATCCTCGGACATTGCCACCCATCATGCACGTCTTATTCAACTGTTGAGTGTTGCTCGTGGTCTTCAGGAGTTGATAAACATTGAAGATCCGGAAGATCGTTACGGAGAAGCATTAGACGTTATTGTAAAGCTACAAGATAACGTAGAGTCCTCTCTAAGGAGACTTCTCGCATTTCGAGAAAGCTGGGGCACTCAAGAACTCCTGGTGACACGTTTGGAAAATTGGATGACGACAGCGGAACGAGAACTCGCTGCTGTACGCGATCCATCCGGTGGACATATGCGTCAATTCTGGGCAAGTATTACAATATCTATTTATCGCTTTCTTTCCAAAGCCCAACCAATAGAAAATCCCGGAATAACACCCTCCGCCATCATGCTCCCGGAATATCCGGGTCAGATTTTAAATTAGATCTGGCTTCGAGCCACGAACCAGTAGATATTTGAAGTGCTATATTCTCGTAACAAACTCAGCTATACCAAATATATTTTCCAGCCACTTCAAAATCCACTGCTCGTAAAAACCATACTTGAAATTGCATCACATAAGCCATTCGATGAGATCCAATTTCGTTACAGGAACTGAAGGCTCAATATGAAGTACATAACAACATACGTAACGAAGCGGACAAGTGCTTCGAGCAAGCCCTGAGAATAATTCCCTTATCCGACGAGATGTTACAAAGACAATTCCATGGCGAGCTTCAAGATCGCTGGCACGTAGTCACCGGGAAGATCAATGAGATCCAAGCAGCGGTTACCGAAAATATATCCTCCGAAGATGTGCCAGTTAACGAGAAGTTGAAGTTGCTCGAGAGGGAACTGAATGAGCTTCGCGTGACAATAGATGAATTCCACGGGGTTTTGAAAACCGAGGAAGAGTTGGAACTGTACGTGGAAAGATTGTCGGTGCTCTTCGAGCGTGTTTGCGTGATACAAGACGAGCTTGGAAGACTTGGACTGTTACCGGCAACCGAAAGTGAAAGGGTCGGAATCCTGCTCTCATCTGCGAGACGCATAGAGAGTCAAATCGGCGAGGAACTGGACGCTGCGCAACTTCTGCGTGAGAGACTTCAGTCACTTCAGCGTGGACTAGCGCGAGTTCGTAGAGTTCATCAGAGACAAGCTTCCATCTTGGATCAGTGCGAGGGTAGCGAACATCAAGGCAGTGATATTGTGGCAGCAGCCGTTGACCGCTGTCAATCGGTTGCCGAAGAGCTGACCATTCTATGGCAAGATCTAATGGGCCTACGTCAGTTACTTCATACGTTGCCTATGAGCATGAGAGTTTCCGTTTCTCCGGTTGGCATCGAGCGGGATATATCAAACCTTCAGGATGCTCACACAGAACTGGAGTCTCGTTGCGCACGACTATTGTCTGTGCTCCGAAATAGATTGGCTCTCTGGAGGAGATTCGAGAGGCAACTTGAAATGGTTCAGCAGTCTGTGCAAGAAGCGGACTACATGATGGAACTTCTGACTGTTCAGGGTTCTGTGGACTACGAGAGATTGCTCAAAGCGACAGAACGACTGGAGGTGAGTGGTTATTATGAATTTAAAATAAAAAATCATCCACAGGGATCAACCGTAAAAAAATCTTGTAAATCATAAGCAAAGCTATTCAAGAGCTATTCCTCAGTTTATCATAAATATCAATACATATCACGCAATGATAATCACAAGATTTCAGAGGTACTCTTTAGTTTACTGTAAATATCAGTATCTATCACGCAACAGTAAACACAAGATGTACGCATCGCCTGCAATATTGTCAGTGAAACTAAATTTTTATAGCCGTTCTGAAACGAAGTTCAATGTACCATATCGAGTTCTTGCACCGTTCATTCTAACTGTAACCTTATCATCGGTATTATTATAATACGGGTAATACTGTCATAATTTTTTTAACAACCTATTTATACTGCGGCAGAACGAAAATTTTAAACGATCACAACATTATTTATTAAAAATGTTTGTTGTTCGATTCGATAAATTTTTATAGGGTCGATTATCGCATTATAAATTTGTGCTACACACTGTAATACTCCCTTTTCGAAAAGTCCCATTCGAATGAGCTCAAAACGTGCACGTGCTACGAAAAGAAAGCATGAAAAGCGATAAGAAAGGAACGGAGCTGGCTAAACGTGACTGTATTGCGCAGGCGTAGACGAACTCAAGAGAGTGAGAATGCAATCGGGCACGATATTATCATGCGTCTATCAGTTGAGCGCGAGCCGTGCGCCGAGCAATGTCGGGATTGTAATAATAAAGGAGTGTTGGACAGGCAGGTTTTCTTATAAGCGTGAGGATTCTATATTAAATTTGTAGTACTAGACATTCACTTAATAAACAAGCAGAATCGATAGTCCATCTAGTCTCAAAGTAATACAAATTGGCTCGACGGATGGAACCGTCAAGGTTTTCTCGTGCCGATGACATCATAAATGGGAATTCTTTACTGGATACGACACGGAATTAATAGCTTCGAGGTAATTATCTATCAGCTTCTTGGAAAATCAGTTACCTAGGAATCTCAAAAATCTTCATCTGCATGGTTATCTGACTCGTTCACTTCCGTCACAAACAGAACTCACGTGTACTCTTCCTCCCGCGAAATTCTCCTTCGCCTCGTTATCTCCAATGGCATTTCTACACTGGATTCACATTAGTTCACTAATTTCAATAACATCTCTTTATTGAGATTGGGACATCGCGCGCCATAAATAAGCTGTCTACGAAATATTAGAATTCCGACGCGAACTTCTCACAGTTTTTGAAACGCCGGCTCCATCTTGCGGCGTCAATTGCAAACTCAAACTACTTTGAATAGTCGAGACATCAACTGCCGCCAACAAAAATTATACAAAAATAATATATAAAAGGAATTTTTTAATAGTCAGAGGTTTATAAACTATTTATGAACCATGCAGACCGGATGTAGGTACGTGCAGGTCGTACAGAAGAGTCATTGTGTTTCGTGTACCGTGTGTGACGAGATATCTGAACACGACCATAAACGGTTACACAAAAACAATAGTCGTGCATCTGATCATTGCTGCACAATGGTAATTTCTTTTTTCATTCATCATACAAACTTTCTCTTTATCGATTACGTTAGTGTTGAAACAGACGTGAAGTAGTGTACAAGGAAACCTGGTAAAAAGTTAACGGCAATATTTTTGAACAGTACGATTGCGCGCTGAGTCCTAAAGTTGCCTATTTGCTTCTCTTCTACACGTCAAATATCATAAATATTCCTTGACGTGTCTTGTTATTTCTGTTTGCCACGCATATCTTCCATGCCGTTACCCCAAAGGCCAAATTCCGTCAATTTCTTTTTTCAAGATCGACTTGATGCCTTTAATAATGCTAGGTGTCCTCCATAAATGAGACGAGAGTCTCTTAGAAATGCTACTTACGTAAAGTACACACGTGTCTTTTGTCAGGCTTACAAATACTCATAAAATAGTATTCGGTTCACTCGTACTTATTTCATAATGAAACATATAATTTATCTGGATCAAAAGTTTATTACGTAAATGTGTTCATCGCTAACAATATATCTTGAGTTTGTCTAGCATAAATGCGCATTTTTTCCTCAGACTCGAACGTTTGTGTGGGTTTAGTGCGCCAGTTGGTAATCTAGTTAGCATTAATTATTGGCGATGACACAATAAGTTAATCTTCTACGCTCTATACCGCATAGTATGTATTATATGTACTGCTTGTAAGCGATACCATATGCCAGAGACTCCGTGCCGGTTATAACAAATTTAAAAATTCCCGCCTCAAACTTGAACAATTATGTCTGCTACACGTGTCTTTGTATACGCAGTGCTTTGTTTCTTATAGTTACATCGCGTGTCGGGAGTGTCCTGCAATTACGAATTAAGTGTCACTTTAGCTGTGTCGACAACTGCAATCTCGTGCGTCGCCACTTCCTGTTACAAGTTTTATCGCGATTCCGGTCTTGTTAAGTTTTTTTTTTAAATCTCTCCACAATCCTATGCAATGGGTAAATCGGTACAGTCTTTTACGAAAGTAATTATATTATTCTAATATAAAAAGTAAAGGAATTTTTCGGTTACAATTCAATTTTTATTCAATTCATTTCATACACTCGCTAACAAGATCTGTACGATCCGTACTTTATTATACTTGATGATATATATAATCCCTATTTTTATATGTACCGATAAATCTCATTAATTAACTTAATCGCTTACACAGCTTAATCTATTCTTCAATTTTTTTTTACTGCACGACAACCACGAGACGGAAATTGTCGTGATGCTGAAACCGATCTTAGCTTGCAGAATCGTTAGGTCCTACAAGTATTGATTCATTCGTTCGTAGGAAGGCTTTTTGGGAGCGGCTTGAAAATGAAGACAGGTTAATGAACCCGACATAAAATTAGTTCAACACGCTCTGACCGAATTCAAGCTCCACGACGGAAACGTGCGTATCTCATGCCGGTGTAATATTTATAGACAATTTCGGCGTCCTGCTCAAGACTTTTTCTTGAAAGTTCATTAACAGAAATTATGTTTCAATATTAATAAAAAGAATATTTCAAACCACCCTGAAATTACAATTGTTTACTACTTCAAGAAACACGCTAATTACTCGAATGACTTTAAAAGGCGGCATTTGTACGCTTGTAAGTATAAAAATAGGATTTTTAAGTACTATGCAGATAAAAATAATATTGAATAGTAAAGACATAATACGATGACTAAAATGGACAAACATTTAATCACCGTGAGATAAAGTAGGGATAATCCACAGGAGTGAGTAGCACCTTGAGTAGTTAGTAAGCGTTTAAACTTGTGCTAATTGAATATTCCTTTCGGGTGTTAAACGATAATGAAATTTCGAAACGTATTTTTTTTCAGGGTCTCAGTGGCGATTTGGGCGCTCGCGAAGTTCTAATCGAGGAGCTTCGTGCGGCTGCTGAACCTTTGCGGGAGAGTTGCGCCGCCGAGGTCGGAGAACGTGTGGACGCAGCTGTAAATGAAGCTGTCCAGGCTTGGGAGGATACTAGAGCCGAATTGGACGCCCTTTGCAATAAGTATCAGCACGCTGTGAGACTCTGGCAACAATATAGGGACGCGACTGCAGCGGTGAACGCCTGGGTCGACACACAAATGGGCAGCGTGACTAATCTGCCCCCTGAAGAAGCCCAGAAACAGGTCAAGGTAAGTTCTAATTTTTTTTTTTATTAATACAAAACTAGGTCAACATTTATTATGAAACATCCTTTAAAAATACGCGTAGTATACAAAAGTTTTTATAACGAGGTTACAATTTGAAAATAACTGCCAACGGTTTTTTTTTAAACTGACGTTTCAAACGGTTTGGGATAAGACGTTGGTCTAAAATGAAAAATTGTTTGTTTTTCTTTTCGTTACCAACGTCACTATACGTGGAAAGTTTACGAGAAGCGAAAGGGAGTGTCGAAAAATTCTGAGAAAACTCGTAACAGCCATATTTCCTTTTTGAAATTGCTCTAGGAGGCAGTGACCCATGGCAGTGGTGCGTTTCTGTATTGAAATGTTGCTCTATAGGGCAAACCTAAATATTTTACTACAAAGGTATAACTGTATCAGATTCACTTTTCGAAAATAGTCACTGGATGACGTCAAGCAGTAATTGGTTTCCGGTATTACTGATTCACGAAGCAGTTCAGTGCTTAAGCTTTATATATACAATTTCTTCGTAGACATATCAGCACAGAATTTGTACTTCAAAATATATGAGTCATCTACCTTTAAAATGACCTCTCAGTTTCCTAGCCACTCCATATGGTAAACAACTGTATGCTTTATGTGGTTTATTTATATTACTGAGTTAATTTAATTAATTAAAAACTTTGAATACAAGACTGTATCATATGGCCATCAGTTTTCACATGAAACTATGGATATTTCAATCTGCCATAAGTTAAGCACATGATACTTCTGAGAATGGTGCATCACGTAAGCGATTACATAAAAGATTAAATAATTAGGTTCTTATCAAAGATTCGCTTGATAAACAAATTTTTGAACCACTTTTACCATTATGATTAATAAATGCAAAAATACTACTTAACATCGTGCAATAAATTCCACAGGTAACATCTGTGCTCATTAGAGATGATAATTTTTGAATTTTTATTATCATTTATGATATTTATTACGATACGTCAATGGTGCCAACCATATTTCAAGAACTTCGAGATTTACTTCGGCCGAGGTGAATCTTCTTAAAATCACGACACGTTAGATTCGTATCTCGATGGCGTAACGAGTTTCCTTGTCGGTCGCTTAATTAACTGAATGCGCGTTAATTTCTCCCGAAACAATGAAATATACAATAGACTGGGTAAAGCGCTCCGAAATAATTATTCATAGCGCTTAAGATAGTTGAGTCGCGGAAACGAGGTGCGTTTCTAATAATGAAAAAGTTGGAATGTACTAAGGAAAAAAAAAAAATACGTGAAAGATTTTCCAAGATATTCAAATTATTATTTTTACCTCGGTAATTTTTCGAAAATTTTTTTATTGCCTGTATACGACTCTAAATTTTCAATAGACCCTCTCAACAATCTTCTAAACACATGACGCGCGTGACCTAATAATATAACAGACTCCCTGCGTGACACAATATCACAGCGAACGTCAAGACGTAAACATCTGCCCGTATGCTGACATCTGACCGTTTAATTTGCGAACAGTTAAATTCGATAAGAGCGCTATCTATCGTGTAGTAGAAAAATAAAGTATCCACAGGAAAAATAAGATGCATTGGAGAATTACTAAATTTAAGTGTTTATTACGTAATATATGGATATAGGTTTTCTGTAAAATATTCATCACTCCACAGAAGCCTCCGTGGACAAAGGGTCGAGATAATCCCTTAACGGTATCTGTATATGCAGTGGGTGCAGAACAACCCTTAGTCGAAGTTCCCCAAAAACTCATGGGATCCATTCGCCAGGGGGGGGATGAATGCTGTATTGAATGAACGGATTGGGGTAGGACTTTACCCTCGCATGAAAATAAGGGCTGCTAGCCTTGTGTTGGAAAATATAACGCAAGGGACTAGAGAGGACTAGTCGCATCGATCCTCACAGACGCCAGTCTGGTCCAGGGCGTCGCGACGCCTGCTTCTTCCACGCCTTCGTGCTTAACCGTACAAATCGCAGACGTTGATGGAAACAAATATTTTCACGTGATACTTGCAAAAATCTTTTTTTAGACATTTCGTGTTTGCACTGTGTTCTTTATTGAGGTACTTTTTTTTTTGTGGGATACTTTGGCAAAAAATTCACGAACTTCACTTTCTCAAGGCTACACGTGTGTTTCTCTGTAAGAGTGCGACAAGATATTCACACGTTGGCGACAAGCTGTGCGCCGCAGATGGTTGAGAAAATTTCGTCGGAGCCATGTGCTCACTGTCAGTCGGATGTCAAAGTAACTTTGAGACACGGAATGATAAGTTATTAAAAAGTGAAACCTAATTATCACGATAAAGATATATATATATATATATATATATATATATATATATATATATAGGAAATGTGTACTCCGCAGGAATTAAAGGTACGCTGTTTCGTGGCGTGATTTTTATTTTTTTTTTTTAACGATATATCAACATGGAACATTGAACAAGAATATTTTTTTTAATAGGAACCAACCTTGAGTCTTGCGATTGGTTCGTATCGTTTGATGAGAATAAAACTGTTTATGATTAGATTAATGCACGCGGTCAAATATTATCGAAGAGTCCGTTTTTAGTAATCGTACGAGTTGCATGTTTTTTACGTGCGTTTTGAGATTTCGTTCGCTCTAGGAAATTACAAAAAATTTATTTTGCCCGTGTTAATACGATATACGCTGATCGGTGAGAATTAGATTATTTTTGTCTTGTCTTAAGGATACCAATACGTGCTGGTTAATAATAGCATTCCGAAAATAACGTCAAGACTAGATTGTGCCCGTGATTTTCTTGAGCAGAATTGTCAAAGAAAAAAAAAGAAGTCAAAGTTGTCGTGCCGTTTTGAGTTTTATTGTCGGTCAATTTTTTTTACCGTCGTTCATACTTATTTTTACAAGTGGCTCGTGCAAATTGTGATATTTATTTTGCGATTTGTAATTTTACGATTCACTTGATTAATTTTTTTTTCACATTTTCTTTTTCCTCCAACTATCCGAGGATATTATATTTAATACTTTGTACTGAGTAATGCACTGCAGACCTTGAAGGTTATCTGTGTATTTCCGTGTGTTTACACGTGTAAATCGTGCAGTTATGCACAACGCGATAGACGAAGGCGAAAGTTCTTGAAATTCAACGACTTTCAACGTAACATTTATGCCAAATAGTGTAACAATCCGAGCATAAAAATTTATATTTGGAAAAAAAATTAAATTATTAATGACCCATTGCTTCGTATTATCAGTGATGCTGTCTCTTTTTCCCAATATAAAATTATCTAAGAATTAATTGTCTATGAGCGTTTTAATAGAAATTCATATTTCTCGGGAAAAAAAATAAAAGACCGTTAAGGTCAATACGATGCAAACGGAGAGCATAACATTCTTTATGGGTGATACTGTGCTCTGAATAGACAAGGGAACTTTGAGGGGATCTATAAATACCATCAGGATATTATAAACACATGCAATGTACCGAGTAACTTCAGCCATAAGGTTGGCACCATAGTCTCACCATTAAGCGTTACCCAGTCTGATATTAAAAAACTGTTGGATTTTTGAAATCTGAAATAAAAAATATTTTATTCAGGCAATCTAATTCGTCCCATTACTTACATTGCTCTAACTGTTATAGATTTGTGAAGAGACGCTGGCGGAACACAAGGAAAGATTAGCAGAGCTACAAGGTCTGGTAGCGCAAATTGCTTCGGACGTCGGTCTGGAAGCTGGTGGACCTTTACACTGCGAGGTCGAAGCTCTTGGAAAACGTCTTGAGGATGTTCGTGAGACGTTATCGACCCTGGCAGATACTGCCGATGCAAGAGCACTCAATCAAGAACTGGCTCGTAGTAATCTCTGCCAGACGAAGAACTTCCTCGACTCCGTTCAGCAGGTTTGTCTAATTTCAATTTTCTGTAAGGTTAATCAACGAAAAATTTAATAACATTGCAGAACAAGGATAACGATCGATCAGCTAACGCCCGTTACCTTTGAAATAGGACCAAGGGATTCGTGAAGGGTTGCCGTATTTAGGTTTTACGAAATCTCAAGGAAAACAGGAGAATCTATTAGTCATAGCACCTTGCAGAATTGTGCTGGTGGCGAACGATGCTTCTTGGCGCGCTCATGGTGCTTGGCACAACTCAATCATCCTCGCACGCGCTTATATTTTAATTGTAGTTTCGAAACAATTTGTTATGTCAAGGTCGAAGGGCTCGCCGAGTAGCAATTACATCAGTCACGAAATCCGCAACAGCTGAATGGCTCGCCAGGCTCGCGTACTTTGGTAAACTTTCGAAGTCGAGGGGCTGGACGGAAGGATGCCGAGAAGGAGAACGAGGATGCGATAGATTCGGAAGTGAGAACAAGGGAAAGGAAACTAGGGAATTTCAAATAGAATTTACGAGTATTGCTGAAGGCGTTACGTATGGCATTGCTGGGTGTACTGATCGTAGATAGCACCACGATTAGGCTCATAATTGATTGCAGCTTATCGAGGCATTTCAGATCGCCATTTAAAATTCGCTTAATGCACACTCCTCGAGAAAGGAATTAACCATTCTTGAGATTCCAATCTAAATATTACCTTATACTCGATGTATTGTATAAGCACTTTAACTGTTAGGTACAATCTCATTTTATGACATCATATAAATATAATATCTTGTATAAATTAGTATTATCAGACTTGGTAGCAATTTAGTTTACACTTTTTGACTATTGTTTTCTATTGTATCTTACAGAGTATCGCCGCGGTAGGACAGGGCGAGTCTAAGGAGCAATTAAAACTCCTGCGAAATCATCTTCTTGCGTTAACCAGGACGGAACCGCAACTTCAATCCATCAAGGATCGTCCTTTGGAGACATCTCAGGATCCATCCGTGGTGGAAGTACTTCAGTTATGGCAAAAAGTCTTCAGGGAAACTTTCCAGCAGTATCACAGATTATCAGCACGCTTAGTCAGGTCGCAAGATGTTGCGGCTGCACTTCGTTTATGGCAGGAGTATCTTGCTCATGTCCAGGAGTTCCTTTCCAACGGGGTACCAGGCGATTATAGTGGTCTTGCCGAGCACAGTCATCTTTGTGAAGTTCACAAAAATCTCTTGACTGATCAGCAGAATCTCATTCTAACAGTCAGAGCTGAGGAAGGTCGAGACCTTTCTGTAACCGAGCAATTTAATGCGTTAACGAATCTTCACAATGAGACTCTGGCAAAGATCATGGAAAGACATGCAGCGGTTAGGGACAGATTGTCATCCTGGGATAAGTACAGAGTAGATCAGAACAAACTTCTAGCATGGCTGAAGGACACTGAACGAGAGAGAAGCAGATTGCAGCTCAGATTCATACATTTGCGAAGATTAGATAAGGTCCTTCAGAGGATTCAGGCTCTTCTTGATAAACTACCTAGTGGTGAAGCTCAGGCAGAGTCCTTGTTGACTCTACAGGAATCTCTTCTGATTGGATGTGACGAGGCACTTGCAGTTTCCATACGTATGGAACATGCAGCCAATATCCAACGCATTGCTAATCTACGTGCAAGTTTAGAAACATGGAAGGACTTTATTCTAAGGATACGTGGACTTAACGAACAACACGTGGAACAAACTGCCAAAATAGCGGATACCTTCCAGGATGTCAGTCAGACACTGAGCACTGCCTTCCATGCGACACCTGGAAGCCTCGCACAGACACGGCAACAGTTAGACTCCCTTCAACACTTGAGAGCTAGATTGATTGATGCTTCTACCGAACTCGAAGCTACTGGTGTGACCACAGAACAACTAAGAGAATGTCTCAGCCCATCAGATATGAAGGCATTGAATCAACACAGTGCTCTTCTTTGGCAACGACATGGTGATCTGGAACATCAATTGGCTCTTCTCGCTTATAGATTGGGTGAGCGCTGTGGACTTCATGGCCGTTGGGAGAATAGGCGTAATCGATTAATTGTTTGGATGGACGATGCTGAGGCTAGAATTAATAATTGCGACACTATGGCTCTGGATGAACCCGAGGAAGCACTCAAACGATTGGAAAGTGAGTTGCAGGCTGAAATGGCTTTGAAACAAAGAGAATTAGAATGGCTGCAGAATACTGGTCAGAATTTGATAGACGTGGCGGATCAATCTGAAAAGGAGAAGCTACAACAATCTTTGGATGAAGTAAACGAAAGATGGAGCCGGTTATTAAATATGGGCAAGGCTAGAGCTAATAAAGTAGTGGATCTCATGCAGACTATGAACATCCTTGAAATCAGAATAGCTGAGATAAGAGCGTGGCTAACCGGGGTAGAAGCACAATTGGCGGAACCGTTCATCATAGAAAAAGGAAATCAAAATTCTATCGATAAAAAACTTCAAGATCACGAATGTCTCCAAAAAACTATTGAGTCCGAGAGTGGTAACATTGGTGAGGTGTTGAACCTTTGTGAGATACTTTTGAGTGATTGTGACGCTTGGAAAACGTCATTCAATACGGATGGCATTAAATCCGGAATGGAGGGATTGGAGCGTCGATGGAAGACAACTTGTGTAAGATCAGCAGAACGCAAACGAAAAATCATGGTGGCGTGGAAGTTGCTGCAGGAACTTGAGAAAATAAAAACCGAGCAGGAACCCTGGTTGATGCAAACAGAAGAGAGATTAAAATCCTTAGAGAGTAGTCTTGATGATTTGTCAAAAGATGAATCTCAGAAGACTTTGGAGAAGATAAAAAAACTATTGGATGACATAGAGGCGCGTGATTTTGCCTTACAGATATTCGAACAAAGTTATAGTCGCTTAGCGAAAGGAGGCTTGGAACCTGAGAACTTAAAATCACTCACAGATGATATACGAAAAGTAATTGACAGATGGAATGCCCTTAAATCCAGAGCCAATAACATACTCTCTGCACTTCAAAGAGATCAGAAGACATACCGAGAGTTTATCTCAGCTCATGGTGCAGCTGTGGTAGGCTTAACTCAGGTTGACGTATCTCTAACTAAACTTCAACATCTCGCGACACCTGAGCAGAAAGCTTCACCGCGAAAAAGGATGCAACAACTGGTAGAAATTGAAAAGGAATTAGTAACTCAAAGTGCCATTCTTCAAACAGCGGATGAGTTGGCTCTTCGTGTAATGCAAGAGAGTCATCCAGATGATGTAGATGCAATTCAGGAACTAGTGGATGAGTATCAACAACTATGGAAAGATATAAAGACTCGGGTTGCGAATCTACATGCCCAGATGGAAGCACAGGAGAGAACCGAAGTTGATGAAGCTGTTCAGGTTGAAACACTGAAATTCGAACAGGACACCGCTGTCCAGGTGGACACTCTTCCCAGAATAATCAGGATGACATCACGAGATGCGTATTTAATGGAATTGGAAGCTGCACTTCGAGAATGTCGAGGTGCTCTTGATACTCTGGAAAATGCTATTACTCCAGATCCTACACCTGGTCCAGGACTTAATACAGCAGCCAAGGCAATTGTAAGTATTTTATTAATAAACAAAGACAATTTTATAGGAATTACTGTTCTCTAAACATATAAACTATAATTTCCAGGCCAAGTTAATTGGAAGTTGTCAGTCCACGGTGGAGCTAGTCAAACATTTACATGGCCTTCTAATTGAAGATGGAAAGCTTAGCGACGAGGCTGCTAAAGGTGCTGAAGTAACTACTCTTTCTGCACGATACGAGGCTTTGTTAGTACGAGCTCGTGCTCGGGAACAACAAATCCGAGAACTCAGGTAAATATTCTTAAGAAGCATAGTATAGTATATTATATAAATAACATTTATAATCTGGTTATGGTAACTATAAGATTAATATTCTGATTAACGTTAACAATGCTTCGTAACACTATAGGTTCTCGCTTTTATTAACTCTTCTCCGATCTTCATCTGCAGGTTGCCTCTTGCAGACGCTTATTCTTTCCCATGCGAACAGTAAGTTTCTCTCTATCTCCTTCTTCATCGTACATACTAACATATACTGACGTTTTTTGCAAAGGAAATTAGTTTTCTAAAAATTAATCTAATCCTCTTAATTTAAACATCATTGACTACACTGAATACTAAAATTTTAAATCTGTACTTAAATAGCGATGGCGGAAGACTGACATGCCCTTTGTGTTCCCGTCGAAATTGGGCTCAACTGGACAATGATCTCTGGCGATTAGAAAAATGGCTGGAACTTGCTGAAGGTACTCAGAGCGAGCAGCATGTTCCACCGAATGATATTGAACAACTGGAGGATGTAATACAAGATCATCGGGAATTCCTTCTGGACCTAGACAGTCACAAGAGTATTGTTGTCAGTCTTAATATAGTCGGTACTCATTTGGCTGATCATACTGAAGACATGGACCGTGCTGATGAACTACGTGACAGACTAGCCAAAGCAAATGCAAGATGGGATAAAGTCTGTCAAGCAGCTGCCAAATGGCAGACTTCACTTCAGCTCGCTCTAATGGGAAATCAACAATTTCATCGTATCATAGAGGAATTGTTAGCCTGGCTGGCACGAACTGAAATTTCAATCAGAGCTAGCGAACCTATTGACTTGACAGAAGACACTAACATTATTCAAACAAAATACAATAAATTCAGGTAAACAAATTTGTAATATCTAATGCTCATGTATTGGGTTATATGTATATTCATTGGGGTTCTTCTCGCATTTTCAGAGAGTTACGCAGTGACCTGGAGCGATGCGAACCTCGTGTTCTGTCCCTTCAGGAATCTGCCAATCACTTGTTAGAGGAACATGGCGAGACACGAGAGCGACTTCAAGAACTGAGATTGAGATTGCAATCGTTACGTAGACTTACTGGTATTTATGCACTTAAGTTGGGTGCTGTGCTTGGATTGGATCCACGAGATGTTGGTCTTGCAGCTACGACTTCGTCTCTTGCTTCTCTATCTCGTGATGTAAGCATTATTATTATCTACAAATCAATCAATTGCTTATTATTAGGTCTAATTACTTGAATCAGCTTTTCGAGTGATTAAAGACAATACAACTATAAAGTTGTTAGAACACATGAAGCCATTGCTTTCGATTAAAAAAATTTTTGTTACAACGTAGTGTGACAACAGGAGGAATAATTACTTTCAGGTCACAGGGGAGATAAATGAACAGTTCTTTCGTATTTGCATTTATGATATTACTGTAGGTTATTGCACAATTAGTAGAACCACATGGTTTCGGTATCTCGAAATCCTAGTCGAATGAATTTCCAGTGACAGGAGACAATATACTAAATGATTTCTCTACCTCTCACTGGAATTTCATTTTAAATGTAATTGCTGTAGATACCTCTCACTTGCACAGTACCTTATTGTTTGTGTTTTCTCTTTTGTTAAATTGTAGCTGCTCGACGATGCTGCCTCTGGAAGTGCTCAACCCCACGACACAGATGCCACAGAGTATGTTTTCACTTACCCTGTATAATCCAAATGATTAATATGCAACTTATTATAAATAATAGACCAAATTTCTTAATCCATTTCTATAAACAATACACTCACCTGAAAGATTTACTCAACTATAATAAGAAATATTTAATCATATGACATTGTGTATAAATGTTTCAGTGGTGACGAAAGAGATCGGACGGTGTTGGTGCGAGGATATCGATTCTTGGGAAGAGTTTTACGTGCTTCTCTACCTATCCAAGCACTGATGCTGTTGCTGCTCGGTGTTGCTTCGTTAGTTCCCTCGGCAGAAGAAGATTACAGTTGCATGCTCTCTAACAATCTTGCAAGGAGTTTCACTCCAGTAGTCGACTATCCTAATGGACCCCCGCCATTGTAACAGTAATGATGAACAAATGACTTCCTTTGCAATGCCAGTTCGTATAATTTTAATCAAAAACAAACAACAGAAACGGAACAAAAGCGAAAGAATCCTTTTAAAAAGACTCTGGTATCTTGATGAACAGAGTTTATGTTCTCCAAGGAAAGTAGGACATTGACGTATTGTCTCGACAATTCCTTCGTAATATTATAATAGTCTTCGCAATTCCAAGTCACTTTATAAATGTATGCCGATCAACTTGACTAATTACTATCAGGGACTGTCTAGCCGATCGTACCGTTTCTTTTTTTCAGAAACAAGTGTTACAACAATTGTCTAGATAGAGTACGTAGTAATTTTACACGAAGAATTTGTACATAAGTAATGTAATGGACCAATACGGTTGGGAAAAGAAAGCGTAACGATTAGCGATGGCATTTTTAATTTATTAAACTTTTTTTTCTTTTGTACATTATAATCACCGTGCAATATCACAATGCGTAGAGCATTCTTGAGAGCGGAATCTTAACGAGGCGAGAGATCATAAGTTGATACGTCATAACATGACGCATTATATTCCTATTTCCAATAATGAAAACAGAATGGTAATTTTGGTTACCAAAATACACAGTGTGTGATTAAGAGATAAGGCTGACACACAGACTTTGATGGAACTGATTATTAAAAACGACTGAAGACAAATTACGAACGACGTTTGAAAAATTCCAAAATCATAATGAAACTTTAATCCTCAGCTGCTATTTCTGTTACACTGTACTCGGTGTAAAGTTTGTCACCTCTTGGACGAGATTATGCTTTTCCAATAACAAAAAAAAAGACAACTACTTCCTGGTGGAAAGCATAGAAGAGTCGTCTGATAGCGTAAAATACAAATCCAACCTTGATATACCGACATATTACTTACATGCATTATTATAAGCGTTAATCCCATTACACACGTATTCCTACTGTACGCAAACATTCATACTAGAGGGGAACAAAGGATACTCGTCTAACTTTATTTTTTTAATTCTTTAGTTTGTACAATAGCGTCCTTTTGAATTCTACTATGGGGAGTGGAACACCCACAGTTGGATTCAGAAATTCGCTAATAGATTCAATGGTGCTATTCCAATTGCAGTTGACTCTAATGAGAGAGTTTACAAATAATTACGTCGCGATCACCTATCGATGCAAAGTCAAATATTGTAGATATTTTAATTTCTACTTACGACTACGTGCAACTACGTACGAACCGCCTGATGGTTTCTTAAACGATGTTGCTGTCCGCCGAGAATACGATGAAAATGAAATATTATTTTGAAACACGAAATACGAAGAAGCGAAAGGAAATTATAGGAATGAAAAAAAAAAAGAAACTTAAACGCACAGATTAACAAAAGTTAATTCGTTGCGTGCGAATACTTACCGGGCATATACCCACAACTAGTTACGCTTTCTAATTTACAAATTTTTTGCTTATTGCACATTGAGCTTTGTTATGTATTTTTATAAAGGAAGAGCTTATAAGGTGGTGTATATCTATCGATATTATAATATAATGCAATGAACACAATTAAATACAATGCAGTTATTGAAAGTCTCATTTTCATACTCCCAAATCCGCATTCTCTTCTTACCTTTAAAATACTTTAGTGGACATTAAAAAAACATGATTGTTTACAAGAATGTTTCTTATATTTTCAAATAAACAAAACGATTTATAAATGATACATTTGATGTTGGATTGCTGAGAATTATATACAGACCTTGTATTCCCATTTATATATTACTTTTTCAGAAATACCGTAGTTCTGGATTAGTATCAAATAATCGGAATCACGTAAAAAATGTGAAAATATTATTAATCGAACTTTGAGATATTCGTGATTATTTCACTGCACTTTGTTGTTTTGAGAACTTAAAGCAAGAGGATTCATTAGTTTTTCTTTTAATAATAACTTCCTTATATATATCGAATCACGCTTGCACTTGAAGATTTTATATAAATGATGATTCATAATAGTATACAATTCGCGCACATCCATTTACATGCTTATAAATGTTACGACTCTGTGAAAGCCGTTAATTGCTCGGAATATTCAAGATATAATCTTTGCCATCGAAGATGTCCACCAACAACCCCAAGTACGTCTCCCAATAGTTTATGTTTCCGCATACCCTGATAACAATTGAAGAAATAGTAGAAAAAAAATATCAATCCAGAAATGAAAATATTTCTTTAAACTTACCAAGATCATAGGTTCCCAGGTACTTTTTGATACAGATCCATGACTCGGTCCCATAAGTTCATCCAGGATCAGTCTTAATCGTTCCTCCAGGCCATCTATAAGTGAAACACGCAGCTCCTCAATAAGATACCATTTTCTCCAGGACATAAAACATAACAAGTTCATCAAATAAGCATACCTTGCGTTAGCAAAAACGATACCAGGGCCATCAGCCAGTGAACGTATTCTTGAGAGCTTCCAAGAGCTTTGGAAGCAAGTAACTGTTGTTCCAAATAGGAAACTATACTTGAAGAATTATTCGGCAGTCTCGGATTGGGCAGGCTACTTCCCGCTGTCCTGTGTAAGGCTTCCTGCAACGAGGATAGAGGTCCGCGAGGTGCGCTGCTTCCGGAAGTCGTGGAAGCTGCTTGAGAAGACCATCGCCAAACAGGATCCTGATTGTCACCAATGAGTACCCAAGTACCTGAAAGCATTATGATTAACATCCGTTATAATTAAACGCGTTAATAAAAATTCAAAGCTATGTGACAACTCATAGACGTTCTTACCCATTTCCTTGTGATATATGTATGCCCGTGCATTCGTGAAAGCTAAGTGCGGCATTCCATTATAAAGTGTACAGGATACTAGGGACGTTCCCGGCGCTGCAAGATGACTTGCAGACGTGGAAACAATTAAACGACACGAGGTTCCTATTTCCCAAACTCGTACAGCACCACAACTTGAAATGACCATTACCTGGTGAGACAAGGACAAAGGATAGAAGAGGGTGCATGCACTGTTAAACAAGTATACTACCAATATATGACTAGGTATACTGATCCCTTACCACATTCCCGACAGCGTGAAGCTTTGCCAAAGGTGCTGGAGGTGCTAGTGGAGGAGCTGGTCGTGACCCCTTGGCAGGATGAAATGTATGAATACTTCCATCTTCTAAACCCAAAACAATGACAGCTGGCGAAGCGGCCAGAGCCACAGCACTATATCCCAAGTACAGATTCCAGGTCGGTTCGGAATCGGTTCCACGAAAGACTTGAAGATGAGCAAATCCTCGAGAATTCGTAACAGTTACGGCGTAGTGACCAGCTTGTTGAGATAAAGAACTCGATGGTTTCAATGAAGGAAGTACCAGATGATTTCTTTCGGACACGAACTTTGGTTTTTTATTCTGTGACGAGTGATGTAGCTTTGGTGTCGTGTGTTCTCGTCGCTTTAATGTAAGCGTCGGTGTTGGTGTTCCTTGAAGGGCTGAATTTACTGCGGAACTGACGTTTGGAGTAACGACATCATCCCGCTTTTCTACGACGATCGTACTTTTGCTTTGTGACGTACTCGTAAATGTTGGCGGTCCTACACCCCCTCCTGTAGAAGTATCCCTAAAAATAAATTATGTATTTTTTATAGAAATCTTTAAGTAAATACTGTCGCTGGAGAATTAGTAGCTAGTTACATTGTATCAGGTGGCGGTGGTATGAACATAGGAGTAATGCGTCTTCTGCCATCTGAAGTCCTGGTCTCGATTTGCTTGTTGATAGGACCCTTGACTGGTGTATTAGTTGTGGAGGATGGTGGCGGTATTGAATTTGGAACAGACTGAGCAACGGGTGGTAGTGTTGGAGGTGCTGGAAGTTTTAAATTGAGTAGTTCAGGTGCTTCTACAACCATACAGCCACCCTGGACCAATGGTTTTCCATAGAGCCGTTCATGAAGAATACTCTGGAATTGTAACAATATAACAGGTGATTTTAATCTATGAAAAATTTTAGTAGGATTATTAGACACAGTCGACTTACCTGTTCTGCAGGATCCAAGGGCTGACCAAGTTCCTGTTGTGTGAATTCAATCATAGCCACTGTACCATCTTTCGAACAAGCTGCTAGACATAATCCACAGGGTGACCAGCTGGCATCCAGGACAGAATGCGTGAATAACTCGTGAATGACTACCAAGGGTCTTTTAAGCGATGTCAGCCATACCGAGAGAGACCGATCACGCGATCCTATTGCAACACAACAATATTGTTGCGGCTTAGATGTGCCTGGTTGTTTCTTTTGTAGAATGTTTCCATTGAATCTCTGAAACGTTTGAATGAGCAAGGTTTTTCGAACGTAAATATTCATGTGAATTCGCGAAAAGTGGTTCGCGATTCACGATCGTAATACCTAGCAAGTTGCGTGGAATGCAAGTATGAAAAAGTCTGGCAATAGAAGTCCATGCAGCCATTATTATCCTGACCGCTGATTAAGAGAGAAACGTGCAGGTTACTAATACCAGCGGTTAATTATTTGAGAAGAAGTTTGCGTACAACACATGTCACGGCTTTTCTGTGTCCAACGAAATCCTTATCTTGCGTCCATCCATCCCTTTCGATGATCTGAGCTGTGGGTCCTCCACCATTCATAGCGTGAGCAGATACTAAATATTGTCCATCTGGGCTCCAGGAAAGTCGTAGAACATGAGTTGTCCCTCCACATTCGTCAAAAGGTTCTGTTATTAATACTTCTTCTGCCCAATCTGACGTTCTCCATACTCTCAAGGTTTTGTCATCTGATTGCGAAGCTAGGTACTTTCCCACAGGATCCCATGTGATCCCTTTCACAAGGCCTGTGTGTCCTTTGAGTACAGCCACAATTACTGGGAAATTTGAAGCATCCCAAACAATAACACTGTTATCAACTGAAGCTGAAGCAAGCCATGGACTGTGTGGAGCCCAGGCAAGGTCCAAAATATCCCCTTCATGTGATCGTAAAGTGGAAATACAGCGCCATGTTTCAACACTAGCTTTTCCCCCAAAAATGGAACTACCACCAGCACCTCCTACTAATCTCCATATCATAATCAACTTATCATCACCACCTGATGCCAAAAGGCCACTGGTGCTCCATCGAACACAGTTCACACATGCTGTAATTATTAGCATACATTAATAATATAACAACCATTCTTGATTTCAATAGACTTGTTCTACGATATAACCTATTTACTTACCAAGGTGGTTATCCAATTGACACAACATTTTTGGAACATTTTGATCAACTTCGGCAATTTCATTGAATACTGGTTCCATGTTCCATATTACTACTCTACCGGAATCACCTCCTATAAACAAAAATAAACATAAAATATATAAAGGACCAATAGATTATACTTTCAATCAAAAGGATAATACTAAACCACAAACCTTGCCCGCCAGTAGCAAATCGTTTCCCATTAGGATGAATATCCACAGAAAATATTGGATAATCTGTGGACGAAAACGAAATCTATAAATTTGTTAATAAAATAAAGCAATGCTTTATTGGAAGAATTGTACCTACCATCATGAGTAACCCAATTTGGTTTCACTAGCTTCATTTTTATTATATTTAATATGTTCCGAAGCACTTTAGTTATTCTGTGCCAATTGCGATAAGCCACATGACGGATAAACAATCAAATATAAATCAAAATATTGAATAACATAAAGAAACTCAAAACGACCATTTTTTAAACCCGGCGTCAATTGACCATCAATGAAACTGAGAATAGGAAAATGATGAAGATAAAGGTAGAATAAGAAAAGTGAATACTGCACTCTTATTGGAAGAGGAACGACTTCTCAGTAGCATATATAATTACTGACCAATGAACAGGCAGAATTTATCATGATGTAAAGGACAACAAAATGTGCTTCCCCGGAGGTCTTGTCAGAGATGAGTAGGGAGATGCACAACGCGCCGGTTTTAGGCGATACCAAACACATGGCGCTAAATCGTAGCGGCGAGTCCAGGAGTAGGATTTTGTGATCATCGCCTCTGTCGATGTTGCAGATTCTGCTGTAGCCGCGTGGGTCATGATCATCGTTCCAGCCGATATCGCAGTCAGCGTGAACAGCCTAAAACCGGAGCGTTGTGCATCTCTCTACTCATCTCTGATAGAGATATGTTTATCTTTTCTCAAATTTTAACCAAGCAGTGGTCTGTTTAATAAACGTCAAAAATTTGACGTCTTTATAGGAAATAAAATGGTGATATACGGTGTGTATATAGTATCAAAATCTGGCGGTTTGATTTTTAACCATGATCACAATATTCCGAGGGTAGAAACCGAGAAATCGTTTAATTATCCATTAGATGTCAAACTGACATATGAAAATAAGAAGGTGGTAGTAGCGTTTGGTCAAAGGGATGGAATAAATGGTAAGGTATATTTGTAATTTGTTTGTGTATTCGTAAGACTTGTTAGAATATTTAACAGAAATAGAGATTTTTCCACGTTATTCTAGTGGGTCATGCCTTGACAGCAGTAAACGGTAATCCTGTCACAGGACGGGAGCTCGAGGATGGTAGAGACGTTTTGGAGATGTTAGAACAGCCTGAAAACTTCCCAATAACATTAAAATTCAGTCGAGCGAAAATGACAACTAATGAAAAAATTTTCCTGGCTTCTATGTTCTATCCACTTTTTGCAATAGCAAGTCAACTTAGTCCAGAACCGAGATGTTCAGGGATTGAAGTGCTGGAAGCAGATACATTTCGGCTATATTGTTATCAAACGTTAACTGGTGTTAAATTTATTATAGTGGCAGATCCAGTGCAACCAGGAATGGATATTCTTACAAAGCGTGTGTATGAACTTTATGCAGATTATGCTTTGAAGAATCCTTTTTATTCCTTGGAAATGCCAATTCGTTGTGAATTGTTCGAAACGAACTTACAGACGTTGCTAGAGACAATAGAAAAGTCTGGTATAAGTAATGTTTAAAAATATATTATGTTATTAGTTTTTTGTAGTAAGTTCAATGACTAAGGTAATTGTAATAGGATGTTGTAAAGATTATGTATAATATTTTCTAACATTATATATTTCTAATATATCAATGATATAAACTAACAAAACAGAAAATTTAATTCACTTTTTTTATCATTTATTGTTGGATGCAATCCACTGTAGCATGTAAATATCAGTTTTCCTTATATAATTAATTTTTATGAACATAAAACACACTAATAAGGAAGTATGTAATGATACTCGATCGATTGTCCTTGGTTAATAACACTGTGACAGTTCTCAATAAATGTAACTGCTCGCACAAATAATTATAACGATACCAAAATTATTAGCAAATGGTACATTCAAAATATAATTTCTAAAATAACGTTAGTTATTGAGTAATCGTTTATGCCATATTTCTCGGTATGATCATTCCATTTGAAAGAATAAACTCAGGAATGTTGTTTTATTATGCAGGAATGTTCCAAGGTAATTTTCCATCAGGGTTACCAAGCTGATATAAAAATAATATTGTTAGTTTTCAAATAATTATAAAATCAATGACGTTGACAATTACTATATTTCACATACCTTCTTCACCATGTGATCGCTGCATGCCATCCGAATTCGGGCAGCGGTTGCTGGGGAATCTAATCTGAAGTAATCATTAATATTCATATCTTTTCTTGCTGCCTGGATTGCTTCTTTGATGGCAAAGAAAGCTGATGATGCTAGAAATAGTGGTGGTTCTCCAACAGCCTAAAATCAATGAAAGAAGTTGTATAATATTATTAATTACATTTCAGAAAATATAAACTGTTATAAAATATGAAATTCTAGCGGGAGTATCAAGTATATAATCTGATAATATTTTCAGAATTACCTTAGAGGAATACACTGCTCTAGGATTAGGGGCTCCCTTCAGTAGGGATACGTTAAATTCCTGTGGGATATCCGTAAAGCCAGGTAATTTGTAAGCTCCAGGACCTCTGCTATACAAAGTTCCAGTAGGTGAATATATCAATTCCTCCAATGTAAAAAGACCATATCCTTGAATGAATCCACCCTCGACTTGTCCAATGTCGATGGCAGGGTTAAGACTTTCTCCTAAGTCCATTACAATATCTGTTCTCAGTACCTGGACATAAGGATATTTTGTTTTATATTCCTTCATATTTCATTTTTCATACCTCATACCTGGTGGTCTCCGGTAAGACAATCGATTTCAACCTCGGTGCATGCTACTCCATATGTAAAATAGTTAAACGGATCTCCTGAATTTGTTTCAAAAGAATAGCCAATATCAGGAGTACTATAAAATCCTGTTGCAGAGAGACTGATCCTTTCAAAATAAGCCTTCTGTATCCACTGTTCCCAAGTTCCATGAGGATCTTCTTTAATAATTGGTTGCAAACGCTTCATAATCTCATTACATGCGTTCTGGAAATATAGAAATAAATAAATATCTCATATAATTACAACTTAAAATGAAGACAATTATTTGGATGACATACCATCACAGCCATACCATTCAGATCTGAACCTACGCTGGCAGCTGTGGCTGAAGTATTTGGTACCTTATCAGTAGCTGTTTCAGCAATATGAATTTTACTTGGATTGACTTTGAAAATCCTACTCGCAACCTAATATAAATTTAATAATTATAAAGATTTAAAAAGACCATATAACAAAAAATGTAAAATAAGCCATACTTGAATCATTTTAGTATGCAACCCTTGTCCCATTTCCGTACCAGCATGAGACATTAAAACCGAACCATCAGTGTATATATGAACAAGTGCACCTGCTTGATTTAGAAACTTTGCAGTAAACGCAATTCCAAATTTCGTTGGGATAACAGCCACGCCTCTTTTTCTATATCTATTTTCCCTAAAAATGAAAAACAACACTAACACGTTCTTTCAATATTACAAAAGATTATTGATCTACCTGTTGTACGCGCGAATAGCTTCCACTCTTTCTTCATATTTGGCCATGGCAAGACATTCTTTCCAACACCGATTCAGTGTACAGTGTTTAAGGATTTGATTATAGTGTGTTACATCTCCTTCTTTATACAAGTTTAATTCAGATACCTGTACAATAAATTAATTAGATTTAAAAAATTTCTCAACATATTGTCATACTTCCATTCAATACCGAAAACGTACCTTAACTACTTCCATTCCAAGGTAATGGGCTACATGTCTAATAATATTTTCTCCGATGAACATTCCTTGCGGACCACCAAATCCTCGGAATGCAGTGTTTGATGGTAGATTTGTTTTGCATAAATATCCAAAAACATTTGACACTGGTACTTTATAACAGTTTTCAAAATGAAACATAGCCCTCTCCAATACCTGTGTAACGTGTGCATTGAATTTCATTTATATAAACAAATGTTCACAATACTTTTCACAATTATATATTTTTATTGAACTCACCGATCCTGAGAGATCCATTGAATATCCACAGTTATTATAAATGTGAACTTCAACAACCTTAATATACCCATCATTGTTAAAGCCTACTTTGTACTTATAGTAAAATGGATGTCTTGTGCCAGTAATCAGCATATCTTCATCCCTATCCAGCATACAACGTACTGGCTTTCGCAACCTATATATTATGGTAATAAAATGAGCTATAACAATAATTTGAGCAATTTTTAGCCATGTATGATAAACAATAAATTCATACCTGTGAGCCGCCAAAGCAACGGGTAATGCTACCAACATCCCTCGAGATTCCTTACCGCCAAATCCACCGCCCATACGTTTGACGCGAGTATTAATTCTATTAATTGGCACGCCAAGAATAAAGGCAGTTAATTTCTGAATCTCTGATGGATGTTGAGTCGAAGAAAACACTTCCAACTCATCTTCTTCTCTTGGTACAGCGATAGCTGCATGAGTTTCTAAATAAAAATGTTCTTGTCCGCCCATTCGTACCTCACCTTCCAAAATATGATCAACTTCATTAAATGCCTTCTTGGCATCACCTTTCTGTATTCGCTTAGGGCAGCCCGGAAAAAACGAATTATGCTTAATTGCGTCCTAAAAACAGTTATCTTCAGT
This sequence comes from Calameuta pallipes, assembly GCA_030142375.1. Taxonomy (NCBI): domain Eukaryota; kingdom Metazoa; phylum Arthropoda; class Insecta; order Hymenoptera; family Cephidae; genus Calameuta; species Calameuta pallipes. The sequence continues at coordinate 233,841 of JARQSW010000706.1, read as the reverse complement.
AACGAATAAAAGTAACGAACTTTACAGAGTCACCGAAGATATATTTTTAATTTACTTCAATAGAAACGATAATAGGTTGTAATTCTTCATATTCAACTCGAACTTTTCTTGCAGCTTCTTGCGCAGTTGCTTGATCAATGGCTACTATCGCTCCAATACTTTGTCCCTGACTTGTAACCTGAACATTTCAGGATTAAATGTAATATTTCGTTTATAACCCTTATAATTTTTAAAATTAATTTTATTATAGCGGCACCTTTTCTGAAACGAACAATACTTCGTCGTGGAAAACCGGACCAATCCAACTTCTGTCTTCAGGAATGTCTTCAGCGCTGTAAAATGCTACAACACCATCCATGGCAAGAGCTTCTGCTGCATCAACTTTAATAATCTTAGCATGAGCTTTTGTTGAAATGACGAGAGCCAAATATAATTCACCAGTGATATGAGGCATGTCATCGCAGTACACAGCCTCTCCAGTGGCTTGTTTAAAGGCACTTGCGTGTACAATAGGCCTTCCTATTAAATCCGTAGGAGGCTGATCCTTGCGACTCTGTGTCAGATAAGTATAATGTGAAAGCAACGTAATTTTTTGTGAAACGATGTGTTTGCAATATTTATGAACTGCAGCATACCACTTCATAATACTGTGAACTGTATGGAATTTTGTAGTGAAATCCCTCTCCCGCATTCTCCAATTCTTTGGGCAATGGAGGAATATCTGGCAAGTCTTTTCTTAGTTCTTGCGTGATACGTATGAAACCTTTGAAGAACAAACTGGAAAAATAGTAGAAGTAACGATAGGTACGATTTGTTAAATATTTTTTTACAATATTAATTTTTTGTTATTATTACTATTGTTCTACCTGAGAGTCAGTGATCGACGATATTGAACCATTCCACCTGGAGCGTCACCAGACAGCGGAAGTTCTTTTATTAACGAGTCATAGACAGATTCTACCATATTCTCATCCCATTTCCTGCAATTATCAATTTAAATATTTTTTTCTACTTGTTTCAAGCAATTCGAAAATCACTCGCCTCTCAGCTCACCTCCCGATCATATAGCTGCAAGTATCTCTTGCCAGCTTAGTCGTAGGAGCCATACCACCGAATGCCATGCATGCATCTCGAATCTTATTTGTTCCCAATTCGAAAAACACATTCAGTGCCATATTAACAATAGCAATATCATCGTCGCGTCTTTTAGCTTGCTTGTATGCCACAAAGTATTGGCCTTCGATTCCATAAGGAATTTCAATGGAGACTAAAATCTCATCAGGCGAAACCACGTTACGTCTATAGCCTACAAAAAATGTGTGGTCCATTGGAACTGTCCTATGTCCTCGTTCAAGACTGCACAGATTCAATTTGATGCCTGCAGCCATAAAAATTGGATTCAAGTCCGATATAGGACTTCCGGTCATTATGTTGCCTCCGACAGCCTGTGCCATGTGTAATTATTTGTATAAAAAATAATTGAAAATAACTTTAGGAACAAAGACAAAAAAGACGGTGGGAACTTACGGCGACATTTCGTATTTGCTTTCCAGCAAACCAATGCAACATGTTTACTATTTCGGTGAAGATTCTTGTTTTGTATTCTGCAAACAATGTCGTTAATAATAATGCAATATTTTTAATAATATTGTTGCGGAAAGAGATGCTTACCAGGTTGTGCTTTGATCTGGTATTTTAAAGCTTCCTCAAGTTCCATCAAAGTTACACTGGCACCAATTCTTATGGTTTCGTGGGTCACTGATATCTCACGCATTTCTTTTATTTGAGTTGGTTGTATCAAAACGGGATATAAAAAGTGCTTAAACTTCACCTCGACTCCTGAGTAATGAAAAAATCATTCAAGACAAAAATATAGTAATTCCCTGTTATAAAAATGCATCAACAATTATAGGCTTACCAACTTCTGTGTTGCCAACAATTATCTTAGCACTGTGGTACTTTTTCTTTAAAACAAGCAATTCCTTGAGGGTAACTGGTCTGTACCAAGTGACTTTCTTCCCTTTGAACACCAAACATTGTTCATCCAATTTAGAGGAAACCTGAAAATGAAATATCGTTGATCATCCGCTATCTCAGTACGATTTATTAATCCGCATTTATTCCCGTTAAAAGACCAACCTTCAATTTCGGCGGAAATATAGGTTCCTGAGTAGAATCGTACGGTCGAAATTCTTTAGAGTTAAAAACCTCTGTGGGTTCGGAGGTGAAAGCTTTTTTACAACAAGCATCGCCCATCGCGCATGTTTTAGCTTCGTTACAGGATGTTCCCTTTGCTGCGTGAGAAAGCAGTTGCGACTGTTCCCATTCTTCTGTAAATGTCTTGAAACCTTCGATAATGGGTCTGTAGCCAGTGCATCTGCATAGATTTCCTAAAAAAAGAAAATATATATTGGATCACAATAATTGCGACTGAAATTCATTCTGTGATTTCCGGTTACCTTGAAAAGCAATCTCTATGTTTTCCATTGTTGGCTTTGGGATTGTTCTCAATAACGCGTACATCGACATAACAATGCCAGGCGTACAGAAACCGCACTGTGATCCATGTGCCTTTGCGATTCTCTCCTGAACAGGATGCAATTTTGTTCTTACGCTACCAATACCTTCTACGGTAGTAACAGCCAGGCCATGCATAGCGCATACTGGTGTCAGACATGCATTCACGGCCAAATGACTATAAATTGCAAATATAAGAAAAATAATTTTCAAAATATTATCAATCAATAAAAAATACATTTGACCATAATAACATGGCAATATAAGGATACATGACTTTTTCTGTCTGACGATCATATCTCGATACCATAACGGTGCACGCGCCGCATCCACCTTCTGCACAACCAAGTTTTGTACCACACAAGTACACTGTGTCGTTTGTTAAGGTGATAAAATTTTATTAAAAACATATATTATTATTTATTCACAAAAAGGATACGTTTGTTACGAAGATAATACAGTAACGTCCATTCGGGATTTACGTCAGCATCGATTACCTGTATACGTAAGATATATAATTACAAAATCAACGCTAAGCATAAAGTATGTGAGAAGTCATTATGATTTCTTACCTCGTTACCATTTACGTAAAATATTAAGGTGTGGGATAACTCTTTCCGATAAATCCCGTTTATGACACTGTTCGCCTGAGATTCCTCCATGTTTTTCAAATTTTCTTTGTTATTAAATTCCTTCAAAACGATAGCCGTCGTGTTATTGAACTGTATGGATAAATACAAAATTTTAAATCCCGTGTGGTTCTGTGGTTGCGGAACTATCCATCTAAGTGTTTGCTTTGATAAGCTAGATCTCTATACAGGCGCCAAAGATCGAACGCAGTGCTTTGATTGGTGGAAAATGTTTAGTTTCTCCCCCCAATAAATTTTTCACCAATCAAAGCTCTGCGTTCAACTCCTAGCGCCTAGATAAGTCTCCAGCCTCAAATTACACTAGGATTATACATTCCAATAAATATCAAGTTTTAGTTACACATCAGCAGTATGATCTTTTCATACTCAAGGATAGTTATAAAACACGTAGGTATAATTAAATCCCTGAGTATGAAATTTTAATATCACCTATACGTATTAGTATATTGAGTATATGGTCATTAATAGTTTTAAAAGTTACCAATTTACCAGAAATGTAACATCTTATCGAAATATTTTCTAAAAATAATTTATAAAAATGTGTTAGATCGTTTGCATGTAAAATTAATCTTGTGTTTTTTATGAATATTTATCACGTATTGATCATAGTATACAAAGCAGGAGGATTTTTGCGATAATTCTCTTTGCTTTTCGAAATGTACACTTTGTAAGAGACAGGGATGATTCGGTTAATATAGATATGTTATCAACCTTATTTGTCGAAGTACCCCATTTTTCATTCGTGCACGATAACATACGACAGTATCACCAGAATTGCAACATTATTATACAATCAACAAAAAATCATTCGAAGTTGCTCAACACATGCATTTATCAGAAGATTTTATAAGTATTCACATGAATTAATGCAATAAGTTATTATGAAATTACGTAATTGGAATCTTTGTAAAGAAAAATTTTCCACTCACAGATTATACAAAGGTATACCATAGAAAAGTCTTCTGTCCTTCGTAATCAACGTTGTTAAATCATATTGCATGAGTTTTTGTTCTTTAACAATATTCAGAATTGTAAAGCAAAGCACTTAAAATTGTACAGACGGCAAATTTCGCGCTACCGATGTACATTAACTGATATATAACTAGTAACACACCTTTCACTCAAGCACAGAACTAACGCCGCAATGCCTTTCTAAAATGCAATAACTGTATGGCAGTTTCTGAATAATCACATTACATTGACATTAATAAAATTAATCGTATATTCAATCTAAATAATGCACGAGAAATTTCTCTTGTAACTCAATGTCGGTTAGATGATTCACAGAGTATTGAAAATTATAATCGCAGAATCTTCTAGAGCCATCAAGAGCACTTGTTCAGTACTTAGCGCTTACGTAGGGAACACTGACTTGCATGCTTCTTCTTGCAGCAAATGATACAGCTACAACGCACGCACGCACGATACTACGCTCAAACATTTTATCTTTAAACAAGCTGTCTTAATGCTTTCAGATAATCAATCCGAAGCGTGGTCTTATTTTCCTTGACGTAGCCATTAGCGACTCATGTCAAAGAAGACGTAAAAGTAAGCTGAAAATGATGATCATATTTCATTAAATATGTCTAGGTTATCATTATGATAAACCCTGGGTTGTGGCGTTCCATTTTATCAAGGTCCCCAGCATAGTCTGAAGGGGGATAGTGTTTATAAAAATGTATTGGGATAAATAGGAATCGATTTTTGCGAAAATCCATGATAACTTCTCGTAATAATTCGTGAGCTAACTTAGTTAGTTTTTTTATTTATGAACAGGTTTATACACCTATGACAAAGGGTCGTGAGCTAAATTTCGATAATTGAATATAACAAATATTTATTTTTATGTTGCTAAGGACACAAAAACTTGAAAATTGTTTAGAAGACATAGTTATTTCTTCTTTCCCAATGCATTGCGTAACTATTACGATATAAATCAACTTCTACTTAAATGAAACACATTGCGAGTATAATGTTTGTTCGAACGATGTGGTTTCTCATTATAAAATAGAATTAATCAAGCGACGCATCATTCAAAATCTATTAAATGCACAATTTTTTATTATACAAAACATAGTTGATAGCAACAATATTTGTATTATCTACGATACTCTATATCATAACATACACGACTTATCAGATCAATGCTATTGACCCCATTGAAATAACGACGCGATTATTCTAATTTATTTATTTTCTATTGAATGATTTGGTCAGGAATTGAACGTAATTTTGCTATTAATGACGTTCCAGAATAGAAGCCAATTGGGAAGTAAAATAGCAATAGTCACATTATAAAACCAATTGCCATAAATCATAGAATCTATGATACTAAATACAAATGCATGTTTAGTCGCTTGTATTCCTTTAACTAGTATAGACATTAATGGTTCTCCAGCAAAATTTAATCGTGTGTATCCCATTACGAGAATGGAGGCGACCACAAATGGATGTAACAGTATCCAAAAGACATGAAGTAATCCCCGAAATCTGAATACATATAAAATAGTATATCAATAAGCATAATATTACATTGTTTTATTAAAATAACTATCAGAGTATCAATTAAGCATTTTCACCTGGAATTAATTTCTTGTTTCGGTGAAATAGTTAGAGCCGTAGGAACGTAGATTATGGCTGTTAACAGTGCTAGTGAGAAATTGTGCATCGCTACACATAATAAAGTTGTAGCTAGTTCTATTGATGCAACAACGCATACAAGAGCAACGTTGTCAGATTTTATAGGTCTGAAAAATAGCTACTGTAGTATTGCTAAAGAAAATATAGAATACATAATACAATCTTATTTAAAATACCTTCTCAAGTAGAATGGCCAAAACATTGTTAAAATAGTAGTGACTATAAAGCCATAATATATTGAGTCCTCTGTCGGTAAATCCCATAATTGTGATCCTATTGATGTGAATAATTTAGGTGATGACATTATAGATACACCTATGATATGAGACCATAGTATTTCTGAAGCTATGCTTGCTATGTCAAATTCTTGGACTTTGTTTTGCTTTGATTGACTAATTTTTTTATCAGGATTCTCATTTTCCTCGTCCTTTATGCCAGTATCTTGTAATCTAATCCATGATGCAAAAGCTTTTATGAATAGACCACCTATTATTAGGACTAATGGTGGCATGTACAAGCCTGGAATAAAACAATCAATCTTACTTATCAGTTACTTCCAAGGAGTTATACTTTTTTACATACCTATGGAAATGTATCTGTCGGTAGATGGTAATAGATAGAAAAAGAAAGATTGGTGAAACCGTTCTAATAAATTATTTAATGAACGGACTATGCTTTCCACGACACGGCCAACTTGATAGAAACTAACTTCAGGTCCGCGTCCTGACCTTTCAAAACCTTCTAATGTAATAGCTTCGATACCAAACCTTATAAATTTTAAGAAAGTATTATCAATTTATACATGTAAAAAATATCAAAGATAAGTAGTATATTCTATTACCTATGAAACAATCCATGATTGCCTGTGGGAACACCAGTGGCTTGAGTAACGATCATAGAGATTAATGTGTTGAACTGGTACCACCATTTTGATACTTTATTCTTCATGTTAACATCTGGCCTACGTTGAAAAGTTCTTCGAATTCCTTCCTTGGTAATCATGTCTTGGGCAAGATTAACGAGATCCAAATTTGGCAATTGGCCATTCAATCCTTCAACCTACCCAGAATATATAAAGCAATGTGCCAAAATGAAATTAGATAAATAATATTGTACCTTAACGTCAACAGATCCGATTTTCATTGCATGCAATTCCAAATTGATGGCTGCCTGAATGGAACCAGATCTTCCTGATAAATCTCCAGACATTAATATACCATCCTGTCCGCTCGTTACACCATGATATGCTTCCAACCAAGCTTGCATACCAAGTTGTTCATGTTCCGTCACAAGGAATATGATGTCCTTTGCCCAATATTTTTGCTCTATAATCATTAACAATGTTAGAATATATATAGACAAATTGAAATTGTGGTTTATTGAAATACATACTTCTGCAACACTTTGCAAATGCAAGTAATAGAGCAATAGATGGTGCTGTATTCAGATTTACACTACTAATAGGTCTGTAAGGTACACTTACAATAATTGCCTCTGTACTTGCACCTCTAGGAGCTCTTACAATACCGTACACATTTTGTCCAGTAAACTATAAATGGTAAAATTAATATATAGGCTCTACAATATAAGCATCAAGTAAGAATACAAGAATCATTGAATTATATACCTGCTGTTGCCGAAATGGATAATTTAATGTGAAATTATGCATATAGACATCCAAGTATAGTTGATTAAATTTAGCCAAGAGCCAAGGATATGGCATCTTATCAGGATATCGTTTCATCTCTTCAATTAATTCATTATGAAACTGTTTGGCACTTGCTTCCAAACTACACTCCTTCATGACTAATCCAGGCAATAAAGCATTTTCCGAAAAATATGTACCTAAAAAGCGCATCGTTTATATGTAATAAGAAACTATCAAAGTCATTCATTAAAAGCGTAAGTAAATAAATATAAAATTACTGTCATTGAATACAGGTAGTGCCAGTAGCATAGTCCATATTATACCACCAATGTACATGAAAAAACATAGCCATTTTTCCCATTGAAGGACAAATTTAATAATTTTTCCATTTCCAGTTCTGGGGTCTGTGAGCAAACCCATTTTACTTTTAATTTGAGATATCAAATATTACTGTTAACACATAACCTTCGATGTCAACAACCATGATACAAATGCATATGTAGCCAGCAGATGCTATGCGCATCGGGATCGAGTCATTGGTCCTGATTGGTCTTGTACCAGCCCCACCCCTTCATGATTAGCTAACTGATATTGGCGGTACATTTGTATGAATCCAATAAATTGAATTATTTTAAAATTAGAATGCGTAGCAATATTCTTCATAATACATCGAGTAAAATTGAACAATTGTTGACTTTGTAACATTTCTTTATGTTTTGGTTAGTAAGGCTACAAAGTAATTATAATACTTAATATTACATAAATTAATTTATAAAACTGACAACACTAATGTTATAATTTACATTCACGGTTGAATACATCAAGTCAAAAATCATTGAAAGTACCATGGTATTCACAATAATAGTTTTATAGTAAGAAGAAGAGTTACAGTATATATGTATATAAAATTATTATACTGATAGTGTTATTACAATTAAGCTCATAACAATACAATACTTGTAATTTTTATAAACTAAACCATGGTCTCCTGCTACAATTCAACTTTGTATCCAACAATAAATGGTAGTCCTGTACCCACTTTCTTCTGATAATCAACATACTGTCCTCTAAAGAAGTTCAGTAGTGTTAGTTCTTCAATTAAAACTCGTTCGTGGAAAAATCTCCATGATGTTACAGCATAGGCAACAAAGCAGAAAGGGTTTTGAAGTATCAACTATAAACATAAAATTATCATGTAAGAGAGCATGTATACAGTAAATGTCATTAATATAAAAACAATTACCTGTGTTCCAATAGACCAGTAAAACCATCCTACATAACTGGGATGTCGACAGAATCCATACACTCCATGAGTGACTAATTCATGATCTTCTGCCTTTTTATTTTGTACAATATGACTGAAGTTTCGCTTCGCAGTGAAAATTGCCATCTTTCTTAAGACTTCACCACCGAGGCACAATACAAGGCCAAAGTAAGAAATAGAGGAAGCCTCTTTCATTGTAGGAAAAAAATGCCTTTCCACGATAAATTCTAGCCAGCTTGAACATGCTGCTATTCCATATGCTAAACTATGATTTAAGATGAAAGACTCGATAGATACGGTGTCTGGATTGGTCCAGGCAATGGCTAAAAATTCTGAATAATGAAAAAATGCTAGCACTGATATGTATATACCAAACATCTGCCATGATGCTGATGAGAAAAAAAATATTAAAATACCGACAGCAAACACATAGCCCAAAAATGTTGCTCGGACTGCAACCTGTAAAATATAAGAAGAAAGAAGACGATGATTAGTTTGACCAGTTTTACTTATTTAAAAGAACTTATATGTTTCACTATACTCACTCTATAGGCAAAGCCACGAAATGCCAAGACAAGGAATAAATTTAAAAATCCATATAACAATATATGAATTATCCACATATTTTGTAGATAAGGCATATAATTATCAAATTCTAACCTAAATAATATTTCAGGTAAGCCGGCAATGACAGAAGCCGTAACAAAGCAATATAAACTAAGTTTTCCATCGTAACACAACATCATTATTACAATTGTGTCACCGTATCACAATTTGTAAGACTCAATTCGCAATTTTTATGCGATAAATATATCTTAAGTATATTCACTTGATGAATTCTAGGTTTTACAACGTAAATATCATAATCCTATGCATAATAATCTAACATTAAATGTAGAAGTGATTTACTCTACAGAAATAAATACTAATAATATTCTATTCACATCATGTCCTTTGTCACAGCTAAAACAAGTTATGCGAAACCGCCATGTCAGACCGTTACAAATTGTACTATATCTATTTCGCCAGATACTAACATTTTCATGTATGAACTCAGTCACAAACAGTCCCAAAGATAGAAAAATCACAGTCGGACGTGTTTGATTTATTTCAGCAAGCCGTCATTTTTGAGATTGTTTTATGATTTTAGAAATTCGAAACATTAAGACTCCTTGTGAAGCCATCCTAGTGCTTCTAAATTTTAATTGGAAAATATGTAGGTACAGCTTTGTGTTGTATATTTCAAATATTCGCAATTTTTCAAGTAATTTGAATATGGTAAAATTATTATACTTCATTACTTTCCACATTTTGTAATCATTGCTCAAAATTCACCCATTGAAAAAGCAACTATCGAAATAATGAAAGCTTTTTCCCAATATACATCCTTATAGTAATACTAGTTTCATTCTCAACAACACTCAACTATACACGTCACGTTAACACCAAGGCGACCCTTGAATTTACCTCGAATACTTGAATTTACCAATCTACAAATGTCGATACCGTCAGCACCAATATGTGTAGTTTCAGCCACCCCGTCGAAAATCATCTACCAAACGTATCGAAATTGAACACTTGAGTAATACCACTATTATCGGGCATTGGAACGTATACTAGATATATGATTTATATTTACTTAACAATAGTATGCGTCAGGTCCAGATGAAACAAATATTCAAATGATATAAAATTGTTAACAAATTATTGTTCAGTCAAACATTATCCAAATTTTAATTTTTATCAAGATAAATAAACCGTTAATATTATCACTAATTTTCAGAATAATTTAAATTGACTGGTCTTTCCTTTAAGGAAAGTCATACAGAAACTTACGGCTCTATGCAATTTAACCATCGAATCAAGAACTTTAACTTTTAATTGTTTCTTAAGATTTGGTAAAATTAATAAAGTTCAAACGGCTCTTTTCACCGGGGATATAATATTTCCAAACTTCCTCCATTTCCTCGCACCTTCCTACTTGACCTACTTACCAAGAGGAGGAAACAATGATTTTATTTATCGTTTATATTAATATAATATCCTCAAAATACAATTGTTATTATTAATTTGAACACTGTCACTCTTGCGAAAAGTTTAATTGTAACGTGTGCATCAAGATGGATCAAAGAAATTCAAAAAGGTTTATTTAACACTTCTTATAATTCTATAATAATTACACTATATAAGTTTTAAATGTTGTTATCTGAAATCGACACTTCGATAAGTATTAAACCTAGGTTGACATTTTGAGGAAAATAATGTTCTTGAGCTGCTTTTTATGATTTGAATCTGTGGTTTCGACCGTCGAATCACGTGGCAAGGACGCTGGTCACGTGGTCAGCTTTCCCCGTGACGAACAAAACCCATGACTTATATAAGAACAATACAGCGCATAGAATATCGGATTTTAGAAGTGTATGGATGATGAATACATAACATATATCTGGTAAGAGATTATTATCAGTAAGCTCTAGGTTACAGCCGATCTTGTTACGCAATGAAACATTCCAATTAAATAGAAACTTAATTGCCCCTTGTACGGCAATTACATAATGCATTCATCGGGGTTGAAATAGAATACCGTTATACCTTTTGTTTGGCAGCATCTATATAAAACAATACAAGGGAATCAGACAAAAAAAATACATAATTGACAAGTCATATACAGAGTAACCATTTTTTAGATTTAATTCTAATTTCATTGGTTTTTTTTTCATAATAAAATTTTAATAACCAAAAGTCTTACTTGCTTACTTCAAATTTTAAGCAATGTTAAAATTTGACTAGTGCAGTGGTTTCAAATCATACTGTTTCTATATGACTCACTTCAACGATGGTGCGAATAATTTTTAATGGACACTCACTGTTTACGAGCAATTATTCATCCCATATTCTTAATCGGGGAACGGTCAGACGATTGTATTCTTCGTTTGAAAAGCATTGATTTGGCGTCTCTCAGATACTTCATGCGCCTATTCCCAGGTTAAAATAAGTATCACGTAATTATGCGAACCCTGGGAATAACAGTAGCTGTCACAAAGCTTCTCCTACAGATATATAATTGTATAATTCATATCAGCAGCAGCTCTATAACCCCATTGTGTAAGCGTCTATGCTTTGACTGTTTCTCAAGACTTGATAAATTTATAACGCAACTCCCTAGTAGCAGATATATAGAACTAACGTTCAATGGTGAGCGAACCTTTTATTCAGTATATTTACATGATCTCTTCAAGACTGATCCAAGGAACGCAGCCATTGAATGTAATATAATATTATGTCTCGTCTTTACAAATTATAAGAATACCCGATTTACAGATATATACTGACATAAATAGAAGTTCATCTGGCATTACGTGGCTCGTTACTTCTGTACTCTTTGTACAATGGACTACATGCTCTCTAGGTGAGTCAATATATCATTTAAAGTATAATTTTCATAATAAACAAAATTATAATCATATATGTGAATATTTCATTTATCTTCTATGTTTAAAGATTTGCACGTGTCGCAGCACGTGTCTTAACTTGGAATCGAACCGCAAATGTATTTGAAGTCGACAAATCAAAACGAACCTGTACCCTGTTTACATAACGAAATGAGTAACAATAACGGGGATAAATTTGAAATGGACCAATAGCAAGTCTGATGCCAGTAGAAAAGATATATTGGGGAGTATGTACGACAACGGAAGGTCGGTAGTGCAGGATCCAGAAGGTATAGAGAGCTACCAAAAATGGTAACATGTACCTGTTTGGTTGAAATACGATGCGCCGAAGGGGCGGTATACCAGCCAATGGGGATGCCGGATTAGAGGGAGATGCTATTCATCTCGCAGTCGCGAGTTCTGCAGGAAGAACTGGAGTAGTCGACGCGCGTACTTTAACGCGATCACAAGTTCTAACTTAATGTCCTTATAGTAGTTACAGTATAGAATACAAGATTGTTGAGATAAGAATTGTTTAATTGTTAAGAACAAACTATGTTGAACTTGTGTTAATCGGAAATTCACTTGAAGAATGTCGACCTAGTCATGATGGAATTTGGTATTTTTCTGAAAACATCTTGAGGTGAGTAATTGAGTTTACTTTTTATTTATTTATTACTAACTTCATGAAATTTTTTAACGTACAATTTTTCTGTGTCTTACAGTTTTGAGTTAGGGATGCAGGCTTGCTTAAAAATTGTATTCAAATAGGGCTTGGGATTACAGAGGACTTATTTATGAAATTTAAGTTTTTCATTACTTATATGATATATGTCGATAGTATATCTTTCATAAAGTTTGTTTTTACTTTTATCCTTTTTATTTTTCTAACTTATATTATTGTATTGATAGCACGTATTTAATTTTGGTATCAGCGAATGACAAGGATGTAATTCAATAATAATTTAATATAAGTTGGAGTGTTTAAAGTTTTTAAACTTATCTAAATATTAATACTGTTTCTCTTACTTATTTTCCCAAAATTTATTTTAATTTCATTTTTGCACCAAAAAAGACGTCGAAACGGCTTGCCAGACCTATTCGAATTTAGTTTACTATTGGCGGAATATTATCCTATAAAATATACAGCAGCTTCCTAGAGATCCATTATATTAAATCTGCTTTCGTGCTACAAGATCATGCACTTCCGGTTACAACAGTAAATCATCCTCTTATAACCGCCTGAGATACCACGTCTTTTAACGCATTATTATATAGAATACAGCACGGAGTACCAGCGGCTAATTGAATTTTGATTTATTAATGCAGTGCAAGTCCCTTAATACTCCATTTATCATTTATGCAAAAAACATCAAACGCTAGTATCATTATTAGTATAATCACGAGCTTTTCCAAGATTTACCCAAGTCACAATCGTTTTGCTCGCAAAATGGAAGTTACGATATTGCATCTTCCTATGACTATGGTTCTGAAACAGAATGGACAAGAGCAAAGCATCTGATCATATAAAACTGATGCGTTATTAACAATTCAAAAAAATTCCATTCAAGTGAAAAATTCTGTCCCTCTCACAGCTTAACTACCTCCAAATCTTAAGTACCATTAAAACATATCACTCTAAAAAACTATAAAACGCCGAACGTTACTTGTACTAATTTCGCAGCAAAAAGCTTAGCTGTGAATTTTTCATTCAGTTACAAACAGATTATTCCTAATTATATCTAGTTAGGAGAGAACGGCGCTATGGATTCCGCTGAAAATTTTCTTTTAATTATAATCCAAGGAAATCGTGTCAGACTTTCGCAAAATCTTTGTGACTTTCCAACTTGTGAGAACTTCATTTAGTATCTATGATTTCTTTGTGAATTTAACAATACTGTAATATTTTTTCCGTCATTCCTAACTAAAATACTGTATTTATATTTGCTCATAGTATTAGAATTTCAATATTTTTCTTTTAACTAATTAACGTCCTAAGGGAGTTACATAGAGCGTTTCATAAAACGACGTTACCCATAAACGCTCACATATTATTTGAATTATTATTGTTGCACTTGCGTTCACTTAAACAAATTTTTATCGGTTTTTTATTTATGCATATCAAAGACAAATTAATCTTGTCGAAAATGCGGCTAAACTATCGATTATTTTATTCATACGCGTGTCTATCTCTTGGTCACGCATGATTTTTACCTTATTTAATTAAAGCGCTTTATTATTAGAATCGTGAACTTCTCTAAAATTCATTGATACTCGATATAGCCGAGCATACAACGTAAACAATGTGTCCCGTATCAAATGGAATAAATGATACCACGAACGTAATTGAAGGGGATCGCAATTACTATAAATAAGTCATATTTCTGGATAATCGATTATAAACTCGAAACCAATTAGGCTATCTGGATAGTGGAGTTTGTCGATAAATTTGGTCATGTAAATTATAACAATTTTTTGATAATAAATATTGTTTGATTTCTTATGGCAACAAAATTAATTAAATCTATCTAGAATAAGAAATACTTGCATTGTCGCAGAGGAACGTTCAGTGCATCTTTTACACTCATGGAGAATCCATGATCGATTGGCTACAGTTGCGTGGAGCAGTTGCCTAGGACAATTTGTGTCGGCTTGCAAGATGATAAAATTCCATAGTAACTGCACTCCTCATTTCGATTCTGCTTCTATATTTCTTGCTTTACAGTGTGCAGGTGTATATATGAGAAATATAAAGTGCTATTGTCACCTTCTGATATCGTGTATATATGTCAAAGGTTATACATTGAGTGACTGCAGAATGAAAATAGATACGTTTTTTTGTTGACGGAATGCAATGACGACTACTTGAAAAATGTAATTTGAGGAAACTATTTTTTTTTGCAATTGCAATTTGTAAGAATTGGTCGTTTTTTAGTTGCAGTAATTACTTGAATTTGTAATTTTTTTTACTTTTTGTTTCTACACAAAATATTTGTTTATTTCGACGAAAGCCGGACTGTTAATTATTTTCAGGGGTTTGTATTCCATTTGTCCGTTATATGGCTAAACCGTTTTTGATGAATTTCAACATGTCATATGTGTTACGTGAAATTGCGTGAGTCTACGCTTGTCATTGTCACGTGTGATATTTGGTGTAATCCTTGCTTTCGTATGCGAGTGACGTAATTCAACTTGAAATCATAAATTACATGGAAAGAAGGAAAATCTGGATTTCATGATAAAAATTATAATTTGTATCTTTTTCAGGATTATGATTTATCTGAACTTACCTTGGATATTACATGGTTGTCCTACTTGTCGCTTATTACCAGAACAACGAGAAGTTAATCATTAATATAAAGGCCGAAGGGATACTTTCAGAAACTTGAGTAGAATGTACCTTGATGTCGTTCATCTTCCTCGTATCTAATAACGCCGGTAAAGAAAGTTGCGACGTGCCAAAATTATCTGGAGGCTTCTGAACGCACCTCAGATGTCTAAATTTCACTAAAAATAAGGTCTTTTCTCTAAGAGGTTCCGGTGCTTTTATGAATTTTGAAATGTTGACAATTCAGAAAAAAAAGGGATCTTCGCCAGTTTCACGTTATACAGACACGACGTTCGTAAAAGAGCGGAAGGAGATGATTTTTTATACGGATATACGGAAAACGTATAAAAATTATATTATGTGTATAAATAATTAGTTATACAAAAAAAAATTACGAAATGATGGTTGGGTCAAGTAAGATATTTATGAGCAAGGAAATAAATTTTAAAAAAATAATGCAAGACTAATTTACGTTCTTGAAAAAGATAGCATTGCAGTATTTTCAATATATTTTATAGTCCATCTTTCTATCAGGGAGAAATTACTAGTATAACTGGGACATCCTGTATGGACGAGAAGCTCGTTACGAATGATTGGTCATTGCGCATGGCTAGTGGCAATGATACTTTCATACCAAGATCCTAGGATCGATCGACCCCGATTATTACCTGTCTAACAGAGCAAATACCTGACTAATGATCCGACGGTAATGATACATAATGAATTTATCAAATGATTAAAACACGACGTCCTGTCAGGAAGATCACAAGATTTACATTTTTTATCGACAGATGACAGTATTGGTAATTATTTACCTCGTGATTTCGTACGCTTCACCTAGCGGACACTTAACGAACTAGTTCGCATTAATATATTAACTCCATACAGCAGCCGAGAATTCATTCAATGTTTACCCATAATTGCTATAATCAAAGCTACTTGTAATATATGTATATGTACGCGGAAACTTCTAAAAGTCTGATTACATAACCTAAATGTTTCATACGCGACGGTCCTGACTGACGCAACTCGTTATACTTCTACCTTGAGGCGCACATAAATTAAGGGTCTTCGCAGTACACCAATGTAGGTGCAGTTGTTACAGAATTTTTATTTAAAGCCGTAGGCCAAAGAACTTAAATAAATATGTACCTTATACTAGGATATATCGAAGCAACAATGCTTTACCGGGCTTTACCGTACGGCAGCCATTGTAGTAGAACTGGGATTAGTGATAGAAAAGTGTCTAGCTGCATTTCTTCGAGTAAAAGATTCCCAGGATTTTTCGTTAGATCCAATACATCTGGGTACGAGGAAAGAAGGTAAATCGGACTCTTGTGAATATTAAGAAACAGCTTGTTATAATTATTCGTCAATGATTATTATTTGACGAGATCAACTGGCAATTACAAAAGTCAATTGGAATTTTGAGAAACAGCAAGCAGTGCATTGAATGTTAGTGTTCATTTTTAAATGGCCATTTATTCGTATACTTTCTATTGGCACTAGAATATAATGCCGATATTCCTTCATGGAGAAAATGCCCTGAAATATTGATCACGCTAAGAGCTGGTAATGCTTTTTACCATTAGAGAATCTTCAAACAGGTTTTCTCACTCCCTATCGAGTGTCCTAGAGCAACCATCTACTTCAGCTGTGAATAAATCCTACGAAGCCAGCGAAACGGCTTCTGATACAAATTCATGACCATTGTCGTCCCGAAAGGTTGAGTCACTTCAATTAATCTAACTAATTATGCCAGGATGCAAATGATTTTGTGAAAATCAAAAGTTATCTCTGTTACCACCAAGAGCAACGATAATCTAAAAAAAAATTTATGGTAATACATTGAGTTATATTAATATCTTGTATCAACTAATTTTCAATTTTATTTCGCATTCGAAATTCAAGCTTGAACGCCTGTGTAGTGCAAGGTCAATTTAGCTGTCTCCATGCTTGAAAACGCAAGGGAATGCATACGGACAGATGTACATACATATCCAAATGGATATCCTCATAGAGATATCCATGAACGACCTCGGGAGACATACAACATACATAATATAAGTATCAAGCACGCGTGCAACAGTCACGTTTGCGAATGCCATTCACTTATAAAATACAGAGATCCTTGTGCGTCAAGCACATAGGTTATGAGAATCGCGTAACACGTGCATGCAATTACCGAACGGTCTGCACATGGGACACGGGTTTGTATGCACATGCATCTGCACAGAAGTGAGAATGGAAGCCCAAGGGATGACACCGGGTAACGTGTAACGTTTGTACCGTAACTAATTGTGGGTCACGTGGAACCACAGATCCCATTAAAGTTCACATATAGGCATCTTGTGCAATAGGCATGATTGACATAACCTACAGTAGTGAAAATCTTTTGAATTCTTCTACTAAGTCAAGATAAAATTTTATTGCAATTGTTGCATCTGATGCATTAATGCATCTTAGCACTAGTCTAGAAAATTTCAGATGCTATTTGATACTGAACAATCTACCGAGTAGCTGCTGAATCGATATGATACTCTGCACGGTGGATAGTCAATCTTTTAACTCTCTGGCTGATATCCAATAGATTTGGAATATTTCGTGGGGATGGGAAAAAAGGTAAAGCAGAAATCCGTCGAATCGCTAAAAGTGAACTTTTATTTTTAACGTGGAAATGTGTCGTTGGCATTTAATCCATTAAGGGAGAACGATATGGAATTCACTGCGGTTATGATTCTTATTTAATGAATTCACCAATAAGTAAATAAATTTGTTCCATTTATAAAGGATTTAATTTCTGGTTGAAATTTTACTCTTTATTTTCATGACCATGACTTATTTTCAATATATGTATGTGGTGATTGGCCTATGATTATACGATATATTAACAGAAAATGTTTTTTCACGATAACACACTTTTAAAGAGAGTATTAAATGTTTTTTTCAGGCAAACTAGCTCCTCTGATAATAAGCTACTTAGTTAATGCGTGCAACGTAATTTTAACCTACAAAAAAGTTGTCCTTGTATCTCGGCGCCACTATCGATTGTCCCATTTCACTGCAAAACCTGCGGCGCAAGCCTTAAATAAAACTATTCCGGAGGTAAAGCGTAGATACTTGTACTTGTCTTCGGGGATTCCTAGAAGAGTCGAACGATAAAGGCAATCGTATCAATCAGTCTGCCAAGAAAAAGGCAAAGATAACAAAGCGCTATCTCACAAACAACGTAATCAAGATAGACATAAAATTTTAAATAAAATAGAATCCATCGTAATAGAAATGAATGACTTGTTTCATTTCTACAAGATGTTTCCTTGATATCAAATATGTATATTTGTGCAGATCTAATACCGAAATTCAGCAAGCTGAGTCTCGTTGAAAATAGATGACAGGGGAAGTGACCTGTTTTATGTTCTAATTGCCCACTAAACACTCAAGCTGTAAGTCTTTTCGGAAAAAACTGATTAAAGGAGTATTTTCAAAAATAAAATGTCCCTATACGTAAAACTTCGCTTGGTAAATAGGAGAAGTTTGTTGCCAGGGCAAATAAAACTAGCGTCACGTGGATCTCTGGAGGAATATAATATTCCAAGTTTTGTATGTAAAAGTTATGAGAATCACGAGTGGGAGAGATGCCTTCTACTTTCGGAATATTTTCCCAAATTGGAATTACCTCTATATCTGTTTGAGTTAAGAACTTCGATTCGGTTCGAGCAATGGCTGCCTCGTACGGTTAATAATATTTACTGGAAATTAGGATAATTATACAGTTCGCGTACAATTTCCTACTGTATACTTGTATATCGAAGTTATTCATGCCCTATTGGCGTATGTAATTCATTAAATACGGATATTACTCGCAGTATCGATTTATCTAACTTTGACGAAATTCTCAACTCAGTTAAAAAGTTCCCACGTTGCTGGTCATCGAAAGTTATTAGAGGCGTTTAAGATCTATGGAAAGCAGGTATGCATTGCAAATTCATATAAATTTATAGAATGGACTATAAGCGGATAGTCTGAAGGCTTTCAGGACTTTGACGCTTAAAATTATTTTCATCGTAGACTGTACTTGCGCGGCGCACTAATAGGTCAGTAATATATTCAAGTATGTAGAAACTGCGTACTTGGGGTTAAAAGGTGTTGGTTGTACTATACAGTAATACGTATATGTAATAAGCGAATATAATTACACATAATTATTCATAGGTTTAATAGATATTCCATAATAATTAATTAAATTTTTCCTACATTTTTCTGCTTCGTATTTTGAAACCTGACAGTCTGAAACTCCGATTAACGTTATCACGAAGTGTGACATGTTGAAATCAGTGGTCAGGCTAAACTGCACAATTTCAATAACATTCTGTATATCTATATAGGGTAGGTATTTGTCGCGCTTTACATTGCGTTATAGCCTTGAACCGTCACCATATATGAAAATTGACATCAATGAAGCGAAATGTAAAGTATTAACTTTTCTTTTTCTTTGCTGGAATGAATAAAGGTTATCCAAAAATCTCTTTTAATATCCATTTTCTATGACACATTGCGTATAGGCAGTATTTCTGCTTACTGGCAGATGTATGTGATATTTTTTCGTTAGCTTCTGACATACCAAATTACGTTCTTACCGTGGTGAAAATGTTTTTGATGCTTCCTAACAAGCAGTGACATTTTTGCATATCTGTTTTCAGGGTGAACGATACTTGGCACAAGTAGCACCAGGAGGTTTGTTTGCTGTTTCATGGATTTTTGAAAAATTTCATAACGGATTGCTCTTCCAATTTAAAAACGATCACGAGAAAACTATTGCGTCATTTGTAGTTTAATCCAGCACGAAGGTACGAGGAGCATTAGAGTTTCTATCCAGTCTATAGGCCGTGGATCTGCATACGTGGCGAGTGGAAGTAAAGTAAACAGGATTCGAATAGCTACAGACATGTTGGCAGGTATCCAATACTCCTATATCCTTTCTGCTAGTTTTTTTTTCACAGCCAAATTTCCACCAGGAACGAACACAAAAATTCTGTGGAATTCAATGCTCGTTGAAATTTCGTAACATCAACTTATGTTTAGTTGCACTTGGTTCGTTGAATTCGAACCTTCATTCTCTAAAGCCCCATCCGCAGGATGGGTGCTTTCTTTTTCCAGTACAATTTATAGGTTAATTCTACGAGGATTGCCAAACCTACTACATTACTATACAAAATTCTATATCCACGCTATCATATTAAGCCATGTGCACATGACTCTGCCATTTTAGAAATATCAAATCCAGGATGATCTAGATGTCAGATACATCATACAACTTCAGGGAAACTAGATGTTAAAAAAAAATGACGTCATCTCGTACCCGAAACGTACAACCATTGCTCAAAATTGGACCCAGGAGTAGGCGAGTCTAAGAAACTCCAACTCAATAGGTCTGTTCTCGTCACCTACGCTTTCTACACTTCTTAAAAAGTGCAAATTCTCGCGCGATGATATTTTTAAGTAACCAATGAGAATCTGCACTTTTTAAAAAGTGCAGAAAGTGTAGGTAACGAGGACAGACCTAATGTTTTTATAACGGATAATAAAATCCCGACCATTCGCGTGTTAACGAATGAAACGAAATATAATTTTCTTCGACATCAACAAAAGGTATCCAAACTCTTGAATCTTATACACGATTTTGAGTCGATCTTGAATTATGTAAATCTTGTCTCTCAATCACTCCTATTACAATAAGTCAATTCACTTTTGATTTTCTACAGCTGTCACGAAGTCAGCCTTCCTCGTACACTGATTTGATTTTTTTACTTACGCTGTAGGATGTAACATATAGGATGAAAACTGTAATATAATTCACGATACGACGAAGGACACACACTCAATATATCAAAGTGAGGTTATTCGGGTTATCCTACTTGAGAAACTTTTGGTCAAAATAGAAGGGTCTGATGTGTTACTAAGGGTTGACCATTACATTGCTATTGGCTTGTCACCCTCTCTCTCTCTCTCTCTCTCTCTCTCTCTTAAGAGTCATAAATATAAGAGTAAGGTACCTTAAGTACGTACTCGTTAGCTCGTCGCGAATGATCCTTGAAAAAAAAAAGTCTTAGACCCTTAACGCAGTGCGGAATAAGTGCTTGAGCGTTGAACACTCAGCAATTTCACTGAACATCTATACGATCCTTCGCGTAGCGTATGCTCAGCTCTTTTCCACTTTTCTTGCTTTCTCCTTGTTCACTCGTCGTTACACTCCACTCGTAGAGGCAACTTCAACGTCTTCCGTGTACATCCAATGCGGTGACTCTCTATTGTCATGATTGTCCGTGACTGGCGTGAATTGAAATTCTGTTATGTGCATTGAGAAATTAGCCGATGCAAATTACACGCTTTGCTAGATAATGTCGAAACGGGTCACAATAGCTCGTTAATTGAAATATACCAGGTTACTCAGCTCAAACACACCACTTGAACATGGTTTTACCATAAGACTCAAATGGGCGCGCTAACTTCAAGTGGTGCCTTTCTACTGAATAACCCTGTATAAGCACATGCTATACGTCCTCGGTTTTTGACACGATCATAATGAATTAAGATGTCCCTGTTAATTAATATTATTACCCTCTTTTGGTTATTTTACACCAACCTCTCGCAGCTTATTGCAAACATGAATATTACTGGGTTAATTTATATAGCTGGTGGAATGGAAATTTTATTGGTGATTTTTTAAAATATGAAAAAATCGACTTTTTATTTTTTAATCCCCTTACGACAGTGTAACGTGAAATAATTGCATCGTTTGTCGGGTGCAGCTATTGGCCACTTTTTCTTTTTTTGTTATGTCCAATTTCGAAAATTCTACGCTAGTTTGGATACGTTTTCTTTTCTAATTTCAATATCTCGAATTTTGCTATGTGTTTCAGATTTCGTGTCTCTTTTACAATGCTATGGAATCACATGTGCGAAGGATGAAGATCAATTGTAATACAGTATTCTGATATTACTAAGGACAGAAGAATTCTTACAAATAAGTGTATAAGAAAATATTCGACCAAGTCGAGCGAAGGGGGATGCCAGACGTTTTTTTTTATGAAGAATTTCAAAGATTCTTTACATTGTTTCTCATCAATTGACAAAATTTCAAAGTGAGAGATAACTCGTAGTTTTAACAACGCATAATGTACTTCACGTTTAATTCAGTAATAATCGACAGTAGAAGAAACGATAATGAGGAATTTTCAAAGTTGGTAACAGTCTCCAACAAGGAGACGACGTTACGTCATCGTGACAGGTTATTGTAAATCCGACGAGACGCCGATGCACGAGACGTAAAACGAATGGCAGCTGGATCGTTAAATATGGATTTTCAAAATGGAAGCGGCAACAATACTTTAGTTCTCTGCGATCTTCGTTACCGACACTTTATCGCACCTGACGGAGGTAAGATATACCGAGTGATTCACGAGAAGTTACGGATTCGGACGTTACAGCTTGAACAATGATCAAGCTTATCGAACAATAATATTTCTTACAATTTTCATTTTTTTTTCACTTGGTTCAACTCGATTTTTATCATCATTGTTCGATGATGTTGATCAGTGACCAATTACAATCATCATTGCTCGACTTAAGCCACACTCGAATTCGTGAGTTCCCGTGAATCACCCTGTATAAATATACTTATTAACACTTGAAAACAATATACAAGTTGCATTAGAATTTCAAATTCGAAAACCCTCGTCAGATAGTAGATCCCTGAAATTCTGTGTACCATTTTCAAACGTAGGAAATACATGGAATCGTGAATTTATATGGGGATTGCATTTGCGTGTGATGATGTAATAATTTTCCATTAACTATTTCACGAGCAATGCTGAATATTTTGAGCGATGAATTCAATGTAATCCTTACACGCTAAACGATTCGTTAAAGGGTTATTGTGAAAATGGACGAAAGTCGAAGTCCTCATCGATTTACCCTTTCGAGTTCTTTTCAGTTTCATTTCTTTTGAATTTCCCATCTGATACCTGCACTTCGTATTCTGCGCATTATATAATACCTTGACACTGAAAAAGGAGTTATAATCCCTTAAAATGATTGATTCATCGATTCGTTTTTCTTTACTTGTTTTTCACTTTGTATTTCAGAACTGTGGTGCAGCTGGGCATGGGACTCTATTCTCTGTTGGCCGCCTACTAAAGCATCAACCACAGCCAGGCAAAGGTGCCCTCTGGAGAACGGAGTCGACACTACGAGTGAGTTAAAGAAATTTTACGCTCGAAATTTCTGTCGTGGCAATGCTACGTGCACTCTGATAAAATATTCTTAAACTAGGCTTTATAATATGAAAACTGTTTTCATTAAAATATGCAACGCGGCTTCTCACGTTTCGTTTTAATGTCGAAGGTCAATATTTATTAATCTCGAACAGATATAAAATCATGAATATACCATGTGAAATTATTGTCAGGGCGAACTGATTATTTACAGAAATTAATCTTTTTGTGATGTGACCGGAGGGATCCATCCCTCTTACAATTAGAATAATAGCGATTCCTATTATACGATTTATTTGATCTTGACAAAAGAGCACATTCCTTTATATTGTGCGTTTTGTGAAAATTTTCAATTTCTTTTTTTTTACAATCTATATAAGATCGATAACTCTTGTCTACAATACTGATACATCGATTGACAAACTAGTTTAAATTTTATTATTTGACATTTGATTGGCATCGATGATTGTGGACTCGTATACATATTCCACGGTTATATGACGTTCGTTAAAATTCATGAAAATCACATTTGCCAATCTGTCACTCACTTTTTATTATAAGCTCGGAGCTCCCCTCGCTAATTTATAATACGATATATCACCTTGAACATATTCGAGAAGGTAGAACCAAAAACCAAAAAGTTTTAGGAAATACAATACACGTCATTTGACTATTTGCTCAAATTTGCATGCATTTCACAGTCGACGGATATTAATGAAAATTTCTGTACAATGTCTCCACTATTATCAATGTATATTCCAGTCGATTTTGTACGGAAGTTGATAAAGTATTACCTTGGGATCCTGCTAAGTATTTACGTCGAAGGAGGTCGCCGTGCTGTTTACTGTATACGATGGAAATCGCAATACGGATCAAAGGTTACGGTTGGGATGTTCCACTTTAACCCTTAACTGCACAAGTTTGACCTTAGAAACATACTATACAATAGGGAGTCTGTGAGACCTGAATCTGTGGAACTGAATTGTGAGGCCATGACAACGAATAGAATAACTCAAATTTAGAGTCTTACATCGCTCTCTTCTTCTTCTTTACGTAGTTGGCACCAGACGACATCGCTCTCTTCTTAATTTAAACAAATTTAATGACAGGGTATCAAGTAATAGTTATCTAAAAGATTTTCTTTAATTCGTTGAAAATTTACGTACAGACAAATTCGGCAGGAGGGTTAAACATAAAATTGATGATGTCTTTGAGAACGCACGTGTTTAGTTAAAGGCTAAATTTCTCGCTACTATAACATAAGCCCCATACTTAACCTTTATGGTCCATCTTGAATTATGATCGATTTATTTACGCCAATAAATGACGTATTCGTATTTGGCTAGCACGATGTGTGGTAACGATGAAAATCCGCCTTTAGAAATTCACTATTTACTATATATAAATATAATGTGATACAGTTGACCCAATTTAATAATTCAACGATACCTATAATATCCGGGCATTAAATTTGGCACTAAGTCGTTTGTAGTAGGTAACCTCAAAGGATACTTCTAAAAGAATGTCAAATGGCAGGAGTCGTGCAATAGAAATGATAGAAATAAAGAATTCGATCCCTCGGAGAGAACGTCCAAAATTAGAGAACTGCGTTAAGTCAAAATTAAACAATTGCGAAATAATTTTTAATTCACATATTTCTTTGTACAGAGTTTGTCGAGAAACGATGCGACGACAATGGACGTTGGGAGGATCGCGGTGGTCCGACGGGAGAAAGAAATTCGCCTAATGGATGGACTAACTATACACCTTGTTTCACACGTGAAATGCTCCTGCTCATTCGAAAACTTTATGCCGGAAACGAGGACGCTGCTAAGGTATAACGTCATAATAAATTATTCTCTAAATTCTCATTACCATGTTAAATAGCATGGATCGCGTAAGTATCATTGTGTAAATTAAATAGTTAAAAAAATGTAGATCCGTCTTAATAAAATAAAAGTAATTGTTCATTGGACGTTTCAAGCGGATAAGAGTACTTAAATTTTAATCCATTTTTATGGTTTGCATTCGATGAAATATTTATTGCTATCGAGGCGCATGAAAAGCGTAGTATGTGAATGCAAATGACACGTGCCTGTCAGTTTTATTTACCTCGTCGATTATACGTAAACAAGTAGCGTTGACGCATAAATTGCATTTTGCTATCATGTGCTAATCCTTTCCAAAAGCTTATAATTGATACGAAACGTACAATTGAATTATTAACAACAGATTTTTGTAGCTCGGAATTACTTCTTTTTCATTTAATAATCTGATCTTTGAGTTAGCAGCTAGTCTTTGTCCAATTGCTGCTCATTTAATTTACGCCAGCACTCGTGCTATCTTGAAATCTGCCTGAGTATCCACTCGTAACCACTTTCAGGTAAAACTGGATATTGCGAAGAGAACACGAACACTGGAATTCGTCGGTTTGAGTATCTCCTTGGCGGCTCTTCTCATTTCTCTGGCAATTTTTTGCCGATTCAGGCAAGTCATTTTACAGCGTTAAATATCCACTCGACACATTAACATCCCTCCTAGTTAAGGATAACATCTGTTAAATCCCATTAAATTTCTTACCTTTTTCCTATTTTTTGTTGTTGACACTTTCCTACGTAACATATCCGCTCTAAATGTAATTTTTTTTTTTAATATGACTTTTATCCTTTTTCCAAATTTTATTTTCCATGTCCCGTTCTGAATCTCGTTTATTTATTTACTCATGTGTAACGCAACTCTCTGAAGACTAGCTTGAAATTTTAGGAGCTTGCGGAACACGAGGACACGAATTCACAAGAATCTTTTTGTCGCTATGGTCATTCAGGTTCTAATAAGATTGACACTTTACATAGACCAGGCAGTCCTTAGAACTGGGACAAATAGCTTTCACCATGGAATAGAAAATACGGTAAGGAACGTACCATAAGGGATTTGGAATAAAAATCTTACAGCGAGTAAATTTTATTTACTTCATATATTCTCATATAAATCGTTTAAAACTATACCCAGTAATTGTTTACGATCTTAAATAGAACGTTAATTTTTAGCCTGTACTCTGTGAGGCAAGCTACGTGTTGTTGGAATATGCTAGAACGGCCATGTTTATGTGGATGTTCATAGAAGGTCTTTTTCTGCATAATATGGTAACAGGTAAGTTCTCTCCGAAGGACTCATATAATTGAATTATAATTTAATAAAAATTTTACTTCTTGTTTTACACAGTTACGGTGTTTCAAGAGACGTCCTATTATCGTATGTATCGATTGGTCGGTTGGGGATATCCTGTAGTAATGACATTGACCTGGGCCATTGTCACGGCAGTGTACTATCATCCATCAAAGTAAATAATCACTTGATGATATATCGATCTTTCTCACTCATTGTTATAACTGGATTAATTGCCATCTTCAGATGTTGGTGGGGCTACAACCTAACGTTCTATTTCTGGATCCTGGAAGGACCTAGAATGGCCGTAATTTTGGTAAGAGCCTCTCTCATTTTTTTAATTGAAACTCAAGTATATATTTCTTATCACTTTTACTATCTATTTTACAAAAGCTCAACTTTTTGTTCCTGCTGAATATTATACGAGTCTTGGTGGTAAAGCTGAGGCAGAGTCATACCAGTGAAATTGAACAAGCTCGGTGAGTACTAATTTATTATTATGGGTATACATATCTATATGTTATTCACTTTATTCACTTTCTAAAGCAATGTACGAGGATATAACATTTTTGAATATTTGCTTCTCTAAAGACTCAAAATTCATTTCCAATTTACTTATCAATAGCTGATATCTTTAGTAACCATAAGTAAAATTGCATCCCTAAATTTTTATGTTTTAAGGTGATAATTAATCTCAGCAGTGACTAAAGCAGACCCTCGACTTAATTAGAAACAGCACTGGTTCCTTTTTTCTCTCGTGCTTTTATCTTTTATTTTTCTCTATTTCTTCTTGGATTCACTGTGCCAGGCTAATTATTTTTTATCTGAGAAGATCTTTTGCGCTAATCAAATTAGGCCTTTTTGTTAACCTGAGAATAGGTCTCAGACAAGTCAACTCAATGTTTTTCAAATGGAGAACAAAAGATAACAATTTTTCGATTACGCACTCTTGCCATTCCTCTTGTAAACCTATTGTGTCTAGTAATTGAGCCTTAAATATTATATCTGTATTTATGTAAGTTCAAAGTATGTGACATAAAGAATAATACGAATCCTATTAGTTCAGTAATACGTTCTAATTCCATTAGTCTCCAAAGCTCATACTACCATTCGATATAGTTAAAAAAAGCTTACGCCTCACATCCTTCCGCATCCCTTTAATTACGGGATTTATGTGGTAATGAGTTTGGAATTGGCATATTTGCCAATACGCAATACTGTCAACTTGTGAAACACGATACAGTTTAAAGCGGATGTCTTGTGTGACTTCGAATTCAAAAGAGTTCCAAAAATTTTTGACATATTTCAGTAGGTTCGGTAATCTCTAAAAATTCTTGCACGTGTATTCGAAGTGCAAGTGCTTTTGAAATTCTGCTGTAATTTTCAATTTGATTTGACATCACTACAATTACTTGTTTCCAAATGCGAAAATAAACTTACCATGCATTTTGTATTAATGTCAGAAGTAAACGGTACAGCAATAGTATCTAGATTAATAATAGAGTTCACGTTATTCTAAGGACTTTGAACTCTTGAAAATGAATCTTATTGCTGAGGAAAGTTTGAACGAAAATAACGTTTTAATCAATAGATATTGTAACATGGTACTCACTGTTTTACGAATTCTTATTCTGTTCATAGGAAAGCGGTGAGAGCAGCCGTCCTTCTTCTACCACTTTTGGGCATTACTAATTTGATCTCGATGACGGAAGCTCCGTTAGAAAAGGCCGCCTGGGAGTTCGCTTTGTGGTCCTATACAACGCACTTTTTAACGTCCTTTCAGGGACTATTTATAGCGACTCTCTATTGTTTTCTGAATGGCGAGGTATGTTACAGTCGTTCAATGTTATATGGGCATCAATTCAAAAAGTCTTGTGTAGTATTGGGAAATCTAACAAAGAAAAAGGTATCTCATGCCAGAAATGAATTGTATTAAAAAAAAATAAAGAGCACATAGTAATATAGAAAAATCAGTTAGGGTGACCACAATGTAACAAAAAACGTGGGAGAAAAATCTATAAAACACTGGGACAAGATTATCCTGGAAAACTATGTCGAATTTGGTCTGGCTCGATTAGACGCTAATAGCTTTTCTATATTTTTTGCTTTCTTGGGAATAGGTCAGACTGGCCCTGGATAAAACCATCTCAGTGTATCTATCATTACGTGGTACAGAAGTACATAATAGAAGGCAGTCGACCTTCAGTGGTTGCCAACCGCACCGAATACCCTCGGGTGAGTTATTGCATTCCAGTAATTAAACGGGATGGTCTGTATTAAATTGGAAATTCATAAACCGCTGCCGTTTGTTAACTCAATATCCTCCTGAAGAAGTTTTGAGGGCCTCTTGGCGTACCTGGTGCTACAAACCAGTATTACATATTTAATTATTTTACATATATAATGTCAGTTCTTAATGAATTTGAAGACAGCGTTTTCAAATTCATTAATTACTTAACACACCCGACATTTTTAATAATTAAAATATCAGTTCTATTCGCTGCAACTGATAATCGATTTATTATAAAAATGATAACGTTCCCCTGTTACCGGTGCCTCGTAGTCATCGAAGTCGAAGAAGAAGAATTAAGATCGAGTGGTTGGATTAGACTTTGCTGTCGTGGCGAAGACACTCCGCCCTCGGATCGACCTGCCGAGTGAGTAAGATCCGGGAAAATCGTTTGCCGACCACGCCGATCCGCGTTTAGATCATTCCCGTGGTCGATCTTCATTACAGATCGTACGTACATACTGATCCGTGTCATGTTTTCCTCCATGTTGATCGGCGTATTAGTCGAATAACGTAGGAGGATTGATTTTATGTGAGAGGAAGCATATATATATATTTTTTTTTCTTAAGCATGTCTGGCATCATTTGCACGTTGATTGATTAAAATGTGATTTTGCATCTGAGTGGTGATTTTAACGTTATGCTTGGGAATGGCGGGAATTTATAATTTTTCAAATAATTTTCTTTCAGAACGACTGTCTGACCGGAGTGGTTTTAGTGAACGCGCGCTATCAGAGAACGGTATCTCGGCGATAAGACATTTTTCACGGAGGTGGAATTCGAACGTCAGGGACGTTTTGCCAGTGGTAAATGTTACTAAATGACTCGCGACGAAACACCAAAAGTTTCCGGAAGGATTGGCTGATTCGTGCAACAAAGTCATCAAGCTGCACAAGAGGATTCTTGGCCTCTCGAACTTGACCCAGATCCAGTGAACCAACGAAAATCTTTTGTTTCGTATGCGAGACTCGGTAAGGGACGTAAGAAATGAGTAAAATATTAGGAAGGTTAGATAAATAGTACATTATGTCGGCCAGTAGAATGAAAGACCAAAGGACAATATGACGAGTCAATATTATGTATATTCTAGGGTACTTCCTAACCTTAATTTTTTTCTTAACCTAAACACAGTTTACACATCCATTCATCCCTTTTGTATTTTATATGGACAATCGAATACACGCGTCCTCTCAACTTTCTTAACCTCTCGATCTTCCTTCTGACATGAACCGCAATTTTTTACGAGCATTTACTCCCCGACGGTCTTTCATTCTTAAATGGGGCAATCAGCGGGAATGACAATTGGCAGCTGAAGCAAAATGACAATGAAAAAAGTTCACAAAGCTTCGAGGTTAAGGGTTCCATTCCTTGAAAAGCAAGAGTACGGATAAATCTTTTAACCTTGGCCATCGACATTGCGTTGAAATTGCGGCAATAGTCGCTTCTAGAAAAAAAAAATCAAGCAATTCCTGGCAATTAGATGAAGACGAAAGCTAAAAATAGATCTATGCAAAAGCGGAATGTCGGATCTTGTGAATAAAGGCACATTGACTTCAGGAAAAAAATAAAGGAAGGAAAGAAACATATATAGGGTTATTCACAGCAACCTCAACAACCGTAATAAGCCCATTCGTTTGATTTCTATAATGGAACAATCTTTACTCCACTGTCACAATCTTCATTTGTTGCGACTGTTGCGAAAGGGGTAGTCGTATCCCAGTAAATAATGTTACGACTTTCAACGGGCTAACTTGTACATACAAACTCTTAATTCAGATTCAATTGGACTAAGCTACTGGCACATATCACTTTGGGGACGTGGAGGAAAGAAAAGAAGGAATGACGTGAATAATCCTATATAAATATATTGTATTTACGCATTGAGAATTTGACGTGTGTTACTAAACGGTCTCAGGTATAGGTAGATAGTCGCGCACATCTGTATACATGTATGTATATAAGTATTTTAATGTTTTCGAATACTAAGAGCGAATGAAAATGAGGATCGTGGATCTCGGTTAACTTGTAAGTTCAAATTTTGTTATTATTCTGAGAAATTTATTTTCTAATATATCTGCCTGGATGCTAGTGCAGCATTAGAGTTAACATTCATATAGCATTAACGCAACGTATTCCTCGTCACTGGCAACTATATTTTTGTTAATGAGTGAAACACGAAGCCATGGGCGATATTTTGTTAATTGAAATATTTACAAGTGACAATTTGCGAGGATCGTGAATGTGGGTGACGACGCGTTCTTTTCGAATAAGATTTGTGTGTTTGTACGTGTACGTGTACGGATGTAAGTAAGGTTTGCAAGAAAAAAACGTTCAGCGAACTATCGTTCCTCGAAATCCGTGTGAAAACTTTTAAAGAAGTCGTAATGTTTTTGTTGTGAGTGTCATTCGAACGGATTGAGAGTACAACGAATAATAAAATTTCTATGTGTCCCAATATGTATGATGTAACGTTCGTCATCTGCGTATTAAATTTAGTGTATTACATTGAGAGGATATTGTGTATGGGTACGTTACAAAGAATATTATGGAAACGGGAAGATGTATTTATTAAAGCGAAGTTTATGTGGGAACTTGATAAGTAAATTTTCCAATTACAGAAACTGATCTCTGTTTGATACGCGACTAAAGACATTGGGATTGATCGATTTCAACTTATAGTACGGGAACCTCGTTGAATATTACCAAAGTTTTCTAGTCAAGGGAAAAAAAGGGAAAAAGAATCTTTTCGTTTAGTGAGCATCTAGTCGTGTACTACATTCGATGATAATTAGATAACTTATTCAGTATAATAAAACAGTGTGAATATTCTTAATTTCTTAGATGTTATTTTTTTCAAATTGTCAATAATAAATTATGTATACGTGGCTATCAGTATTGTAAGTCAGTCAATGGAACGATTAAGGACATTTTCGAATTTCATATAAATGGTATTATATTTTTCACATCAGGTTACAACTTTTTTCCAAAAACATGATTTATTGGCTTTTTAAACTTACAGTAGGATAAACGGGTCTTGCGCTCTCATCCCAAAAAAGGAACATTTCTCGTACTCTTATTATTGATATTAAAATCAACATTTAACGAAGCTTGTATTATTCTTTATTCAAGATTTTTAGTATCTGATTGTGAGTTTTATATTATACCTCTCGACGGTATAATATAGTATCAAGATGAATAAAATTTTCCACGGAAGGACGGATATTACATATATATATATATATACTTAGTTCCATTGTATACTTAAACGGAAAAGTTTTACGCAGCTGTTTTTTTTTTTTCTTACAGAATCATGGCATTCAAATTTTATACATATCATTCACAATTTGTAATCGATATCCATAAATATTAACGAGTAGAGTCAAGAACAAGTGTAACGAAAATTCTGCTTTATCTCACGATTCGTTCACATAAATATAAATTATACATGGTAAACACTATCACAGATTGTTCCTAGAGAAACTTAGAAAAATATGTCTATTAACATAGGTTATTAATCAGATAATGCGATTTACATATCGATGACTTGATTTAAAAAAAAACATCTTTTGTATCAATGAACAAGTTTACCTGCCGAGCGTTCTCTGCAAAGAAATTTAATTATCTATGATAATCCTTTCATACTATTTATATTAAATATTTTCTCGTTTACTCATTTTCTCTCATTGTCAGTCATACGGTTATCATAAACATAACAATTAGTACCAGCATTGTGACATCAGTTTACAAACTATATTGCTTTTTAAGTACTCGCATCATGCATATCCAATTCTATTTGCATTATCGTATACCTAGGAAATGCTAGCTAAATACCTAATTACATCATGCCGCATGAAGATGAAAGACAATTACAATGGGTGAGTATGAAGTATTGATTAAGATCCATGTACATTGAATACCTTATTTTAAGTTTTACTCAAATTTCTAATCCTACGCATAAATCATTTGAACTTGACGTATAAAGATTCTTAACCATCGTGTACATACAAGTCACTATAAAATACTTAACTAAGTAGTATACCCTGTTCTAACATTGATTTCTTTCTACCACTGATACAATCAATTCCCATTTACTGTAAATAATTAAGCAGATATGCCACAATTGTAATATCCTTATCACAGCACCGTGGATCCATTGAACATAGAGTCATTCAAAATCTCATTTATCATACGAAACCTGGTCCCAGACTAAAACCTACCCAGGCGACTCCTTGTCATCTTTATATTAATTACCTATCCCTCCAATACACTTATGAGCACAGTTTCTCAAGAGAAAGAAAATTAAGTCAGATACAAAATCCTGACAATTCTCCAATTCATTAAAACTCATCATGAAAACTCCTTTCGGTATCTACCATCTTGCTACCCAAAAATAAATCCATCTTACTCAGTATCTCTGGTAAACTAAGCTTCCCATCTTGATTCGCATCCGACAGTACAATCAAATGTTGTGCATCCTGAATGGCATGTCTTGGATTTCTTGGATCAATATACATCTGCAATGACATTAATATATTAAGTATATATATGTGTATATATAATATCAAGCACGCATTCACCTATCTATTATAAAACTTACCAAAAGTTCTGTGCGGTCAGCTTTGCCATCTTTATTTTTATCAATAAGATGACGAAATTCCTTACGACGATCTTCACTTCCTGGTACTGGCTCGTTTTGATCTTCACGTAAATCCAGACCTACACCATCCGATGGTAAACTTGAAAATTCATTTTCTGTCAATTGCTCGTCACTGTCCTGATCTTCAAGGGATAAGATAATTTCATTAAATTTGGAAAATATTTATCATTCTCTACTATCTATCTAATATCCTAGTCATACCAAACTTTTCTAAGAGATCCTCCACCATTTGCAAAAGCGCCCTATGACTGCTTTCCGGATGCGTGAATGCCAGGAATTCATCCAATGCCAGTCTTTCAGGATCATTAGTGGCGGCCTCGGCCCACCGTGCTCTGTCTCTCATAATAGTCTCTTTCAAGGATCTGGACATTTCCCCGTGTCTTTTGTCGTGAGAATTAATATAATTATCCGAAAACCCATGAGATCTCAGGAAGTAGGCGTGATACTCTTCCCAGGAAACTTCACCTAATGACAATCATTTCGTTCAGTACAATGGCCGATCTTAATCGAATATTTCTTATCGTTACCTACCGTTTCTAGGATTATTGTCTATAGCAGTAAATAGGCCTATGTTCTCTCTCATCGCGCGATTAATATGCTCTGTAATCTTCGCGTGTATCCATTTAGCTAATTCCTGAATATCCAGCAACTGATTCCCATCTGTGTCAGCTCTCTGAAATGTATCTTCTAGAAGCTTTTGTGGATTCTCTTGATTCTCGACCTGCTCGACTTCTCGTATGATCTTATCGTCTCTGTGATCCATTCCGGCCTTTTCGTATTTATCATAATCCTTTTCAACTGTCCTCTCTACCGCTGGGGTCTCCACTTCAATCGAGAGACTCTTGATTATTGCTGGATTACCTCGAATCTCTTCCGGTACTGAGCTCTTCAGCGGTAAAGTTTTATTATACTTCACGAAGAAAAGTGAAAAGTATATAATTAAGGGTATGAAAATTGTCCAGCGCAGTAATCGCAGATAAGACAAGCTCAGCTTCCAGACCATTTTTTTTCTTTATCACTGTAAAAATTACATGCGATTTTAAGTAGTGATTACATCTACCAAAAATTCTGTAGCTTACGACAAATAAGAATTTATGCACCAGCAGCTGTTACTGCTGTCAACTATGTAATTAAAAGAAATGTTTTTTTTTCTTTGATTAACATCATTCGACATTCCGTGATTGATACGAGCATTTCGATAACAATATATTTCTACTTTCTCGACTTTGCTATGCATTATAAAATAAAATACACTTACGAAAATAACGTGATAGGTTGTATCAGGTAAACAAGTGACTTTCTGGTCTATGGAGTCGCGTCACAGCGAATCCTGCGAATTATTAATTTGACAGCACTCGTCGTTAACACGTCTACTTAACTGTAACATCTGCTTAAATGTAACATGATCTTAATTACTAAACCATTTTCGATTAATAGTTATTCAAAGATTCCTCTTGCTTTCG
Source organism: Calameuta pallipes (assembly GCA_030142375.1). Lineage (NCBI taxonomy): Eukaryota > Metazoa > Arthropoda > Insecta > Hymenoptera > Cephidae > Calameuta > Calameuta pallipes. The sequence goes on along the minus strand of JARQSW010000706.1, from coordinate 198,515 downwards.
TCATTCAGCGAACTCTCACGACCATCACTCAATTCTTTTTTTAGTATGTACGTATATTCACATCACGCATGATCAGAAGGGCGTTTAATGTAGCAGAAATTATTTTCTTAATTATTAAAACACCAGTGACTTTTCCCAATAATGCTTAAAAGTTTTCAGTCGAAGATTTGTTCTCTGGTCTCGTTGCCACTGCTAAAATTATACACGCCGACGGATACCTAACGCTTACGGTGTATTGATCCACTTTCACTGGCTGCTACTCTCCCTACCTTACTCTCTTTCCTGCCTCATCCTGGCCTAGGAGTTATGGCGAGACTGCTATAGATCTAAGTGAACATAGTATAGCCATAAATGTAAAACTGAGCATCATTACATATATTGTAACCATGATATACTTAAGTATGGTTACAATGTATGAAGCATTTACGGTGTCTTCAACATTTCAAATTATTGATCAGAGAATGATTTTGAACGCCAGATGAAGCTAATATCATGATGTACCTTGATTTCTAAGTGAGAAAGATTTACTACTTTCCCCATCTCTAAAGACAGGTCATTCTTTTATATGAAATTATATAAAATCGTTAGGTTTATATTTTATATTTATTTTTACACGCACATATATTATTTACAATTGATAAGTACTTAGCACTGCTGCTAGATCAGATTGATCGGACTAATTGTAAGAGCATTAGAGATGCAACAGTTAATAAAATATTAAAATTTTTTATAACCATTCAGGTGAACCTCATAGATGGTAAGTACCTGAAAACAATGTATATTGGAGTCATGTGTGAATATATTGTTGTCGCAAATATTGCATGTACACGAATATGTTCCATAACGGCGATCCTCTAGTCCATAAAATAACGTTTGAGAGTTTCGCGCGAGGTACTATACATATGTAAAACACGATGCTTAAACGAATCTATAAATACTGTAATTTGTACTATAATCTAAAAAAAGAATTACTAATTTTTGCATTTAACTATGCTATAAATAATTGAGTAATTGACGTATGTATGTACTGTAAATTATGGTTTCTGCGTATGTATTAGATTATTCAAAGGCTACTGGCGTTGACTTAAATAATTCGTAGAGTCATAACATTAATGCTCATCTGACGCGTATCGCTATGCCTATTCACTTTTGAATTTATAAAAAATTATTTTTTTCAAAAGAGACGATAGTCGATAAGCTTACGAATAATTATTTAACGGGCAATTGTCAAACGACGAGAGCTACTGAAATGGTATAGCTTGTGAATACTCGCAAAAGAATTCTTTTATTTCTCGCATCGAATTTGATCTACCGACAATGTTGTATGTTTCGATAATGACAGCGACAGTAATGACGATGACAATAATTGATGATTGTTATCGATGCTAAAATCGGATATTACTTTCCACTTTTACTCCCTTCAATCTGTATCTTCTCGTCGTCAAGATCAAGGGCAAGATTCGCAATACCCTGAATGTTCCTAGTACGCGGCTTTTTGTGAACACCAAGCAACGATCTGATGGGTGGACAAAGAAGGTCGTGATCCAAATCAGCAATATTTTGAGGACCGGTAGCAACGCTAACAACAGCACCTAACAAGACGGTCGTCAAGCAGCCGATCACACTGTACCACAGGTAACTCACCTGAAGAAAAGTTCAAACCTGTTATTCAACAATTTCATTTTGAAAATTTCCGTCTACCTTTAACACTCCAGCAAACTTTTCCACGTGAGAAAAAAAAAATATTTTTGAAAAGACTAAAAAGATTCAGTAGTACTTACCCTGTATATTGGCAAAATATCAACGTGAGTCTCATCCACCTTTGACATGATTAACGTAGTCTCGTTCACACATGGACAACCGTCAACGGAAATAGGTTTGCTGTCTAATTGGATATGACCATTTAACGCAGCCACTTGTGCGCCCAATCCAATCCACAATACCAAGGCTAGAGCAGTGATAGCACCCACCATAGCACCTTTAGCATTTGCCCATGGTACGAACATACCCAGGGTAAATAATCCTAGTGTCACTCCACCGACCATACCGTTAAATGATAATGCAACCTAACCAAGAAAAAGGTAATAATGGACCACCGCTTATAACAAAGTTGATTGTTGATGATAAACAGCAGAATTTACCTGTAGCACACCACCGAGTTGCCGTACGACAAAAACAAGCGCGAAACTCAAAGCCCCGAAAAAGACGCTGATCCATCGTGCGTAAATAGCGCCACGTCCCGATGGTATTTCAATTTTTAACACACCCTGCAGAATGTCTTCGCAGGTTATTGCCGCTAGGGAATTTAGAGCGCTGGCGACAGTTCTACAAAATTACGAAACAATTTTTCTTCGTGCAAAACATTCTTCCGTCGTGTATACCGGTGGTAGATTTTTCTATGGAAATAGTTTCTATGTACCAACCCGAGAGAGGCGGCGAAGATACCGGCTACAAAGAAACCAGGAACGCCTTTGAGCTCCCCCATGAAATTCATAACGTAGAGAGGTAGCAATTGATCCTGTGCCGTAATATATCTTGCAGTTACTGGATCGCAATGTCTGTAGACACTGTAGAGTACCATACCAGTCAGGAAATTGATTGTATAAATGATGATCAGACCAATGGCCGACACCCAAAGTGCTCTGTAAAATAATATAATTTTAGATGGAACATCTGAATTTATTTCTTTCTTAAAAATCCATGTTAGATTTTTCGTTGTTGTCGCTTCATATTAGTGTATGAAAGTCAATGATTTAATTTACTAGAACAGACATGCACTGTGAAACTGTGTTTGTTCAGAGTGCTGCTGTCAGGATGCGCGCGTGTCGGACTAGTGACGGTAAACAAAATAAAAAATGCATAATTTAAGTTCACCTACGTTCTAACTTGTCCAATTTTTTCTACACTCAGATATTTCTGTACCGATGCCTGATTGCTGCAGAACATCGTAGCCCAATAGAATGTACCGCCAATGACGACACTCCAGAAGCTGTGTCGAACCGTAGGATTTGGGTCTGTATTAAAAAATTCAATTCTTCCTGTTTGATAATTTTGCTCCCAAACCAGAGCACTGCCTCCTGCCCAGGTCATCCCGCATCCCACGATCAGGAAGAGTGAACCCAACAGTACAGCCGTCTGGAACGTGTCCGTCATTATGACGGCTTTCATGCCACCTTGAGAAGCATAAAATATGCACACCACGTAGACTAGAGTTACGGCTAGGTAAGTATTGAGGCCTGTGACTAAAATTTAAATATAAAAATGATCAATTATTAAAAAAAAAAGAAAATACATAAAACGCAAATGCATGTACTATGTATTTTTTGCATAACATACCGTGACTTAATGCTAAGGCTGGCGCGTACACAGCGACTGACGTGTATAAAATCATTTGCAGCATGTATAGAACACTGGCCAGTAATCTGCAGTGCCGATTAAAACGTAAATTTAAATATTCGTAGCTGGATGTCAATCTCAGCTTCATGTAAACCGGTAAGTAAAATCGGGAGGTGATCGGAACGACTAATATAAATGCCAAGCAGGTCATCCAAAATTGAGTACCCTGAAACGACAAAGAGTCTATTTTGAAAAGGCAAGTAATAATAAATCATTATAGTCATTACCTGCCCATACATTTCAGCTGGATTTCCAAGGAGTTCAATGGCCGTCACAAAACTGGCAGCCAGTGACATTGCCATAGGAAATGTTCCCATGCTGGAGCCGCCCAGCAAAAAGTCATCACTCGTTTCTTGCTTGCTGGCAAAGAAACCATAAAACATCCCGATGCCGCAGGATATCAGCAACATAATTGCCAGGACCGTATAATCGGCCCATGAAAAGAAGTGAAGCAGCGCCGGATAATTTTCTCGACATTTTTCCTCGTCCGCCTCGACTCGACGTTGTTCTGTCGATGTCGCGTAAAGGACAAGAAAGAAGGCGAGTAGCTGCAGCCGCATTGCCAGCAATTCTTTTCACGCAGACTGTAACCTCAAATAGAGATCATTTTTATTAGGTAAAATAAAAAGTTGTACTTGAAAAAAAAATTTTTTTACGTATAACAAGAATTTGGACACAATGAGATATATCATTCGGAATGACTGATGGACTCGATCTTGTCAATTCAATTGATCTCTATACTTGACATTGTCAAGATCTTACTTAAGTATCAATGTAAATTATATTGTCCTGTAATTGTCATAGCTCAAGTGCATCACACTTCCGTAGACGTATGCAATAGATCTAAGATTGTGCGATATGGTCGATTACTGCATGGAAAGTTATTCGTTGCAATTTTGCTTCTATTGGCAAATTGACAGCTGGATAATTGCCACGTGTTGAAGTATTAAGAATTGAAGCGGAATGGAATTGCACCCTTGTGTCACGTTATTGCATAGCCGCCATTTGCAATCTCTTAATTATTACTGGTTCGAAGTGGATACGGTTGCCCCAAAGTGGTTTCAAGCGGTACAAATTAAAGAGTGAAAATTAAATGAATAAATTTGGATGAAATTTTTTTTCAGAAATTTCAAAGTTTCTTGAATTACATTATTTTTTCTTAGTGTTGGAACATCGTGTAGGGGAAAAGTGAGTAAAAAAAATATAAATTGCGACAAAATTCAAAATGAAATTATCCAGATAATAATAAAGAATTAAGTCAGACAGTGTCGTAATGGTTTACGATTAGTCCTTAACGGAAATAGATAACGTAATGGAGTTAATTGTTGCAAATGACAGAAAAAAATTGCACAAAAAACAGAGTTTATGCAATAATATTGATGCGTATATAATACATGTTATTTTTTAATTTGTGTATTTCACTATGACAGTTTAAAAAGTTGTAAAAGCTCAGTTAAACAAAGTTATATATTTATATTCATAAATTCAATAAAAATGCAATATCACGCAATTAATAAGATAATATTTGTTAACGTAGCTTTCGTGTGCAATTGTAATGTAGAAAATTTTCATTAAGCTAGCATGTAAGAGTAAATCCATAATATTTTAAATGACTTACCCGTTATATAAAATAAAGAAGAAAATAACGAAACTGTTACTTATGCCTAAAAATATTATTCTCCAAAACTTCGATTATCGATTTATCGATTAAACGCGATCAATAGAAACGTACGAAACTGTAATTGAATAATTTTACTGGTTCTCCTCGCGTAACGCATATATGCGCTTTTATTGATTAGTCTAAGTTTATATGAATTTATCGGTATAAAAGTAAACTTTAAGAATTTTTTAAAAATTTAAGTTTCAACGCAAATCTTAGATCTGAGGGTTTTTCATTAATCAGTCGAACGTCAGACTAGAGTGATGGATTAAACGGGGAACTGTTTTAAGACTGATCGTTTTAATTGTCACGTGCGGCTTTATATGAAGCATCCCCCTTCCATGATGGCTTTCAAGTATAAGTCGTTGTCAACAATAATATTACTACCACAACACGAAGTCAAATGCCGTCAAAATTTGCGGAAACATTCCAATAAGAATGTCCTTGTTACTAGTGATATAAGTAATGTATTAAAAATTCCATAAGAACAGAAAATGGAATGGATGGAAAATTTATGGAATGGATAACTAAACAACGACCGATTAGCTTATCGAGAACAATGAGAGAAATGCGTGAAAAAATGAAAAATAATTTATGTAAACTCGATAAGAGAATCACTGATTGTATCTCAAGGTGGGAAAATATCCCATCTATCCTGTAACACGCGAAGCGTCCGCCGAGCGTGTAATTTCAAACAAGAGAAAAATCAGATTATTCGTCGAATTGTGAAAACTCATGAAGGTTCTATTGAAGTAAGAATAATTGAGAGTCCACAATTTCCTGTTGCTGTTTCAATTCGTTCCGGAATGCGTCACGGATTTATGTTTCTGTTCATCATCCCCACAAGGTACGAGTCCGTAATTAGCTCATATTGTAAACATGGAAATCCATGTGACGCGCAATTCTTCTAAGTCAAAGCACATGTGAAAAAAGTCTGTGTTTGTTTAATTACAAGACTAAACCGGATTTCAATGGAATCGTTAAAAATCAAGGGATGATCAACTGATTTTGATTAAAGTTCGAAGATGATCGTACAGATGTCGCGACTTGATCCCTACTGTGACGTAGATCCCTACATGACTAGCGTAGTAATAATGTTTGGATTATAGGAAAACGTACTTATATGACACTTCATAGTCACGGGGCTAAGAATTTCATAACCGATCACTGAGATTTCACGATCACTGAGAATTTCGTAATGGACTAATTGAAGTTAACGGCAAGTACGAAGAAGAAGAATAACGCGTATCGTCCAGTGAGAAATAAAGGGCCGGCAACTAGAGTCTTAGTCAACATGAACTTAAATTGAAACTGGTTTCAACTGACTGACACTGGTTTAATCTGGATGAGCGCGATTCGTTTTAATTGCCTAATATGCAGTAATTGAATACGATGAATTTTAGGGATACTTTTAATTCGTATTGTCCTTTTTGTGGGGCTTTACACATTTTGCAATCATCCCTCGCGACGGTCGCGATAAGATTTGGAAATTTTTACTTTGTTATCGCTGATTCCATATAGCCAAGACGTTGTTATGCCACGCGAGCTGTGCCACTGTAATTGGTTAATACATGATGTTTAGAAGTATACTGTCATACCAGTGGAATGGCGATACAGTGCGAATGCCTTAAACAATAATATTTTGAAATTTGTCTCTTTTGAAATTTTCAGGTACTGTACTGATATTGTTGAAATTTTGCTGCTGCGCTACTTCGACACTTCATACAATTATTGTTCACTTTGTTTTGGAGTTTTCAAAACTTCTGTGATCGCTTTTTGTATCGTGCGATAGTTTTGTTTATGTATCGAGGAGAGGGGAAATATCGTTGAATTATTTCAAGAAATATAGATTTATTATGTAGTACCTGTATCAAATTATCAAATCCACTGTCAATCTGTGGATTCTGCATAAAATTACACTTTTTATTGTTTACCTATATATAGTAACTAATTGTAAGTACTCGGTTAAATTGTTTGTACGATAAGTGATAAAACAATTATACTAAAACTCCTTACGAGATAGACTCGAACCCTTCTGCACTGATGAGCGAAATTTATTTCTGAATTCGGACCTTGCGAAACGTACGACCATTTTTACAGTATTCATTGCAATGTCCAGATATTTTTATAGTAATGACAGAATGACGATCGCGTGAGTGGTGGTTCCTTAATTAGTGTACTAAGAATCCCGGCAAATAATACCAATTGTAAAACCCGCTACCGTTTAGTTTGATAAATTAAAGAATGAGCATCTAGTTAAATTCTACATACAAAATATCCAAATCTAATACGTCATATGACCAACCATACGCGACATAAACACCATACCCGCTAGAAACTGGTATTATCATTTCCCTTTTCTCTATCCTGCCGCTCTCTACCATTAAACGTTAAGTTCTTATGTACTTCAAGATCTACAATCGACAATCCATTGTCCTCGCGTGGGGATTTTTCTCTACTCCGCATACGATTGCCAATGACTGTGAAAAATAAATCCGGATTCAATTTTTCCTTTTCCTCTTTCAAAATGATTCGAGCCAAATTACTGACAAGTAATCCGACTACGACAGTTATTAAAAATCCAATGGCACTGTACCAGATGTAGGATAGTCGATAAAGATAGAAATAGGAGGAATCACCGGTGCTCCTGAAATAATAATAAATCACAGAACGTAGTAATCGATTAGGATTAACATCAGATGAAAATTCTTTAAAGCAAAACCTTACTCTGCTTTTGTATTTAAGATGGCGTGTTGCATTGCACTGAATGTCTGATTCCCACTTACGGTAGCATTACAGCCATCCGTAGTTACCGGTAATTTTGGTGTTGCTGGTCTCGGTTGCCCGAAAGCAATCCATAATGAAAATGCAAGTGCTACAAAGCAACCTGTAACGGTTCCACGTTGCGTTGCTGTTTGACTGACCATACCCAAAGTGAACATGCCCAAAAGTGGACCACCAACAACTCCAAAAATAGTTAGCGTTCCCTAAAATGAAAGTGATGTATGGATTGAGAAAAAAATTATATTCGATGTAAGTAAAATGGTTTACCTGAAGAATACCGCCCAAATACTGTGCCAAGAAGGCCACGGCGATGCAAGCTAGTCCAAAGAGGAATGCCAACAACTTTCCAAGGAAAATAGATTTGGATAACGGAAAGTCATAACCAACGCATTTTTTATATAATGGCTTTATATAGTCTTCCAATGTAACCGCTGACAGTGAATTGAGTCCAGCTGATATGGTACTGAGTCCGGCACTAAAGATACCTCAGAGAAACAAAAAATGAGAATAGATGAAGTAGAATGCTTAAATGGTATGACATTCATGAATAATCTTGCGTTACGGATACAGAGTATTACCTGCAACGAATAAGCCAGGTAGCCCAGGAATATGTGACATCGTATCCATAACGTAAAGCGGCATCAACATATCGGTAGAGCTGATCCTCCCTTCGCTAAACGGATCGCATTTATAATATTTACTATAAATGGCCAATCCGGAAAAGCAGGTACAAATGGACAAGAACGCAAGAATTGGCCAGCTCAGCCACATGGCAATCTGAGCCGATTTTAGATTCCTGAAAGATTACGTGATCCATTAGGAATTTCAAAAGTGTAGAACAAGCATCGTTCTACGTGATAAAAATTAACAAAGCACCGTAAACCTGCCTCACTGTTAACATACGTTGCACCTGAACTTGATTAACGCCATAAAGCGATAAATATGTGACGATTCCACCAATCATTTGACCCCACCAAGTGTGTCTTACGGTCGGATCGATAGAAACACTGAAAGTCAAAATAATATTGAATAAAAATCAATGTGAAATGTAACCAGTCAAAAACGACTGTAACATGGCCCTCTTATGAATTTTGTATACAAAATTTAGAATTACCTGTCGAATTGAATTCGACCACCCTCGTAGGCAATTCTCCAAATTTCGCCTAAGCCACCAACGGCATTAGCAGCAACGCCAATGATGACGAATAAGGCAATGAACATGAGTGCACCTTGAAAGACGTCGGTTATCAGTACGGCTTTGATACCACCGACACTCGAATAGAAAGCGCAAACCAGGCCAATAATAATAATACTTCCAGTTTTGGAAAGACCTGTAGTAGCTTCCAAAGCCAAGGCCGGTGCATAAAGTACAACGCCTGAGTACAAAAGTATTTGAATCGAGTATATGAAGCTGGCGGTTAATCTGGCGCCGACTCCAAATCTTTTTTCTAAATACTGAAATCAAATCAAACAGCATCCATGAGTTAGGTATAAAAATTATATAATTAATATATTAAGTACACTGACCTCGTAAGCGCTAGTCGCTTGAAGCTTATAAAATACTGGAAAGAATCCGTAACAGACTATAGGAGTTCCTATGAGGTAGGAAAGATTTACTATGACAAACTGGGTGCCATAGGTATAATTTTCGGCTGAAACACCCAGTAGCGTGATCGCCGACATAAATGAAACCATCAGAGCGATGCCCACAGGTAATATACTCATTGACCTATTGGCATTGAAATATTCCTGTAAAAAATTATTTGAAAAAAGACATATCAACATTTAATTTGAATTACGTAGTCATGCCGTATGACGTCATTTTCTGCTTATGGACTTTATTACTGAATAAGATAAAACTAATATACGCTAATAAAAAAAAATGCATTTCTAAATACTAGAAGACAGTCTTCATATTTACTACCTTCGGCGAGATTACTTTATTGTTATAGCCACTTATCTTAGTTTAACGCGCTGTAATTCTTGTTTTTTAATGTAACGCGAGGATCAGTATAAGTCCCAGTTTAGTATTAGGCATTATACTTCACAGCTCTGTATTGTGAGGATCATTTTGATCGATCAAAGCATACGTTTTCTAATTACCTCATATGTCCGTTGACGACCGCCAGTTAGTCTGTAATATAAACCAATGCCAGAGCTTACGCAAAGCATCAGTGCTATTACCAAATAATCGACCCATCCCAAAGTAGCGGTATTTGCCATTTGAACGATCTGGAAAAGAAAGTAAAAAAAATTAATATTCCTCAGGTCGAAGCCTTAACTTTTCGAATTATTTTAACTCTTAGCCTGAACTGTACTTTGTGGCGGGAAGGGACAGACGATATTACAATATTTTAAATATTAAAAGCATATCGAGTATTTACTGAACTCTTACGAGGAGCACACTATGATATGGCCCATTGACTATATGGCCCATTATTAACTGTGCTAATTCAAAATTCATAACGTACATAATCTTACGGCGGGTATAATCTTGCGTTATCATGAGCACTAGTAGATTTTATTGCCTGTAATCATTATAAGACCGTATGTAATGCAGCCACTCAAAATAATAAGATACGCTATAAAAGTACGGATAAGAGTACAATTTTGTCTAATATTAAAATAGTCTAACCATTTTAATAATTTCATACACGTATATTTCTTTTTAGTATGCACAAAAGCGGCTCTGCTGACTGCATATATTTTTTCTGATGAGCAAACAGATCTATAACAACTTTACTCATTTTTTCATACTTTTTTATACCAGTCTTAATTTCTCAAAGAACAGTACAGAAAACCTAAAAGGAATGATTCAACGTAACTCCTGTGCGAAGGGAAAAAAATCACTACAAAAAAAAACCATAAAAAAAAGATATTACAAGTAATAGTGATCACTAACTGAAATACATGTACTGAACATCCATTAGACGATTGCTATTTATGCTAATAACTATACAAATAATTCCCTATTAAATTTCTACAGCGGCATCTAATAATTTAATTTAAAAAAAATTATTAGAAACTCTTTAAAAAAGTTCAACTGCACCATCTTGAAGGTCATTCAAGACTCTATATAACACAAAACTAATATATAGCGTTCTATCCATCTTATTCCTTCGTTTATATTACAAAAAAACGTAACGAACTTACTTACAAGATGTTTGCGATATCGTAGTCAGTTCCTTTCGATCACAGCGCCCGATAGAAACGTCCAACCGTTACGGCGTCTTCCTATAATATTCTATTCTTTGGCTACAAACATACAGTATAAGTCGAGGTTGGTCGAGGTCGACGTTCAAAAGCAGATACTGCCTGTTGAGTGTAGCTGCGCGAACTGCGCGTACTCGACCATGCTGACTGTTGCTCCTAACCTATAAAACTGTGATATAAAACTACAAACAGTGTAACAGTATGCAGTGGATATATGTATATCAAATAAGGATAATATTTGTGGAAATCATCGTACCATACCTGTCCTGCCCTCCTGGAAAATTCAAGTAAAATACAAACATCGTCACTTGTGAAGTTCAATGACCATGATAATGAGAATTCAGTACATTAGTCTATCGAATTCAATATGTATTGTGCGGTATGATGAAATACTAGAATATCCAGGGAAAATATGATTTTAGATCAAAATTTTGTCTCTATCTTGATCATGTTTCATAGGAACTAAAAACTTACAAGGATTTACCATGAAAGTGTAAATTCTGTATAAATAATATAACCAAAAAATAGTTTTACTCGCGCGCTGGTTACAAATTGTATAGGAAATATCATTTGTATAGAATTTACATTTTCGTAGTGTATTTTTTGTAAAATTTAACTTCTGATAAAAGATACGCAGTTTGGATTTAATTATATAAAATTTTATATGATTATGTGTAATAATTTTTTCTGAATCTCAACATCAAATCAACAACATCACAACAAAAATCATGCTGTATCTCTTTGCTTATTCAAATGCTTTATTATCAGAGAATGTTCATTTACGTATGATTTTTTGAACTCTATATAACGGCACATCAAAATTGATGTATCGTTTACGAATAATAACCTCTTTGCCCTTTGAACTAGTCACATACTAATCTGTAATACTTTACAGATGTACGTCTGACTTTTTTCATGGATAAAACAGACTTTCGAAAGTCTCTTCTTACGTGTCCAGATAAAATATAATGAATATAGAAAATCATAAAGTATATAAAATCCTAAATTTGTCTCTATCTGACTAGATTAAAAATTGTACAAAAGTACATTTTCAATATATAAATTCCATACAAATTGTATACCCTTAAATAACACTAATGAACCTATTTATGGATAAAGAATGATAGATAAGTATCTTTTAGAATATTATTTGTATAAAATTGAGATATTCATAATAAATCCTTGTAAAATTTTAGATCTGATCAGATAAAGACAAATCTTTCATCTGATTACGTATAATAATTTTTTCCGGAAAGGTATAAATACTATAACCTCAAAATGTGAATTTGAATACTAATAAATTTACGTGACATTCATCAAACATATAAAGTTCATATCTAGTTTCATCTAGACCCTGCTACGAGCATCTTTCATATGTAATATATATATATATATATATATATATATATATATATATACATATGATAATCTCCTCTGGCTCAGATTAATTTTCTATATCTGACGAATTTATATCGGTGCTATTGAATACATTTACACTGTTAATAAATGATAAAAATTTAATTACACTATTCAATCATGAACCTCAATTTTTTTCACGTTAATAATTTATTAATACGAACTTTGAAGCCACTCGACATACTTACCCATCAATAGAAATGAGCGGAACATTTTTAAAGAATTATTAGCTTTTAAGAAAACTGAATAAATATATATACCTGTACTATATAGTTTTTCTAACGTGCATTAAAAACTGACAAATGATGTACTTAATTACATTTATTTTCCCACTATTTCATATCCATGGCTAACAAGAACTAGAACAAAAAAATGCAAGAAATCCTTGAGAATTTCGTACAAGATTTGTAACGGTACAAATTGGCCAATCTCTCAGTACTCCCATACTGAGAGCGCACTAGTAAAAACAAAACAACAAGGACGGGCCAATAATGTCAACAACAGCCGATAGAGAAAAAACCTCTCTCGAAAGTCAATCAGCTGAAAATAATATAAATAAATAGATGATTAGCGCATCCCGCTAATTAATTTATCATTTCAATCAGTTAAACGATACATTTCAAATCAATTTAATTCATTCAAAGAAAAAGTATTCAGAACGAGAGTAAGTGCGAATTAAATCCGAAAGGATAAAGCAGGTTAATAAAATGAGGTCGTCAGTCTTTTCGCTCGATTTATGCCATCTGGGAATCATCAAAAATTTGCAAAATTGAAAATGTCCAAATCTCTGGCATACTTGTCCATACTATTTCGCCGAGCATCGTGCGTAAAGAAATTTTGTCTAAGTTCTGAGAAGAGCACAGCGATCTCCCTCAGAAAATTCAGTTGACGCCATTTTGCTTTTTGATTTATTATCGTCGCTGTGATTAGCGAATTTGCACCTAATGCCATAGCCAACAGGCAGAGCGCCACCAGGGCTACCTTGCTAGAGCCAGGCATATCTCCACTCCACAAAGATAGGGCAGAGTGCCAGAGGAATAGACAAGAACAAATATAGGACGCACCCCTGACAATCCTTTCCTACAATACCGACATTACACTTGACGACTATCATTGATATATCTCAGATTGTTGTATCTTTCATCGGTAATTCAATAAAAACTTGTTACTTTATTTTAACATATAATCCCGTGTTGCCTAAATTCTTAAAAACGCCAGCTCCGAGTACTTACCTACATCCCATTTCGCAAACTCATAAGGAGCGTACAGAATTGCACTACCGTTACACGTTACAGGTTCAAATAGTTAAATTCATTACTATTCTCCATGGAGTTGGCCTTGACAGTTGACAGACATTGGCCTTTCTATTACAAGTAATAATATAACATTGTCAGTCAATAAAATAGGCTCTATTGCTTGTATAAAACCTCAAAACAAATACTTTATTAACCGTAAAATAATCTCAAGCAAAGATCAATCGAATAATCGTAGGAAAATGTCAGTTTATCTACTCGAATTATAATTGCAATAATTTTTTTTTTGTATTCACACATAATCCCTCGAAAAGTACTGTCATTTGTGATAAATGTACAGGGGGAATGAGAGGCAAGGAATTAATTATCCAGATGCAGTGTAATACCCGACAAAATACGAAGAAACGTTTCCGACGTGAAATCGCGTCCGTTTATAAAAATCGAGCGTATAATATACAAAGAGTAACGCTTTATTGCAATAATATTGATTGATAATAAAAGCAAGGCTTTCCGCTTGCTCGCGCGATATATATATATATATTATATATATAAATAGAACTATGTATATATATGCCTCGCTACATAATAGAATTGAAATAAAAATTAAGTAAGTCGTGCACTTCCGTTTGTTGCCAAATCATATATTCTTTATATACGTACTCGCTAAAATCTTAAGTTGGCCATCGCAATGTTATGGAATAAAGCACAATAACGTTCTTGCTAAATATTGTTTGATATTAATACAAATAAATTATGTTTTCGGTACATAGATAACACCTAGGTGGAACGCGCACTTTAATCGCACGGCACTAGTGATGTTATTTCATATGATAATCGTATCTTCTTGAATTACTTTTTTTTCTCTTTTTTTTATTCTCATTATTGATTAGGGACATCAGCGAGTTCCTTGCGATTGAAATTGAACGAGAAATCGATATCTAGAGTGGTAAGGAAACGCCGATATTGTATCAGGATAAGGCACATACATTATCGTGACGTAATCAGACCAAAACGAATGGTAAAAATTTGGTTCAAGTATTAAAAAACGTCTAGTATAGGAAATCTACGTACTAAAGGATAGTGCCATCTCAGATATAACCAGCTAAATCCTTTACAGCTAGTTGGACTATTAAGACAATTATTATTATCATTTGAGTTTATCTTTCAATGCACTTTGCAATACCACGGAGGCCATTCAGCAATAATCGAAGCACGATAGGACGTTCATCTGGCGTTTATTCATTAAATCGAGAGACTGTTCCTCTGGTTTTCGAAGTTCAAAACGCAAACGGCATGTATTTACAAGTAAATTCGTAAATGAATGATCCATCTAAT
Source organism: Calameuta pallipes (assembly GCA_030142375.1). Classification (NCBI taxonomy): domain Eukaryota; kingdom Metazoa; phylum Arthropoda; class Insecta; order Hymenoptera; family Cephidae; genus Calameuta; species Calameuta pallipes. The sequence continues at coordinate 183,458 of JARQSW010000706.1, read as the reverse complement.
GAATTTTCACTTGGCTGCTTATTGAATGTATACGAAAAGAAAGAATGAGTGTAGACGTAGAGCAAAAAGAAAAGTAGTATCTCTATTGTTTATAATATAATTGTTGCTATGCTGCATCGACTGCTGTATTAAACTAATAAGCTGTAAGCCTTTCTGAATGAACTCATTCAATTTAGCGTCATTTAGCGTACACTGTGCAGGCAATTGCCTATTATAGTAAGTGATACGCGAATCATTGACTCGCATTACGAGAATATTGTGAAAATAAATTTAACCCGGTGACTTTATCTCCATGTGAATCCAATTCGATTGGTACTACTGTACACTTGTTATTGAAGCGAAGAGACATATTGTCGCGATACGCAACAGTACAAATACTCTAGTATTGACTTATTGAGTTTGATAATAATTCTTGGTTCTGTGTGTTTCTCCATTGATCAGTGATCCCACAGTAGCACTCGTTATTTTTACTTCCTAAAATTGATTGCAAGGCGAGTGGAAAGTTAAAGTTCTAGAACAGCTACATCTAAAAGCCATGAAAATATGGTTACACTATTATAATTCTATTTGATTAAGTACAAAACAATTTTAGTACTCTTGTGTCTCCTATGTCCTAAGGTACGAAGCACGAAAGATATATTTCAGTAATTTGTATTTTGTACCACGAAAACTGGTGACTTTATAAGACCCCATATATATAATGTACCTAACTTATTCGACAGAATATCCGGCACGTAAAGCAAACCAGGTATATCTCAAATAAGTAAATAAGATGCTCGAAGCACCTTTATCAGAAATCACCATTCTTTCGTTCAATCAATTCGAAAATTAGTTTCGTTAAGATTTTTCTTCGCTTTCCCTTCTCCCGACCCTCAATCTTCAAAAAGAAGCTTAATGTTTCACTAGATCACTAATATTTACATAAATTAACATAACATAACACGAACGTTACAAATTGATTATACGAAGCTACGATCGTTATACCTTAATGTATGTCTAAAAGACTTAAGCCAGTACAAGATGATAATCTAAATGTTTCAGATTTTTTTTCGTATATCTGCATACAACAGTTCATAGTCATACTTCTGGCAATGGCTAGATTAGATTAGCTTCTGAGCGCTCCGTGAATAACGGAATATAGAAAAACGTGAGTCTTGGATTGCTTTACGTTTTGCAATAAAGATTTCGTGGCGGCTCATGAACAGAACACCAAAAGAAAAGGGAAATACGGAAACCTGTACGCAACGCCGCAACGACTTAATTTTCGAAGCTGTCTTTTTCTCTGATTTTTCCAAGTAAATTCTACTTTCCACCTAGCCACGACGGCTATTCTTCGATATTGATATCGTACTCGCCATTATTATCATGACACTAAGATTAAAGCTTCCGGTAATTTTACGTTTTTCCGCAAATAGCATTGATTAAGAACGTTATCCTGAGATTTCAGAACACTTGCGAAATATTTAATCGGTTATAGAGATCTGAGCAAATCCGATTAACGCCTTGTCATCCGGTACCTCGTTGGCAGCATATCCAGAATTCTGAAACAGAAATCCATTGCCTTGTAGCCTCGACCTTGAAAGAACCTTAGATTCGTAAAATTTCTCAAAATATATCAAAACGAATAATAAACTTATACTAATTTTGCAACTTCGCGATGCCCATGGAATGGGCATTAAAGATCAAAAAGTAATATTCAACTTACCAGGGAAAATGTGACTGTCCGTAACTGGCCGGCACTGTCAATAAGTTTTTGTAAATTTGCTGCAATTACAACAATGTCTCTTGCATCAACAAGACCCGCTCCTACCAGTTCAGCAGCGATTCCCTCCACGGAATCGACACCCACCGCGAATTCGAATCGAATATCATTAAGTTCACGTTTCTGATTGCTGCGAAACAAATGAAGAACAATCAATCGATGCTGTAATCCATCTTATAATTTATATAAGACAAAAAGGACTCGATTTACATTTCAAAAGTGGACTACGAAATAAGGAAGAAAATTAAGTAGGATTATAAAAGGATTCGTACTCGGAGGATTCCTCAAGGCTGAATTGTATATCTGGACGTCTGTAATGGAAAGGAATATTGAGCAGCGATAGGATTCTTCAGGAAGTGGAAAATATTGGTCTAACAAAAATAATGAAAGTAGAAATTTTTCATATTTAACTCACCGCAATCTGAGTACCAGATTGATGGGAACGTTTTCTTCTGCGGTTAGTATGGCAACACGACTTTGCGCAGACTTAACCTGACCATAAAATTCTTCAGGTTCAGGAATCTCCTCGTCGCTGCTTCCATTGTCGATAGTATTAACCGGAAGGGTCTCTTTACCCTCTTCGCCACTCGAAGCACCACTGTCTTCTTCTTCTGATGACCACACCCACTCACCCGTCACTGTCCTGTGCAAACGGCCGGATGTGCCAGGTTGTCTTTTTGATGCCTGCCAAGAAAATTAATTGGCATGTAGCGTAAGTCTTGGACGGGATCCACAAACGTAAGCTGTTTCCAAACATAACATGTCACTTTAATATTTTTCTTGAGCAATTAAACCAGAGCCTAATTCTGCCCTTATGACGTATTGCGCATATACCCATTTGCAGTTAAGTAAAATATAAATAAATACATTGAAATTATTGTTACCTCCATTTCTTGTCGAGAAGTTCTCCTGACATACTTTCGATACATTTCGTAACACGTTTTAATTTTAACCGACGCGAATCAAGATTTTAAATTACGCCGTTAATTAAGGTCAAGTATTCACGAATTAGCAAACATACTTTTTGTACTCGAGTCTCGAGGCTGGGTCCGATGGCAACCAGAGTTTGCTGCAAGTACTTCTTATCCTTAGCCTTTTTGAAGAAAGGATGTTTCAATAGTTCCGTAGCTGTCGGTCTGAAAAATAAAAAGCATATTTCGTCATGTTAATGGGTATGTAAATCCGTAAACCAAATATGAAACGTGCTAATCAGATCCGCCGTCATATTATTTCGCAACACGCTGACCCTGTTTAGGTCAAAGTAGGCAAACCAGGCTTTTAAATTATGCATATGAGTAACTCATTTTTTAAATAATGTCCATGTATTTTTACATCTAATCAAAATTTTTCGCCTATGGATAATTGTACATAAACAGTATGTAATACCTTTTTGTTGGATCCTTTTGCAAACAGTCTACGATCATCTTGCGAAACGTTTTACCATAAGCTTTGTACTGATCTTTGTCATCTGCAGCCGTGTCCAAGCTCGGAGGATCGTTTTGCAATGTCAGCATTAACACTTTCATCGGTGGATATTTGTGGTAAGGTGCTGTACCACTTGCCATTTCAATAGCAGTAATTCCCAAAGACCAAATATCGGCTTTGAAGTCGTAGCCATGATCCTGTTTAAAGAATCTCAAAGTAACAATGATTTCCTCAGGATATTGTACTAGAATATAGACTCCATTAAACTCATACTGTTATTCATCTTATAGAGCTTCTACCGAATAACTGACTTGAAAACCTCATGCTCGAATAAACACTGTGTTATTCGTTTATCAAATATTAAATATTAAATAGAACGACACTGAACATACATAAAACAATTTCAAACACTTTGCAAAAAATATAGAGAATTAATGACAATTGTATCATCAGCTTTGTCAGTTCTTAGTACTGATTTTTCTTCCAAAAGTACTGATTTACTATGCTTCGCAGAGTGAAAGTTGTGCAATCTGCAAACTGTTCTACGCAGTATCATTTGCAATTAATGTTACTGGGCTTATTATACTTTCGTTAATACTAACATTTAATCTGAGTAATAATACTAATCAGTTTCTGAGAACATTAGTGGGAAATGTAACACCAGCATAGGTAGCAGCACTCGCAGGCTAAGAAATGTAGCGTAACTTTCCTCTCTCACCTGCTCCATGACCTCAGGTGCCATCCAACATGGCGTGCCGACAAAGGTGTGCCTCACTTTTTGTCTACTCAGATCTCGTCCCGTTGCCAGCCAAGCGCTTACGCCGAAATCAGCGATTTGGACGGTGCCATCCTCTCCCAGCAGGATATTACCAGCTTTTATGTCCCTGTTGAATAGAAAATATTAGTGACGAAGAATAGAGTAACAGCCTAATGGAAATGAATAGACACTCATGAGATTTCTTTAAGATCTTTAAGAAGGGCGATGGCGTGTCTACGATTTCACGCGAGTAACGTGTACTGGAAATCATTTCTATTTGGACATATAAGTATCTCGTCCATGTTCATGAATATGAAGTCTCTGTCTTAATAATTATAGAACACCTGTGTATTTGTCCATTACTGTGAAAATACTCAAGACCCTTGAGTACCTCCCGAAGTACCGTTGCTATTGTAGGTTCATCAAACACACCGTGTTTGCAATTAGTGGTTCTGGTTTTATGTTTGATTATGTCGAGTAAAGATCCACCTTCTAGCAATCTTAGGACGAGCCAGAGCTCTTCTTTCACCACGAAGGAAGTGTAGTACGTTACTACGTTTTCGTGATTGCAAGATGACATAGCCTGAATTTCTTTCTGCAATCACATTAAAAAAAAAAAACAGATGTATTACTTGTCTTATAAGTCAACCGAATCTACTGCCTAATGAATGGTGTAATTTTTTTTTTTTTTTTCGTTGCGTATCAAGTGTGCCTAACCAAAAGTAATTATTTAAAAATAAGTAATTTACTATCGTCGATATGCTATCAAAAAAAAATATTTTCTACAACGTAAAACTGAATGCGCGATATAAAATAATCTCATTCATAGGAGCAGCAGCGATATTCTGAATGATAAATAATCCAAGAGCGTAAAATTCAAAAAAAAATATTAACGTTCATATTTCATGATAATTCTGATGAGAATAATCTAATATGTCGTATAATGTTTACAGTGTCAGTAAGTTCCGAAAGATCTTTGAACTTAATGCCCTTTCTTCATTTCTTCTTTCAATTTCAAACAGCAATTAATAACCAAGATTGTCTTACCAATAACTCGTCCATACTCGTATTCCATTTTTCGAGATTGATTCGTTTGATCGCACATTTTTCTTGGCGGGGAATGCAGAAAGCGGCGTGAACTACTGCAGTTGCGCCGACACCTGCAACATTTGAAAAAAAATTTCTTTTCCGTCAGTCGCCAATCAATTTGTTCCTTTTTTTTCTTTTCATAATACTTTAGAATTTTTCACAAGAGCTTCTCATTCGTATGCATGAAGAATTGTTATAATTTCACATTCCAACGCACAAAAATAAACTAAATCGTGCGATGCGATGCACAAGGTAATCTGGTTATCAAAATCGATAGAGAAAACATTGAGCGTGACGAAGGCAAAAGGTATGCATTTAAAGCAACAACTTGCTAGTCAACGGCAAAAACATCTACCATTGCTGTACAGTACATATTAATATATGGAATAAATATAAAGACCTGATTCAGCTATATAAGTGTCTGTGTAAATACACGCGCGCGCTTAGCTCGTATAAGCCCTTCGCATTTTGCAGGTGGTTTAGGGCAGCCGTGTATTGATTCTATAGTGATACGCAATCTAGCTGGACTATCAGTCATTGAGATTAGATTTTCTACGATACCCGAGTTGAAGGGCATTTATTTAAATTACTATTAAGAGACGAGATAATTACATTTTTTTTCGTTCGTAATGAAAATAGGATCATCCAATTTAAAGAGTACAGAATTCTTCAGGTATAATCTCAAGTTGTAAATTACGCTATATCTAGTATGTAACAAGATGTTTGCCGACTTAATTGCTGGCAACTACGTAGTAAGAGACTTGCTCAACAAACGCCCACTAACGGATCATTAAATTTGAATCTCTTAATTATTTTGTTTTTGCATCATCTTAAAGGAACCGTTTGACATACCTCGTCCAAAGACTAAATTAAATTATTGAAATATTTCAAAGGGAATTTAGAACGTACGCAAATAAAAGGAGATCAGGGTTTGGAATCGGAGAAGAATTTTGACTCTGCAGCTTCTAAACAATGTTATCTCGTTGGCCAATTGATAAGTCATATATGTTCTCCCTAATCTGCATTATAGTACTTATAAATCAAGACACATAGGAAATGTAATTTGTAAAAGATAAAATAAATTTTTTTGTCGAGATTTTAGTTGTTTATTTTTGACAAAATTGCCATGTGAAATTTGTACGTCTGTGATAGACATTAGTATGCAGAGTGTCACATGAAAAACGAAGAAATGGACAATGCCGCCCTATTAATGCCATGAAATGAGCTAATGTGTCCAATTAGAATATCGTTATCAAAATTATCGGACTGATGAATATTGATGTATATGGCCAGCATCCATTCATTTAAACTTGTACCCATTAAAACAAAATGCATATATGTTACGATACTAAATAATTGTTGGCAATGAAAACTGTACCGTCATGAACTAGTCATAATTAAATATCCTTACGAATAATTTAATTGCTGCATGATTCATTGCTTATCTTTCTTTGTAACGTACACTCTCTTAGGAGCTATTGAAAAATGTATTTAGCAACGTATGAAAAAAAAACCAATTTCACAATATCAATAAAAACGTGAACAACAAGAACGCTAAATATCATTAATTACTTGTTTAACCCCAAGATACATGATTCATAATAACTTCATGAATGACCAAGCAAATATGTGAAATGCATCGTTTAAAATGTTATGTTTACGAACGAAAGCAGAATATCAATTAGTTCTACTTAAATAACGATTCAACGTTAACGCTAGTTTGGTGTAATAAAGAAGCACCTGTAGTTCCGAAGAACTACTAAACTGCCTGCATACAGGCCCGAGGATACGTTAGACAAAGGCAATTAGAGGAGTAAACAAACCGTCGTGGAAATAATTCTGTGGAGCCGTAAGAGACTGTGGAAAGAACTCTGAAAATTTCTCATGTGTTTCGAACAAATGTTTAATCGAACAATAAGAATCAGCAAGAAGGTGCGGCGGAAGATACGGGTATTGTGACGAGGGAAAGAAGGGATGCGTGACAACAATATATGCATGCAAAAAGCACGTACGAACCTTTTCAAAAGCATTGACCGCGGGCTAGTTATATTTGCTCAAATCCATCGTACTACCGCTGGCTAAATAGGTTAGGACTTTCGCGGGCCGGTTTTATCTAAAAACTAAAAGAAACTTCGGGTCGGTGACCCTACCCGTCTAATTATAGAAGCCGTTACTCATGATCACTCAAAATAGCTGAAAAACGCGCACTTTACGTCTGATATACCACGTTTTTATGTAACAACTGACGTAGGATGTCAGTCTCAGATTCGTGCCGGCTGATCTAACCAACGAATGCGAGTCTTTCCATGCAAACAATGTGAAAGGGAATGAGATAGCCTAAGAAACTGGCTGTATGTCGATATTTACCGATAACTTCTTTGAGTTCGTAGTCGTCTTTGGTGTTAGGCCAGCCCTGTACGACCGCAGTGGAGCTCGCAGACGCCATTTTGTTGGCCAGTACCGTGCCGAGACGCGAGTGTTTGCTGGTGACTCTGGTGCCCCGAGGACCCGGTACTCCACCACTCTTCGTATGTGAATTTTCTCTTGGCCGATTCTCCTGATTCGACGTCGCGACGCGTTCGCGCTCTTTATCCTTGTTTAAGGACGATGTCCACTCGCTGTTTGTCGGCCGCGTCGTCGCCGAGCGAAACGATTTCTGCCGAAAGATTCCTGGCGAACACGATGGCAACACGTCGGGCGAAATTTTCCTGCGTCAGTAATACTACACATTAAACAACATTTACGTCATACGGATTTCAAACGGCTTATCCAGTTGAATTTAAAACATATACAAGTTATTCTATAGAAATTCTAACTGTATACAAGTTATTATATAGCAAACTGTAGCTGCCTGCACTATCTGTATAATATAACAGGAACAATTAGACAACCATTTTAGCCGATGCTCTTTGGACATTTGAAAAGCAGAGTCCACTGTAATGTCCAGCCTGTCAATTTAAAATGACAGAACAAATGAGGATCATTGATGCTAATTGATATGATACGTACTCTAAATAGCTTCTATACTTTCACGAAATCAGTAACTCATATCTTTATACAATATCTATATGCTAAAAAAAAGTAAGCTGGATGCCTTCGATTAAGAATATGGAAATCCTATATCCAATGCATAGTAATCCTTACTTAATTCTAATACGGATTTACAAGAAACTTTGGAATACGTTAATGAGCCAGTAATTAATATAACCTTCCCAGCATACACATGCGGTAATCCCTATTTAAATATACGTGTAAATAAATTTCAAAATCATCTATATATATTATTGACATTTAATTTAGCGACCGTATCAGCAACCATAGCCACGTGTCAACACATTCCTTTGCCAAATACAGAGACCAATATCATGAATTATTCGGTTTGCGCAAAGGAAAACTGCGCTTCTCCTTAATCTTCCATTTTTTATCGCGCCCATATTTAACCATCGAGAGAGAAGTAATATGGACCAGTAGGTGTTTATTTTCATAATTGAAAATCAAAGTACACTTTCGGGGAAACAGTTAGAAAACGGAAGTGCGCCTTGGCGAAACATTCATAAATAAGTTATCTATTTTGAACTTGTTTCTTCAATAATATAGAATAAGATTTACGATTGCCGATAATAATGCTTTATAATATGTCCAAAGGCGAAAATTCATTAACACCAATAAAGTCATCGATTACTGCCTAAGTTAAAAAAATACACGATAGCGTCACTGTAAAGGGTATGATCGAGCTCTACACAAAATAATTCTATACGGTTAACTCGTGTAGAGTTAATCTATGTAGATTTGGGTCCCACTCGTTAAAGTAATTATATCGGCCGAGCAGTATGCTTTAAGACATGTAGACAATGCCACTGAATTGAAATTCTGTGGATAGTCACTTAACCACTGACAACACTCGCATATAACTATTATCTAGACGATGGCCTGGTTAATATTTATTACTTTATTTCAATTGGTCGAATCATATCAGCAGTAGTTGTACTCAAAATTCCGTATGGATTTTCCCGAACTACTAAATCCATTGATTAATTATCGATACAATTCTCAGTATCAGATTGCCTGTGTTTATACAAGCCAGCCTGGCAACAATAAACGACTTTTCAGAACACCGTTTCAATCGTGTACGTGGAAAGAAAATTCCTAGACTCAGTCGGTAAGTGTGGATGATACCTTTATGGCTTCCGTAAAGTTCCTCTTGGAATTTAATTTAAAAACATCTTACAGCTGCTGAACTGTAGCTTCATGAAAAACGTAATAAAGAATATACAGTATTTTAATTTCGTGTTACGTGACTTAAAATGTTCTTATGTAGCGACAACTTTGAAAATGACAGTTTTCTATAATTGACACCAGAGAGAAATTATCGCGAGGTGTCAATTGAGCGTAAAGTTAATTGTCGCCTTAACCTGAAAATTTATTTCTTCATGTTCGTTTCCCGCTGTTATTATCGCTGTACTGTATTGGTAGAGAGATACCTTTGTTTACACATATGTATCGGCTTATCAGTAGCTAATGAGTGAAAAGAAAAAAATCTTTCTAACTGTGACTATCACATAGGACCAGCAACAGAAATTAATAATGGTTTCGATACAGTGAGATTATTATTACAATGTGATTTATCGGAGTGGAGAAGTTTTGAATTCCCTGGCGAAAGCACATGACGGCGATGATACATAACACATATATTACGATTAATTGAAACGCTTTCATCGTTGCTGTAACAAGAAACACGTGAGTCAGGCCAGTTGGGATCAGGCAAATTAAAGCCCTTATTGACATCAGGGCGATGGCGTTGGGGCTGCGATTGTTTCAATTAACATGATTAGAGAATTCAATTAAGCCATGCGCACCCGGAAATCTAATATGGGACGGTTATCACTCGAGTATTTGCACGAAGGATTTTCGTGGCTTTTGACTTTTTACGCAAGTGGATTATGATCTTCCAATGTACAGGGTTTCCGACTATAAAACACCATGGGAATTGGACAGATGAACTCAGTGCTTTACATCAATCCCCACGCTTCACATCCATCAAGCATATTCATATAATTCAGTTAAACTGTATCGCGTGAAAATCATTTACGACACAATGAAAATACTTCTAGTAAGTCCACTTGATTTTCTCCCATTCAATTGTCTTTCGCTAGTGTCTGTCTCTATGTGCGTCGTCCGTAAACGTCACATGGTAACCGTGACCAGACATTATTTATCGATCGATCATTACCGATCGATTGGAATCCTTTCAAGTGACATTCGATTTTCATGGCGTTCTATTTGAAACAGAAAATTGACAGTGTGCTTGAATACGTTGTAAAAAATAAGTGTTTTATGATTTTTATATGTTATTTAATGGTCTTGCATGCCATCGAGAGAGGCCAGCTGTAATTAATCAAATTATGAATGACTTCGGATATCAAAGTGACGAAATTTTGTGAAATATCTTGAAGCCTTTTTTATAGTGTACACAGAACAAGATGGTATCTATCTAATTAACTTAGCGATTAGTATAGAATGGCAAGCCACTGATACCACGGAATCCCGCGTTTTCAAAATGATTTTTAAACAATTATTTCTTATCACCTGCTCGACCGTTGATCGATTACAATCGATCCTTGGCTCACTGGGATATTCTCAATATGTGAACACACTGCGTAGAGCCCTGGTAATTTTATACATTCACTCGAAAGTCTCACCTACTTCTGCCGAGTACCAAAGTTGTCAGAAATCTGCTGTCTTGAAACTTCAGCTGCTCCTCCTCTGGAGCGCCGGTAGTCGCGGCGCTCAACGCCCCCGTCTTACGTTGGCGCATGTTGTTGACCACCCTGCAAACAGAGTAACATCTGCGTAAAACGTATTGCCTAGAACAAGGCGCCAATTACTTTCTTCATACTTTCATGATAATTCTTAAAGACGTATACAAGTGTTAGTTTATTTCTTTTTATAAATCAAGTCCCTTAGGTGTCAACAACGAAGGGCTAAAAAACCCAAAGAATTACTTTATGGATTTTTGTACTGCGTATGCAGATTACATTCGATGTACTGCATCGTTGGTCAGAGTGCCTGACTAAGCGTGTGGAATATTTCTAAATTGACGGTCGGTCGATTGTCACCTAAATACCTAAATGGAATAATTGGGCTTGGATTGGCCTTACTCCCTATTTTTAGCTACTATCAAGGGGTAGACCCCATCCTGTCAGCTAAAAATAGTCCTGTACCAAGTTGTTCGATGCTAGTTTTCACCTACGTAGTTCAGCGATCGAGATATTTTTGAAAAAAAAAAAAAAAAAAAAACAATTCGACGATCTTACTTTCCAGACACATTCAAATATTTTACCAACGCATCATTGATCGTCCCTGAGAGAGACGTGTTTTGAAATGCAAAGTGAGTATCGCCAGTTTTCGAATTTAAACAATATTTTCCAATTTACCAGACGCCCAATGCCCGGACGCGTGAAGTACGACCTCCAGCGATATTTGGGTTAAAAGTTTAATTCACCGGACACTTCTATGACAAAGATGGCAGCGTGGATATTAATTCAACTCTACAAACTCCATCCCTACTCGCAACCCACGTTCAATCTGTGTTATTCCCCTAAAATTCCTCTGTCTTCCTTTCCGTCACGTTTTACCTTCCTAAGTGGTCTCATCCCGAAACAAGTGTCACGTTTTTAAAGAATTTATTCATGAATTACATTGAAAAGCGTATAAAACCAACCTTTGAACTATAGAATAACTCATTAAAAAAGTCTTGTACGTCTACGTATCCGCAGTAGAATAAATTCTATAATTTTAAATACGTTCCTAAAATCGATTTACGATGAACGCAAAGAACATAAGCACAAGAGCACCCAAAGCACTTTAGATGAGCATGTTAAGTGATTTTACAAACCCCACTAAAAGCCTCATCGTACATGGTAACACTACTTTCAGGGTTTACATAAAATTACAACCAATTTGCCCGTTATACCCACCCGTTCATTCTTGGAACTCGTGAAAAAAAAAGTTTCCTTAAGTTCCTCGTTCGATGCCGTAACGTGAATTAGAGTTGCTTACTTTAATGCTCTCGAAGATAATGTCCTTATGCATGTCATACGATCACCTGAAATACATTTCTTACTAACGTTAATTTATGACGTTTAGCTGATCGTTATACTCCCGTTGCATTTGTGTAAGCAAATATGTTTTCGATTACCATCAGGAATAGTTTTAAATAGATCCCGTAATGTTAGCTGTTCTTATTATTACCGTTATTTATTATCTATTACGATATATATAACAGTCATGTGTATCGCAAAGACTTTTCCTATTATCATCCTCACCATAAATGTACGGTTGTCTTTTGAAAAAAGTTTGAAACGGTATTTGAAAATATTTTAGACACTTCGAACAAGGAAATAATTTAATGCAATATAAAACTGATGTCGAGCAGATTAATGCGTTATTGCATAACAGCAGGAAGTTTTGAAAGAGAAATCTTTATAATTTTTTAATAGCAGGCTTCGTCATTGAAACCTTTAGCCGAGGGTCAATTGCTTATTATCTCCGTCAGCGGTAACGAGTACTGAAACGTTTTAGTGCCGCGTAAAAAAAGAGTAACAAAAGAGTCTTGCACCTTATTTTCTTTAAATTGTTATTAGAAGCCGTAACGATAATGAAATAATAACGTTGTCCAACAAAGTAAATCGTGTAGATGAATAAACGTTGATACACGAATTTGAATATTGTGACATACTTTTTTTGTCTTAACGATGATTAATAATGTTAAGAAATATTTGAAATACTGTCAATTGATTTATATTAATAAGTAATATTTTTGACTCACCTGTCAGTCGCTGACTTGATAGATCCGATGAGGCAGAGATCGGCTGCCATGTCAAAGTTTACACTGTGACATATTATTCGTGAAATCACAAGTAAACGACGGTATGTGAAAAGAGATAGAATCACACTTTACTATTAATTTATAGTTATTCGATTATGCACGAATTTTTAATGTCGTCATGGAAAATCCGTTGAATCAATTGCATATCCTATCGAAGCTTTACGAATCGCGTCAATATGTCGAAACATCAGATCATGAAACTTTTCACCAATCGAACGAAAATTCTCGATTCTCTATTTCACCGAATATTACGGCTACTTTATTGGTAAGGTAAATTCGTCACACTGTATGAGATGTCAGATCATCCTAAGTTCGCCATCGACTGAACTATGTCAGACGGGGCACTGTCAATTGGATAACTACCTACTACACATTAACGTTATACGTGTGGAATACACGGCGCTGATACTTACATTCACATACTGTCTTCACAGTAACTTTTGTTATTGTCATAAGATTTTTTCAAAGGTAGCAACTTCTCTACTCGATTATAATTCCCCTCTACGAAGTTACAACACAACAAGAATCTTTGCGGATGTACAGTTTGTAATTGAAGTCGTTCCCCTAATTGCAGAAGAAATGAATATCATTAGTCAAAATAAGCCAATGGAAATCTTAATAATATAATTGATGTACGTAGCGATATAGGTTATGTTTTTGAATTTTAAACCGGACAAAGAATAACTAACTTGAATTACATGTTGATTTAAAATATAATGAAATCACATGGCTTATGACATACATTAGAAAGTACGATTGGGGGTAGGATGATTTGGCATGATTTCCTTAACGATGTGTTTCTTAAAATATATTAGTGTTATGTTGGTTAAGAGATTTTTGGAAATTATTTTTTCCTCCTGACACCACCAACGTATCGGGAACTTTCCGACTATCATTATAGAAGCCTCATAAATTAATAGAGCGACCTGGGGAAGAATAATCTATCCCGTACGGTATGGGTACTTCGGATTAATCAAGGACGACCTTCTGAACTGGCTAATACTGAATTTCACGGGAAATGTAGTGTCTTCTCCGGTTCACTATTACTTCCCACTTCGAATGCGATAATCGCGAAAAATCATCGAATTGACATTCACAACATACAATATACGTACATACATCAAGGCCATACGTTACCAATGAAGTGACAAGAAGCACACGAACAATATACTATAGGTTCATTTAGTGAACAAAAATAATTTTGAATAATTCTAATCGTATGTTATCTATCATTATTTGCACTTGCAGATCACGAAAGTAATCCTACTGTCCTATCTCTCATGCGCCATAGCCGACAGACTAAATCATACTCGGCTACTAGAAGAAAGCCTGCCTCGACAGTCACGTGTCTCGCGACTCCTGCAGGAGCTGCCATCGTCGAATTTTTTCAGCGATATTGTTTATCTCCCAGAAGAAGACTACGACGAGAATTTTGAGAGACGCGAACAGGATCTACAGCAGCTGGAAAGAAACGACAGAAACTTGATGCCGGTGATTATTTCCTATTGTACTATATTGGACTTTACATACATACCAAGGTAATTATATTTGGATTTGTAAATAATATAACATATTTTTTGGCTCGATTTAGGAATATCGTAATCTGTGTGAGACAAAGACAAGGAAAGTACAACTTAACGATGAGGACTTTGAATATCAACCGCCACATTATCGTGAAGTATTTTGCAAGGTGTATTCCTTCTTGGAAGATCAACCTACCGTTAAACCAGCGAAGCAGGTAAACAATTGCTGACCATATGCTATGTTCTTATGAATCATTTAAGGAAATATTTTGTCATTATTAGAAATGTGCCCACCCGGGATTTCATTGCGTCCAGAGGAGTCGGACTTTATTCATGCTCAGACGTCCTTGGGATAGCGAGTGCTGGGAACCGTTTACTAAAGAAATTGCTAGTGGATGTGACTGTATGTGGCCTGTTTCCACTCTTGGTGATATCACAGCTCACTACTGATTTCTATTAAGGGTGGACATAAATGCGTAATGCAAGGGATCATTCTTATGGTGCAATTTCTTTTAAAAAAGAGCAGCTCAACTTTTTGGATTTGTGAGTCATTTAGAACGATTGCATTCGTAATAAATGAATTATTTTTGTATCAACTTCGTAGACTGTGACTTGTACTGTAAAATAACATTTTGTATTAATATACAAGATCGTTCTTGCCATCAATATACTGTGTCTGGATTTGTGTGAAATAAGAAATTATATGCAAGAGTTTATTGTAATATAGCATCAAGAAAACGTTCGTGTCTTATCAATGAAAATAATTACATAGTAATTAGTTATCGACATCCCTAATAGAATTTATCTAAGTTATAGTCTAATTAAGCATACATATTTCTTTATATTTATTTATTCATGAACAATATTCTATTTCGCATTGATCTATCATACTTCTGGCAGGAAATCAACGGAATAAAAGTGTTATTCTTCGAATGTTTTATTGTACAGAACTTGGATTACAGTTCATTATTATTTCCATGAGTTTGCCTTATGTTTTGGCAGGAAGTGAAAGCCATCGGGCACTTTACCAAGGAACATTTCACTGAAAGTACGAAATAAAAATAATTAATACAAGTCCACGTAATATTAATAGAAATCCATTATTGTATTAATAAAATAGCCTTACGATATTTTAATCCAATCAGCACAATTCGAGCTGGCCATCATCGTTTCCATATCGTCACGCCCTCTATAATATGGTGGTCTTTCATTAATTTTTTGTGGAGGCCGTTCCAAAATACCCACAGGAATATACCTACATGACCCAAAATACAATGCATATAAAAATGGAGAAAAAACAAATTTAATCAATTACAAATGAGAAATAAAAATATTTCTTACCTATGAAGAAATGATATCCATTCCAGCATAAATCTCCTAGTTGTTTCTACTCCTCGAGTATCAGATCCCCAATGCTCTAGTCCATAATTTGCGTATTTCCGCAAAATTTCAAATCTTTCTGAGCTTGGAACATCCATCAATTTCCTTTCCTTAATCTCCGTAAATATCCACGGTTTTATCAGAGCACCTCGTCCTATCGTTACGCCTTGTATAGTAGGATAACTCTTTCGCAGCCTGTCATAGTCTTCAAATGATAGCACATCGCCATTTCCATACACAGGAATGGGTTCTGCTGCACGAGCACATTTTTCAATATATTCCCAATTAGCCAACTTCGTATACCTTTGTTCCCGCGATCGGCCATGTACCTTTTTAAACATTTATCTTTTAGCGACACAACTAGATTGCAGTTACTCATCACTGAATTCTATTGATCCGTAGACTTGATATTTGCAGTAAAAATAAAGTTTACTTACAGTGATCATGGATGCGCCCCAATTTCGAAATTTAGGTGTTAAGTTATGAGCGATTGGTTTATCCATATAGACACCCATTCTTGTTTTAATTGTTAAAGGAATAGTTAAGACTTGACTGACAGATTTTACAACAGTTTCTAAGACGTTTAAACGGTTTAGCATACCGCTACCACCACCTTGCCTATAAATCAAATCTATAGGACAGCCTAAGTTTAAATCAACATAGTCGATCTCAGCCTCTTGTTCTAGCAGCTGGGCACATCTCGTCAATACTCCTGGATTGTTACCACATAATTGTACGCCGAATATATCTTCAGATTCGTGCCGCTTTACCAATGCCCATTCCTCGTGAGCGCCTTTTAAAATTTTCGGAGCAAGTGCCATTTCACCACATGTAATATCTGCTCCATATTCTTTACATATTCGTCTAAATGGCAAATTTCCAACAGTTGTTAATGGACTTAATAATACTTTATCACGCCATTGAATTTTCTTTTTTTCAGTGGGACGGAGTTTTATAAGATCTTCGTCGGATACCGTTCCGACTTTAGGTTCATTTATTGATTTTTCTATGACTGGATAAATATTCTGTACTAAGTCATTGCTTACCGTCTCTACATTAGATCCATTCCTAACATCAGTACGTATCGATATTTGACTAGGATCTTCATTGTCGTTTGACTTTTTTGTTTCTGGTTTTTCCGAACATTTCTTTTTAGATACATCATTGGCTTTTACCAGTTTTTCAGCCTTTGAAAAATTGTACTTATACTTTCTAAGGCGATTTTGAAGGTCCTTCGGTATTTGATTTTTTGTCGAAGGTGATTTATTCTTGTAGGCTTCAAATTTTTCTTTGTCAACAATATTGAAACCCTCTGGAGTCAAATGCTTCGATCCCATTCGACAAGCGAGACCTCTGGGACATCTCCCAGTCAAATTAAAAATATGACATTCTGTACCTATATCATCTGGCTTGATCTTTAAGTATTCGGCGCGATCATGCATGAATGTGCATCGCTGATTTTCACATTTTTTCTCAGGTTCATCAGTTGTCTGGTCCACCATCCATGGACATAAATTTAGCTCTCGAGGAGCTTTAAATGGTGGAGGTCGAGCTTTGTTTTGTCCTTTAAGTTTCCCTTTTTTGTCATCAGATTTGAACTTTTTTGAAAGAGGTTCCTCTGGTTCTTTGGTTTTAACATTATTGCTTTGCAATACTACTTTCTGTTTATCAGCCTCTGTTAAGCATTCTTCCGTTAAAAGTCTGATGTGGTCATCCACAATGAACCTATAACAAGAAATTAATTCTTAATACATCTTATACTGGCATCAAAGTAATACGTATGTGATATCAGATTGAAATTGAATTCATAATCACACTAAATACTGATAAAATACAACATACTTGTAAGTACTACACAATAAAGTCAAAAAGTATGGATAAACTAAGGTTACACAAGGATACTATTTAAATTGCATAAGATATATTAAATCTGGATATTTCTGCGATAATCTATTAGAATATAAATAATTTATTACTTACTCGGGCTTGATCGCACACACTCCTTTTTGTTTATCTTCATTATAATCAAATGAACAATCGTCGGCACATTTTTCACTGCAATCTGCCATCTTAGAAAATGCAACAGATTGTACAGTTTTTAAAAGTATGCATTAAATGTTCGTTCGTATGAAAAATTATTTGTTCAACATCTTATGAAGAAACAAGTAAAAATTATGATCGATTCTGAATTACTCAAATACATATTAGAATCCCACAATCTACAAATTTATTTGCACTATTCAGATGAATGAGAACCACGGCTGCAAATATGAGCAAGTAGTATTAAACTGGATAGTTGAGCAGAGATAAACATGCTTCCCAATTTTCATTCAAAATGTCACGTAAAATTCATGTCAAATAGTAATTACTCTAATAGTGATTTAATGACCAGAATCAAGAGGAAGCTTTGTTTTAAAATAAAAATACCTTTATTCTTAGTGTTACTGTTATTCATTTTGTTGTGTGTATACTACATGAAACCTGTCAAATGTTCACTAGACAAGGATAATGAGAAGAACAAGCCAAAATATGAATTACTCATTGTTATATTGACAGCACCTGATAACATGGAGCGTAGAAATATTATAAGAAGGACTTGGCTGTCAGAAAAGTATAGCTATGTGAAATACTTCTTTGCCATAGGCACTGTCAATATACAACAAGCACTTTACGAGACACTTCAGTCAGAAAATCATAAGCACAAAGATCTCCTTCTACTACCTACATTAAGGGATTCCTATAACACAATCACTAAGAAAGTGTTATACTCCTTTAAGCAGCTCACGGAGGACTATGACTTTGACTTTTTGTTAAAGTGCGATGATGATTCTTACGTCGTAATGGAATCTCTTTTGAAAGAATTAAGTAAATGGCAAAGCAGAGGAACTCAAAAAGAATTATATTGGGGCTATTTCAATGGAAGGGCTCAAGTGAAAAGGCATGGACCTTGGAAAGAAACTAACTGGATACTGTGTGACTATTATTTGCCATATGCACTTGGAGGCGGATATGTTTTATCCTTTAATCTAGTCAAATTCATAAGTAGAAACTGGGAGATTTTAAAGTAAGCAGGATCAAATGTTAACACAAGATATTTAATTAGAGAAAAGTTTAATCTATTTCTTTGATTTTCTCTCAGAATATACAGCGCGGAAGATGTATCAGTTGGTGTCTGGTTAGCACCCTTAGCTAACATTGAAAGGAAGCATGACACAAGATTTGATACGGAATATCAATCCCGTGGATGTTCCAATGATTATATAATTACTCACAAGCAGAGCATTCAGAAGATGCAATACATTCACGAGCTATCTGCCTTAACAGGAAAATTATGCTCAAAGGAACTAATGATTCATAAGAGTTACCAATATAATTGGACAGTTCCACCTAGTCAATGTTGTAACCGAGAAGAGGATGTTTCTTCAAAAGGATCCTAGTATGTGATGTAATGAGGAATCTTGTTTTCTAAGTCTAATGAACTGAGATAATGAAAATGTTCATAACAATATTTATATAAGACTGATTATTTTGAATATATATCTAGTTTTCAATAACTATACATGAAATATGATCATAACATTTGCTGATCATATACGCGAAGTTTCGAATTGACATTTTCCTTACTTAAAGTGTGCTTCAATAGGGTTACTCAAATATTATAGATATAAAAGCGAATAATCTTGCATGTAAATTTTAAAATTCCAAATTTTAGCGTTCGTTTACGTTATAATGTATTATTTTTAATAACAAAAATATAGGTCATTTATGCTATGTATTTTGGTACAAGAAATCGATTCACGCAAGAATCAATGTCTACTGTGTATCATATTTAAAAGAGTGGTATAATAAAACGAGTGATATTAATAAAGGACGAAGAATTGAATGATTGATTTTTACACATATAGTCAAATTACAACGGTTCTACTTTCAAATGGTAATGTACTGTATTCTCCGCGTACGATGCTTACAAAAATACATTACTGGAATAGAGTGATAGTAGTTCGCAGACTACTCTTTTCTAAATCAAATATATTTCTTATTAATTATATATTCTACTTATGTTACATTTGTTGCTTCGAGATCTGACGATCGATGCTATCCAGTACCAATATACATTCATAAAATATAAAAACAATAATTAACTATTATAATTGAGAGTATAATTCCAATTTAATACTATATGATAGGGCAATATTTTCATAACCATGTATAGCAAACCACAGATATTCAAAAAACGGCCAAATACAATTAAAATATAAAAAGTGTAAAATTCTTCGGACATTCATTAAATCAATAAATACTACCCTGGGTTGTTAAAAACGAAAAACAATGTATCGGCCGATTCTCAAAATGTTTGATCGCTGTGATAAGCTAGTACATACGCTGTTTTCATTACATCAAAAATTGGAAGCAGATCAGTATGTGAACCTTCAATCATAAACTGATTTTTGTAGGTGCACTGTTAGCACCGCGTATGAGGGCCACACATCGTTCACCATAAAATTTTGTACACAGTACAAAAGTTTATGAAAATTTTAATATATAACTTATTAAAATTATAAATCTTTGCGCGAGGACGATGTATGTGAATTATAAATATACGCTTCCAAGGTTAGATACAATGAAGACGCAATATTAAATGTTTCATAAAATTTCCTATTTGTTATATAGTTCAGTTTTAGTTCATGTCAAAGCATGAAATCATTAACGAACTAGTTTTAGAAATAGTGTACGATGGAGTTCCTTTTAGAAAAAAGTGCTTGGCACTTTTATTCTTTATGCATGGAGAATTACTTCTTCTTTCGATCTTGTGTACATTTTGGACAATACCATTTGCCTTTAGGCTTTGTAGTTAGCCCAACGCAGGCAAAGTGGAACCATTCAATAGGGCACTGGAAGGAAATATATGAGATACTATAGTATATCATAATCTTTATAGTGATATATAAATATTTTGTTGTACTTACATCTGGATTATCACAACCAATCATTTCACCATATGATACCTGGTGGCAAAGACAGTAAGTGGGTTCATTTGGATCAACAGGCATATCCAAAACATCTGCTGGATGACCTAAAGCACTGGTATCTGCTTGAGCCCCACTACCTACAGCACCAGTTGCAGCTGCCGAAGTAACGGAACCACCTGAAAAAATTTCGAATTATTGAATCAAAATATATTATTCTAAAGGCACTTCATAAATTAAAAGGACATTCAATATAAAAAATAAATTTTATGTAACATACCTTTCTTTTGCTTCTTCCGCGCATTTTTAGATTCATCTTCACTACTAGCTCCTGTCGTACCCTTCTTTCGCTTTTCCTTTTCTTTCAATTTTTTACGACCCTTTTTACTTGCATTACTTTCCTCCTGTGCCCGATTACTGTTGGACGCTTTTTCCTGTATCTCTGCTTCAAATCTAGCCAAGTCTGAATCCAGCCTTCGGATATGCTTGTCCACTAATTCATAAGTTTGTATCGCAAGTTGCACCTTGTCATCCCCATATTCTTTAGCTTTATTGAAAAGACTTTGAATATGACTAAGTTGCTCTTTTTTCTTCTCTTGCGTTTCCTTATTAATGTTCTTCAAGTAATCATCAGCTAATTTGTCAATGTCTTTCATAAGTCCTTGAGCTCTGGCATCCAAATCCCGCATTAATGTGAAATTCCTTTGCAATTCAATAGGCAGATGTTCTAGACCTGAAAAAAAAATTATCACCACATCAGAGAAAATAGCATTTATCTTTATTTCTCAAAGCATTTGACAAAACAAGATTACAAGTTCAAGCTAATGTAATTCAATCTCGAAGTGACACGCATTATCTGTGTAGAATTATTTGTTCTATGACAATACTACTAACTGCTGCAGTTAATTGATAAATAGCACAATGCCGCAGAATTATTACATTACTGTTTGTTATGACTAATGCAAGATATGTTAAACATATAGAAACACAGCCTTTCCCTCCGAGACACCTGAAATAGATTACTTTTCCGGCTGAATAACAAGGCAAAAATACTCACTCTCTAAATAATGCTCTAAATACAACGCAGTCGTCATGTTTCTTGTAAATTCTTAATAATGCGCTTCTTCAACACTTCTCAGCCAATATACCCGTACAAGTTCTTGTTCAGGCATCAATAAACAGAATATATTTCAAAGTTTTGATACGACATTCTGGAAATTATCAGTCAGTCACTACACAGGAACGATCAATGGTCACAAAAGGCGGAATGCAATGGAAGTGTGTCCACTGGTGTCCACCATGGCTGCAGGTAGCAGACGAACGTATGCTCTACAAATTGACGTAAAATAAGCATTTGACCAAGCAAAAGTTCCTTTGATCCTAAAATGAGAAGATTTTGAATGATTTCTCATCGTAACCCTTAAAAATGTTCATGCCATAAGCTTTATAAAAAGTTTTCTCTGCACATTTAATATGGATTATTTCCCGCCATGTTATTATTGCGGATATGAGTGCATAAGTCGAAAGTTCATTCTAAAATAATATCATCTGGCCCTCACTATTTTGGAATTGTATAAAATGCGAGTTTCTTAGACACATACACTCATCCTTTCATTATTATTTCTCGAAATACTTTCGAGATTGTATGATATTCACGTAAATTCTTTGTCGGTATCAGTAGGTATTACGTGTGTCACTTTGGGAACCCCTGGTGGTGGATTCATGATGGTTGCCCTGATTTCTTACGAGGTAGATGTGGATGATGTGTCGATAGTTCAAAATATACATATTTTTGTTGATAAGGTAAAAACAATTCGAAGGAAATTTCAAATTCCTCGTATTTTTTATGTGTAGCCTTTGCACTAGCGCAGACAGGGAAAACTAAGTGTTTTTACACAGTGATCAGGGAATTTCGAAATACTTTTGACAGGTGAGTTCTCTTTAGCATTCTTTTCAATTGTATTTAACCAATTGGTATCTTTTATTATTGTCTTATAATAGAATTAATATAGCGTAAGTGACAAGTGAACTATAATTGTTTGCGAATTGCGATATATAACATTCTAAAATGGTAAAACAGTAACCTAGATTTAGGGTACTTCAAATTTCATGTTTGTATGGCACATATAAGAATGCAATATTTTGTTATAGGAAATCCGTATTATAGATCAAAATGGTTAAGTTATACGCACTAACGATCTTGTACAAGGGACCCATTTCAGCAACCCCATTAAAGGCTGTATATGACTTGGGATCATTCTCGTTCTTCCAAAGAGGTAGCGTCCAAGAGTTCATGGCTTTTGTTAGTAAAACTATTACAGAAAGAACACAAATTGCTGCAAGACAAAGTGTCAAAGAAGGAGGTAAATACTTCATCTATTATGAGCTTACATTAATACTGTATTGTAGTATAACTAATTATTATGCTAATAGAATACATGTGCCATGTATACGTACGAGGAGATAGCCTGGCAGGAGTTCTTATATCAGATCATGAATATCCGAACAGAGTATCACATACATTAATTACCAAATTATTGGATGAATTCGCCTCAAAATATCCTCCTGATAGTTGGCCAACTTTAAATGAAGCCACATGCAGTTTTCCTCAAGTGAACACCTATCTTGCAAAGTACCAAAATCCTAGAGAAGCAGATGCATTCACCAAAATGCAAAATGATTTGGATGAAACAAAGATTATTTTGGTAAGAATGAGAACATATCTGGTATAATTTATATCTATTTAAATTAACGAACTTTATTCTTTTATAGCATAATACAATAGAAGCTGTCTTAGAGAGAGGAGAAAAATTGGATGATTTGGTCTCAAAATCGGAAGGACTTAGTATGCAGTCAAAAGCTTTCTATAAAACAGCGCGAAAGACTAATTCATGTTGTAGCCTGACAGCATAAATGTTATATTGTATTGTATTATATTAATTGTCATTGTCGCTTTCCTATTTACCATGTGCAGTAAATAGCACAAACCTGGCTCTGTTGTATGAATTTAAAAACTCTTAAGAAATTGAACATACACTGTATTTGTTTCTCTGTAATTGTATCTGATTAGAATCAATTGTTAACGATTTAAATTTATCTATTTATTACCGATAATTAACTGAAATCACTGCCTGTTCCATGCTGTTCAAAAATTAAGAAGCAACAGCAGATCATTAGGAAAAATTTAATACACATTTTCCTGAATTTTGATGTAAACACTATTGAACGGTCCTAAACCATTGTTATAATGAAAAAAATAAACATTGTGGATCTTTTATTTTTTTCTAGAGATATATGTATTGCCATGCGACTGAACACATAAGGAATTAATTTTAAGTGTACATTCCAAATGATGGTATGGACTTATAATATTGGGTTGGTATGGTGAGATGCAATTAATTAATTGGGAATTTTATTATTAATATGAATGAAAATATAACGAAATGCATTATTACTATTTCGTAAGTGGTAGTCAGTAACTTGGCAAATTTGAATTTATACGTCTATAATTGAAAAGAAGAGAAATCTCATCAACATAAATGTTTTAAAAACTTTTTGAAAACCCAAAGAAAAGGTTGACTCCTGTTATCCTGGAAAAATTGCACAGTATCTAACATCAGTATTCTATGATAGTTACTGCTGTTCGTATATACCTCGAAATTTTGCTATATGACTGAATAAATTCGAATGCTGCAACTGACCCAACAACTACTGTAGTCATTAGACTGTCAGCTGCATCATTCAAGGGAGTTTTAATACATTGTCTATGAAACCTTGTTATAATTTATATAACTCGTATTGACTATAGCCAATGAAAATATCTATATAATACGTGTTTGTATTTGATTGTATACTGGATCAAAATCTTACGAGCATTTTGATCATGTTAAAAGAAAATGCCAGAGCAAAAATTATACTAGGAACTTAAATAATGTGTGTATTTCAACATATTACAATACATTATATGTACAATGTTTAAATGACTTTCGATTTTTCTTTCTCTGCTTTAAACTTAAAAAATTATAACTTTGCATATGTTCAGTTAAAAATAATAGATTCTTTTAACAATTAAAATCTTATTTCATTGCATTTTTATGTATCAAACTCAATTTCATATAAGAATATGAACGCATAACTCTAGAAGAATAGTTTGTAAATTACAGAAAAAATATATTGTTCGTGAGTCAGGGCGCGAATAAACGATTTAATTTACTACGCGATACCAAACACAGTAGTTTTATTTTCTGTTTACAGAAACGTTCGTGTTTTATTTGAGGAGCGCTAACTTTTACTATACAATATTTAAATTCATTCTTCGTTTTAAAGCTTCCATAAAACTTTGTCGCCCTTCAGATAATTGTATCCCTTTGCATATGCAAATTCTTCTCCCTAATTTAAAGGTAAGTATACATAAATTTTAAGGAAACAGCATACGCGGTAAAGAAAATTTTTAAATCTAAATCTACTGATCGTAAAAATTAATGAATGAATATATGCAATAGTTCTTACCATTTCTTCCATAACAAGACGCAATGTATCATCTTCTTCAGGTGTAATGAGCATATCAGGATTCCATATGTCATCTGCCTGGAGTGCATTGATTAAATGAATCTTATTTTCAGTGTATTGTAATCGACGACGGCGTACTGCATCCACTGCATCAAATTTCCAATCAGCGTGTTTAGGATCATGCCTCTCCGTCTCAAAATTTATTCGTTCAATATCCTCAATTATTGATCCAGCATCGCCTCCATTTGACCAATCATAGACTAATATTTCAGCATGAGAGGAAAGGGGCTTAAGATAATTTATCCTAGTACTGTTCTCTATGGTTTGAAGATAGTCTTTCGTAAAGACTTTTGAATTCACTTCGTATGAAATGCCACGCTGCTTAATCTTTTCCTGCAATTCGTTTTAGATTATAATATATACTCATGAGACATGAATAATTGTAATAGTGTTATTACTGATTGAATATTTACCTGTACAGTTTCTACTGGAGCATCCAAATATACAATCAAGTTAGGTCTCATTAGGTAATGTAACGAATTCTTCATAATTTCTCTGTAATTCGTCAGTGTTGCCGTTTTTATATATCCAGCTTTATGCATTGCATCCATGAATACTATATCACTCCAAGGACAACGTTCAATCACTACACCCTGTCCAGTACTCAATATATGTGCTAAGGCATGGATGTATTGATAATATCTTGCAGAATACATATTAATTTGGAACCACCCTGCATTTACATGATGTGGATTTTTCAAAAAATGTTCTACATCTATTAGCTGCAGTGCCTCGGGAAGCTTAGGATTTAGCTTTCTCATATCATATCCAGACTCATGAACGTAAAGTTCCTCTGCAGTAGCAGCAGGTAAATACAGCATTTCAAATTCATTTGCCAAAGTTTTTGCCACTTCGGTCTTTCCAGATGCAATTGTCCCATCGACAACAACGATTCTTGAATTGTCATCAAATCGATTCATTATCCTATCAAAAAGTTGGGCAAATATACTATATCCTTTATTGACATAATCATAAGGCTTAGGACGACTATGTTCAGGTGGTGGTCTAATAGATCGTATATGTTTTGTACTAATAAAAGCAGTTTGCATTAAAGCAACATTTTTTGTATTTGGTGTCACCTGAAAATAAATTTCAGTCAAACACTTTTGTGATGTGGAGTTAACCATTGTAATTATGTTAATGATAATAAAATATTGTTCATAGCAAAATTAATTAGCATAATAAATAAAAGTAGATTTCTACAAGATGCATAAATATATCATATAATCAACATACAATAATTTTATAATAATTGCATATGTCTAACCTTATGTAATACCCCAACACCGCTGGATGGCAACTTAAAGACGGCAGTCCGGACTGTCCAAGCCATTTTCTGAATAGTAAAAGAAAAATATTTATAATAGACTTAATGACGAATAAACATTTTAATATCTAAATAGGAAATATTACAATCTTCTTGAACTCGACAGCGCTTACCGTAAGAAAGATGGCTACCGCCAACTGAAGTAAGCCAACATAGATCATAACAATGCAGCCATTTCCTGTTCCTTTTACACTATATTCAAATTATCTAATATAATTTAATTTATTTACATCAGGATATATTAAATAAATTATATGAATAAATGTCATTAGTCCTTGTTTCACTTAATTTCTTCAATAGCCCATATTATTCATAGTTTAGTCGTGCAACAACGTGCTGATTCTGTGAGATTCTATAAAAATAACAATTTTACTTATGAAAGTTCTTTAATACTAATGACTACAATGCATTCTCTTCAGAATGCAAGTTATATGTACAATCCAAATATTTGAGTATACATTCAAGTTCAACAATCTCTATTGAATAAACATATCTTTGACGACATAAGCCCGATATAATGATTAATCATTATGCTTTAACCAGAGATGCTTTAACAACGTTTCAACGTATTTTTAACATTAGTAGAGCAGACCGGTATTGACATAACATTCAATATGAAATTTGAATAACTATTGTGGACGGAGAGCAAAGTAATCGTTCACAGAAAAGAGTAACAATCATACTTCTTGGTAATTTGAATGACTGACATGTGTATCAGTCATACTCTGTAAAAAATAAAAGCGAGCGGAGTCACGACCATGAAAAGTATAAGAAATATTCATAAAGAAGCAAATTGTCCAGCAAAATCAAAGTGTCCTTCATTTCTCGAAAATGAAGCAAAATATAAAAAAAAAATTAAAACGCAAGAAACTGCGCAATGGGAACAATTGGAGAGTGTGGCACGCATGATTCGGGATGGCGAATCGGAGCAACGTTCGTCGTGTAACCAGCAGTCAACTCGTAAGTTTCGTAGAGTGTGGACGCTTTTTTGTTTGGTACCACCGTGTATAAGAGTTTTTTCCTAAGTTTCCTCAGCGATCGTCGATCGGCAACACGATTTCTCGTGGTTGAATTAAATTTCTAACCGGGTCGCGTACAGGATTGTGGTTCAGTGACCGCACGACAAAAGCGGTCGCACGGTGAAAATGTGAAGGAAACGCGACGGAGACGATGTGAGTGAATATTTCGATAAGTTTTATCCTTGCGGAAGACATAGGAGCGAGACACTAAACAGGCGTCTCATGTCAAAGGAATTTTTGGCATAACAAGACATCGTGCGAGAATGGGTGAGTGAACGAGAGATCGGGAGCCAGTGATATTTATAAATAATTTTCTATTTAAGGGCGACGCTAACGGGGCGTGCCTTCGGGGAAATGCACCTTCCCATTATATGCGTGTAGTACGCGCCGCAGTACGAAATTCACTCGCACTCGATACTTGTACTATACATATATGTCTCTTCTTATTCTCTCTCTTTCTCTCTGTTCTTCCATAAAGAGAAATCGAAATGTTTTCATGACTCCGTGCCTTGCAGCTCGCGATGGCTTGCGACAGGCAGCCCTTACGCACAGTGAATCTGTGTAAATTCTTAAATTACTGTGCATTTAGTGATGCCAATACTATTGATAGAATGGAAGATATTTACAGTACGATATTCCATTAAACCCTGACTTCTATTACGGATCCGTACTTCTCTTTTTCCACCATTCGCGTCTACTAGTCTGCGTCTGTATTTCTTCTTTTTTTACTTTTTCTTGACTATCTAATTTCAAGCGGAGCATAGGGTATATATTTATTCTATCTCAGCGTTATGGATGCAATCACTGCCTCTTCTGTTAACTGAGATTTATATGACACCCGGAAGAATGCAGTTTTTATGTGCCTCGATGCTTTGATTTTGGAACACTTCTGAAATTTTATATTAGTGCAAGTTTCAAATGCTAAATGTGTATTTTCAATTTCCAATTACTTGTCATTGAATTTTTTATTTTCATTTTAGGATTAAGTATTTTATTTTTTCTCGGTATTATTACATGTGGTTGACTGATAATCTTTTATCTCTAACTCTATGTATGATATAAATATAAATAAATAAATATATATATATATATATATGTTTCACTTGATACAACATTTGTATTTTCAAAATTCATGTGACACTTGTCAGGCTGTGACTAAGCAAATGTGGTATTCATTTAGTTCTGGGAGGGAGTAATGCTGTGTAATCAAAATGTCGAATGTGAACGCACAATTAACGCACATTGACGCATAACACTGACAATTTATGAAATTATTTACGCGTTTCAGTTATGTATATATTAGTCATATTTAGTATTATCTGTTGCAGACACACAAGGAGGAATGTCGCGTAACACTGGTCCTGGACTCTATGAGTTCTTGATGGAGGCTGAGCTACAAGAATATTACCCAGGAATTCGAGGTTTGCAAAATTACTATTAGAAGCAATATTAAATAACAATAAGCAATTGTATTTTGTCACTGCAGTTGATCGAATGCAATGTATTCATTATTATTCTACAGGGGTATTACTCAAGTGGCTGCACTTGACATACTTGAAAGCATTTAACTATCTCTATCACTATTGCCTATTAATTTTCCTCTGATAAGAACTTAAGTGCTGTATAACGTGTGAAATCTTATCCCCAGAGTAAATTCTCTCAAAAATATTACCATAAGTTTAATGCCGAATGGGTCATTTAGTCATTACAGTATATTAATAAAATGGATTTGTTAAAGTATTTTTATTTTTTCTTATTTACATAGGGGATCTAAAGGTTCAGACAACAGCTCAACTTAAATATGTGACGGAAGAAGACCTGACTGCTATTGGCATGACTAAACCAGAAATGCGTCGTTTGAAAAAGTACTTCCAAAAGCACTTTCCCCAAAATTATTTATCTAAATTTAAGAAGATGCTCCTCCCAAAACGGGAGGAGCAAACGCCTGGCGCATTGGGAATGCTTCCTGAAGAGAGACAAGACAGACCACCTATACGTGTTCCTAATAAGCATATGATTCCTGCCGATGCAATAATTGTCAATAAGGAATTAGGAACAGGAGAGTTTGGTGTTGTACAGCAAGGAGTGTGGACGAATGATGGCGAGAGAATTCAAGTAGCAATCAAGTGTTTGTCAAGGGAGCGAATGCAGAACAATCCAATCGAGTTTTTGAAAGAGGCTGCCATAATGCATTCTATAGATCATGAGCATATCGTTAGGTTATACGGTGTTGTATTAGATACAAACTCTCTAATGCTAGTTACAGAATTAGCACCACTTCGATCGCTCTTGGAATGCCTAAAAGAACCGAGCTTGCGAGCCAGCTTCCCCGTCCTGTCCCTATGTGACTTTGCTGTACAGATTTCAGACGGAATGCAATATTTAGAAGCAAAGAGACTGATACATCGTGATCTTGCTGCGAGAAATATCTTGGTCTTCTCAAAGAACAAAGTTAAAATTTCAGACTTTGGCCTCTCACGAGCATTGGGTGTTGGTAAGGATTACTACCAAACGAACTTTAATGTAAATCTAAAGCTTCCCATTGCCTGGTGTGCACCTGAATGTATCTCCTACCTAAAATTCACGTCCGCGAGTGACGTTTGGGCCTACGGAGTTACACTTTGGGAAATGTTCAGCTATGGTTTTCAACCATGGGCGGCGTTAACAGGTCACCAAATCCTAGAAGCAATAGACGAGCCTAATTTTCAACGTCTCGAGCAACCGGATTGCTGTCCCAAAGATTATTTCTCTCTTATGCAACAATGCTGGCAACACGAGCCGACTAAACGGCCGAAGTTCTCTGAATTAATAAAATTACTTCCTGACTTGAAGCCAGAACAAGTGCAAGCTGTTCAGGATAGTGCCGAGTCAGGTCAGCTTGCTTATCGACAAGGAGACGTTATCACGGTCCTGGACAAAGGAAGCAGCAATACCCTTTGGAAAGGAGTACTGAATAACGGGAAAACGGGATTTTTTAATCCGGCTCACACGATAGCTTATCTGGGATTGAATTTACCCAGTATTAAACCTGGAGAGTTCACACGCGGTGACGGAAAGAATGCTTTCTCTTCGCAGCGCAGAAAGATACGGACAGATATGATTTCTTCACCGCAAGGTGACGTCAAGCATACTGGTCATGTTGGTTTAGACGGAGCTTATTTCGGTGATATTAGCTTCCTGGGGGGAAAGTATCCACACTTGCCGAGACAAGTGGTAACACCATACAAGCCGCAAGAGGATGCCACAGATAATTCTAGTCAAGTTCTGAGTCAGGATGGAAGGAGCGTAGTAGATGCGGCAAGAGAATCAATCAGAGAAAGCAGAGACATACAACATTTGCAACACGATACGCAAAACAAGCATGGTAATTTTTTGTTTTCCTGGTAATGTGCACAGTACGTGGTATGCGTTTTCTAAACTATTAAAAATCATAAATATTTTATTACAGACAGCTTATGGTCGGACACGAGTTCAGAGATATCGCATCTTGGAACACTTGGACACGCCGGCAAACGATCGTTGTCTGCCAATCTACCTGGCAGTACGGATACTGTTGGCGCGGATCATGAATACCATGAGATTAGCGACGAGGAGAATCAGGATAGCCCACTAAGATTCGATAAACCATTGAATTTCGATTTTGGGCCTAGTCTTTTGGACGAGATGGATCAAATGTTTAGATCGTTGGGTACGTGTGAGAAACATTGAAAATTGTATTCCTCAAGAAGTGTATCTATCAGATTACATATATAACTTTCACTCGTTAGGCTCTTCTCCGCCACCACCGCCACCAGGACATCCATTACCCACCGAACACGAATCTAGCAATGCGAGAAATGAACTCCGAGAGATACAAGCAAAGCAATGTAGTAAGAAGAAACAGGCCACCGTGAGTCCTATAAATGTACAGTAATCTTTACACCATTTATAATTTGTATGTGTTCTGAGTTTGTAAGTCAATCGATGTCTCGCAACATTTTATTAATCATTATTGCTTTGTGTGCGTAATGTTCGTTACGATACTGAGGCATAAATTGATTTTCTGTTTTGCAAAGAATGGCGCGCCCTCGATATAACGATTCCAAGGTCCGATCCATTGATTTTGTAGAGTTCAAAAACAAAGAAAAAAAGAAGAAATGCAGCCCAATCTCGTAATAGACGGTTAACATTTTTTCGATCATTTAGGTGAAGCCTATATCAGCCTCCGATCAGAAAACACTCTACTCGGCCATTGCAATGGCACAGGAATTGACGGCACGTTCCATGACAGATCTTGAGCATCCACCGGAGTCACCGCGAACACCTGCCAGTCCTTCGAGGCGCAGAAAATTCTCTTTTAAGTTGCCACATCAACACAGTCCAAAACCAGACAGACGACACTTTTCAGAGGAAGCAGCGAGTATACCTGACATCCAGGTACAATAAACATTTTTTAGTTTTTCTTTTAATTATCGAGGATTATTAAAGTGTGCCGATGGTATACACAAACATAATGAAGATGGCACTGCACCTTTTGTCTTTCGATGCAACAACATTTCACTACTCTTCGATTAATCATTTTAGACAGATACTCATAACATTCTCATTACTTCGATGAAGTAAAAATTTACACTTTGCACACTTTATATTAATTTCAATGTTTTACACCAATTACCCAATTATTTTTTTATTTATTCACGTGGCTTACTCCAGTAACTTGTGTCTCGTGATACCGCTCACAGGTGGTATTTAATTCTACTTAGGTATCTTCTTCTTTTTTTTTTTTGTTTACAATACATTAACTAAGCATCTAACGAAGTGGTTGTTATGGAACGGCGTTAATTCCTGATGCCACAAGATATTTAACATACATTATAATTGCAATTGCTACTAACATATCTACATATATCCTCTCTCTCTCTCTCTCTCTACCTTAAGTTGAGATAGTGCTTACTAACGCAATAACTAATATCAACCTTTCCAACATCCCTATGTTCCTTTCTCGTTTATTGTTTTATTTATTTATGCAACTGTTGTTTATGATGATTTTTGTTATCGTTACCAAACAATTATTATCCTTTGCATTTCATTTTGAAATTATTTTTTTTACGTGCTTGTAACTTGATCGTTGATCGACCAAAAAATGTACTTCATACCTTTGCGTGCTTGTTTATTGTGTTTCTGAAACATGCAATGCATTATCAAACGCAATACCTAATCGCATGATATATCTTTAAATGTATCTGACATTTCGTGATGCATGTATTCATCTTTAACATTGCACCTTCTCTGTTGTGATTCTCATTGCCAACTGATTGTGACTTGTGAAGTGGCTATGCTCAAGTCTGCAATCACTTTCTTCTACGGTGTCCAGCATAGATTCCCTTGGTGCACCATCCACTTTGAAATTGCCCTTATGGGACAAAGCTTCTGCTGAATTTTGTTTTGCAAAATCCCGTGAGCTGTTGACAAAACCCAGCGCTTGGACGTCGTATATGGATGTTGAGTTTGACACGCATCTTCTGGATAACGCAGCGACTAAACAGAGTTTGGTGAAGTCGGCAGAGTTCCTTGAGAATGGAAATAAAAAGGGCACCTGCAATATCGATGGTCTTCTAGATATGGATACGAAGAGCTGCTTAAAACAAAATGGTAAACTCTCGTACAGCGTGGAAAATTCGAACTTTGACTTTCCGAGGGATCCTAAGAGAGTTTCTACGAGTTACGTTGACAGATACTTTGAGCAACCGAAATATTTTGACGACGATGTCGCTCTGGAATGCGCCACTGAGAAAGCAACATTTTTTAATGATGAGAAAGTTGAGACTTTCGAGAAGATTAACAATCTGGAAAAGCCGAGCAAGAATAAGTTTTATCTTAATTTAAAGGAGCAGGGCGTAATGGGTAACGATAGACACGGTGCCCTGCCTCAAAGTAAAATCAGTAACTCAGATCAATTGACCAGGGAGAAAATAACGAGTTACGAGAGTCAGCAGGACGAGCTGTCAAATTTTGACTCTAGCAGAGAAAAGAGTGGAAATTTTGAATCTCCACGCAGTAAGTCTATCAAATTTGAGTCACCGCGCGATAAGCTGGCGAACTTTGAGCTTGGAACAAGACCTAAAGTATCGAGCTCCCTCGGAGACTCGTCCAAAATGAATATTACAGAACTCACGAAAAAGTTGGATCTACAGAAACCACGAGGCGGTAAAGTCACGTTCGCACCGAGAAATCCAAGTCAGGAATCAAAGACTGTTTACGGTTCCTCCGATAGTATCAAAGCGAATTTAAAAGTAGTCGGACCCGATAGCCCGCGAGGTAATTTAGAAGCAGTGAGAATCAACATACAAAGTTTTCGTAAGATCGAGCAAAACCAGAACGGACACGATAACTTTCCCTTTGTGATATCCAACAATCCGCTTTTCATCGCTGAACCAGAGAAGAAGGAATCGCCAATATACAGTAGCTCCGAAAGCCTACGGGTGAATTTTCAACGTCTGCGACGAAAATCCGACGCTGAAACGAACAATCAGGTCGAGCTAAGCAGTAAATTATTGGCTGAGAAATATCAGCGTGAAGTATCGGGTTTGGAAAGTGTGAAGAACTATTTGGACTCCAAGAAGGGTCAGGGTCTAAATCTGGGATTCGGAAAGCTCACCCAAAACATGATACAACTCGGTAAAAATATCGCTCAAAATTCAAGAAACTTGGAAGTAGCCGTAACGAAGCCTAACGCAGCGAATACAAGAAATCTGGATTTATCCACCCAGCTAGTAAAGCCAGCACGAACGTTAAACGTGCCCATTCAAAAACCTAAACATTTAGATCTCAACATTCCACTAAAAACAAAACCACAAATTAATATGAAGTTGAATCTGACTCAACGACCCAATGCACCAGTCAGTCCAAATATGCACCAACATATCCTCGAACCACCCAAATTATACCAGAACGACAATACTAAGAAGGAAATACCTAAACCGGAAATATTAACTGACAAAATTCAAACTAATATGAATATCTACCGTCACAGGACATCGTCTTTGTCGGAAAATCGTAGACCACCCCTTAGGAACATACGCAGATCCTTTCATCCCCGTAACGACTCAAGCGAGGACTCTGACTCGATTTCTCATTCGGAAACAGATATAAGAAGCCGCTTGCGTTACAAGCGTCGGCATAAGAAAGTTCCGCACAGTTTACGCTTGAATTTGAAAAACAAAGGACATTTTTTGCATCCTGATTCAGCCAGAGGTTTCTCGTCCGCTGAGTTGTGTGGAAAATCCCCGCCGCCCTCAACGAGCTTTTTAAATTCCTTATCGCCGCCATTTTCTTCGCGTAACAACTTACTGTCATGGCCGGAAAGCGCTCCTAGTTCCAGCTTAACGTTCACTAGCAATTCTGATCTGGATTCGGATACAAGCTCGGAATATCCTGAATTTATTAACGATATGTTGACCTTTCCACCGTCGCCAGCTCCATGAAATTTAATTTGTACTAAGCTGATAGGAGATTTCGATGGGCGCTCGGACATCACGCGTCTCGATTAATTAAATTCTGACGAGTGTGTTGCGTGATTGGGATGCATGTCGTTCGCTCATACTAATATACGAAAATACGTTACTCATCAATGGGCTAATTGTAAGGTGACGCAAGTCTGAAGTCAACGTGCTTCGTAGAGATCGGTTAAAAATATTGACTGCACGTCAACCGATGTCATGGACTCTGGTTATTTACGCTTAGCATGCTTGCATGATATACAGGACACTCAATGTTATTAATATCCGTATAATAAAACACTTTTGATATATTTACAAATTTATACCATTTGTACACGTATTATTAGAATAGATCCAATGAGTCCAGTACACACATAACAACATGAACTGACTAATTATTAGAATAGCTATTT
This sequence comes from Calameuta pallipes, assembly GCA_030142375.1. NCBI lineage: Eukaryota > Metazoa > Arthropoda > Insecta > Hymenoptera > Cephidae > Calameuta > Calameuta pallipes. The sequence continues at coordinate 147,861 of JARQSW010000706.1, read as the reverse complement.
TAATATACTCAAAGAAAAATCAGATATATATATATATATATATATATAACATATACACATATATCTATCATGTACGCACTAGTCACCGTATTGTTTTTAAGTGGTCCTATGAGTTTTTAATTTTTTTTTGTTTCATTTGGTTCAAACGTAAGTCAAGTACGACTCGCGAAATTCCTATCCTGATTGCAAAGCAATTATTTTTATTTGATTTCAATTATTTTGCAGTGGAATCAAAGCACCCAATCGTTCCGTTTACCTTTGAACCAATAATCTGTTTATTTGTTTCTCTGTCTTTTTTTTTTTGAGTTTTCTTTTTTAATTTCCATTATCTTCTCTCCCAAATCTATCCCCTCCCACGAATTGTTTAGGCTACGTTGTCGGACGAGGCTAAGGAAGTGTACAACAGCCTGGTGGAAACACCGAGTATAGAAGCGACATCGGATACAAATCCATTGCGTATGTTGCGTTCGGGTCTTCCAATCGTGAGGCCCAGAATTCGTGGAAACAAACACGCCACCCTGGGCCATACCGTTTCCTATCCGGAGGAGATCTCGACCGATCATAGTTTGCAGTTCGAGTTACACAACAGCGGCGCAAAGACACTGCCAAAAATTCGTATACCACCACCGCCAAATGCACCGCCGCCAATACCGCAGACGCGTAATTTGGAGAGGCATAATTCAGCTTCCGAAATTGAGAACAATCAGAATCAGTTTAATGTCGATGAGAATCCGATACCTTTACCACCAAGAGATCGGTCCAAGACACTGCAGCCAAAATCAAATCTTGCTCGACATCAGAGAAAGCATCCTCTTATCATTCCTGGCGGTGGAGTTACTAGGACGTTGGCAAAGATGGCTGTTACCACACCACCTATTGAGGATCAGATCGATGGACACCAACCCTTTGCTAGTCATGATGTCAACAGCCAGCAACATCAGCAGGAAACTGGTACCATCTCTGAGGAAAGCTGCTCACCTGAGATCGCAGCCAATAGGTATGCATACTCTTGGCTTCGAATATATTATTTACTGTGGTAGAGTCAGTAATATTATATGATATTTCAGCCCTGAGGAATTTGAACAGCGGATAGACTCTGAATTAGCTGCATTGGACTCACTGCCCATCGAAGAGAATAAGTTGCATCGGTGCAGTGTCATTTCTGAAGATTTACTGGAGTTTTCAGATAACTTGATTGATTGCGATGCTATTGAATCTCAGCAAAGTGCACTAGAACATAGTGACAATAGACACTCCACTGATTCTCCAATTGTAAATCAACTTCAAAGGAAGATCAGTATAGAATCTAAGTGTTCGATAAAGAGTTCCACCTCCAAGTGTCCACAGGATAACATGGAGACTAGTGACATAAGTAGAAATTCTACACCGACAAGTTTAAATCGCTCTGAAGAATCGAGCCTATCCAGTAAAGTAGACACATCGAATTCAAGCCTGTCAGGCAGGTCACAAACATCCGTTAATAGAGGAAATGCTTCCTTCGTTACACAGTCAAAAGCGTGCAACGTACCTTTGCAAATTGAGCATGTGCATAATGAAAATTATGCATCAAATTCAACGAACGTTCACGGTAACACTATTCCAAGTAATATCGTTAAGACCCAGACACAAATACTCCAGAATCGCGACACCTTCGCGCATTCTCCTCACGTCAATCCTAACGATGATTTCCATACGAATAATTCCTCGAAACCGCCACAGCGACAATTGTCAAATGACAGATCCTCCGCTCGTACCAGTGATCTATCTCGACAGTCTGATCACGTATCTTGCGAGGATTTGTTGGAGTTTGCCTGTGATGGTCCTAATGTACGTAGAACACGCGGTCCACGAAATGGTGAACAGTCAGACGAAGTTAGAATAATGTTAAAAGTCCTTCACGAGCAATCCACACCGGAATCCTGTGTAGCTGCACTTAACGTCACTGATTGGGACGTTCTGGCGGCTATAAAATTAGAGCGTCTTCAAGGATTACTCAAGAAGGAGAATAATTTCGTTGGCCTTGAAGACTGCAAGGTGATGCTCAGTCAGTGTGGCGGTGACGTTGTCAAGGCTGCTGCTCTCTTGAGAAACACGGACGATACGGCTGCCGTTTAGATCGGTAATGCCGAACTTTATGGAGAAAATTAAGTAATACTCAAAGTATATAGAAATGTATAGAAATGTACAGTTTTTCACTGTACTCATTACCGAGCATTGATAACGATCCTATCTGTACGTTGATCCTTCCCGTTTTACTGGGATCGATGGTACTTCATCCTTAAAAAGAGACGAAGCTAGATGACTTTAACTTCGATAGCTTCGAACCATAGGTCAAATGACATTTAGTTTATTTATTATTACATTGTTGTCGACACGGATAAAAATTTGATTCTTCTACTTCGATCTGGCCAATCTATACGTAGATTATAGACATTGAATGCTGATCTAGTGTTCATGATGCCGATTTCTTTTTTTTTTCTTCTTTTTTTACAAGAATGGTAATGGTTTGCTCATTCGATGGAAGTAGGACTAATGATTGAATCATTTAACTTTAATCTATTTCCTACGTAATGTGATAGCATAAACAATAATACGATCGATGAAACGTATTTTTCGTACTGTATGGAAAATACGTTCATTGCGATGCGCAACCGTACATTCTTGTGCCGGGTAATAGACTGCATTTATGTCACAGCAATCAGGTGTTCACTGAAAAATGATTTAGTGCTTTTAGATTACCTTGACTGAATTCCTTACAAAGAGCCGTAGTTTAATGGTCAAATTATCATTTGTATTCAGTCAGGTGTATCTTGTCTTAAAAAGAATATTTTTCTTGCATTATTTCCATAAAATTTGAAGGAGTCTGTAATATAATTACAAATTAAAAGAAAGAATCCTTATTGTCGTACGTTGCATTTAAAGTGAAGTTTTTATACGGCAAATCGTTTACATGCATAATTGCGCTTTGTCCAGCTGAGAGATTGATGCCACGTATATTTTATAATGAACTTTAAGTACTTCTAGTTGTAAGGATCTGTGATTTTTATTTGATGAAATTTTGCCAATGAAAGATGCATCAATTAAAAGCTGTACTGTACATATATTAACGTAAGGATATTGATACAGGGATATTTATTCCCGTCTCTCTGTCGCTGAACTACGTGCAAAAGAAGCGCACAGGAAATGCTCATTATACTTCTAAATCCTCCTATGTATTTACAAATATGATCTGCGACAGAGCCAACAATTTGAAAATCGCTCGTACGTTACAAGTAATCTTAAGAATTTGTCAAAAGTTTGAAAATCATAAATTATACAAGCGTTACGTTAAGTGCAGCGAATGTCAAACCTTTTGTAAATGTTTTATTTACAGTAATGATAATTTTACGCGTCAAGTATCGTCCTGACAATCTCAGAATATTATGTTTTCCTGGGACGATAAAAAGTAATACTAGAAAAATTCCAAATATCATAATTCAATCATCCGAAGTACATTTGTCGATAGTAACATGATATTTTATAAATGTCAAACCATTGTTAACCAGCGTGCGTTTATTAGCTCTCCGCTTGACGCGACGAAGCACGTTATTTATATTCACAAAAGAAAAAGAACTTCGATCAACGAAACCGTATTTCGTTTCTTCGTACTCTAAATTTAAGTTTGTATTTTTATATCAGACGTCAGATTTCAATAATGCCAGAGTCTACTCGTATATGAATCTTGATCGAACTTCCATCAGTCAATGAACCAAAAATATCTACGTTCCATAAAAAAAATGTTAAAAAGTCTTAAGGTCGTATGCAAATAATAATGCAATTGTACCGTTTTTTATTAGCTGATACACATTATTGAATTAGCCGACTGTGCAATGTTTTTAAGACATCCTGCATAAAAAGAATTAACGGCAAGAGGTAACGAACCAAATTGCCACGGTCTTTCCTTACATAGAACATTGTACCAAGCAAGACAAGAGAATGATCTTACATTAAAAAATGGCTCACTTTTGTTTAATAGCAAAACATATATACATACGGATATATATGATTTTTTTTCCTTCAAAGGCTGAAACGAGCAATAACAAATTTACTATCCTTGGCACAGGGGGGGGGGGGGGGGCATGTCTATTATATTTTTAAATCGAATCGTTCGAGCAAACCAAAAGATTTACAAAAGATAAAAAATCTAATTGCCTAAATAATTTTATTTTACTTAGCCTTACTAGACAAGTATAACGTAGGATAACGCTTTGAGAGCATACAATTTCAAAGCCAATGTACTTATGAAATCCACAAAACTTGTACTTGAAAAGCTATATGCTGAAAAAAAAAATACCTTTTCTAAATCGTTACGATACTTTGATATAGGTTGGCAAAAGTATAGCGAAACATACTTTATTTATAATATATTATTGTAAGTGTATATCTTCGTATATTTCTCGATATACGGCGTACAGTATCGGCCAATGCACGAAATAGAAAATGATTAACGAAATAGCATATAGTCATCGGGTACAGGAGGATAGAGAAGAGAATGTAGAAAGGAAAGAGAAATGGGTCTCGTTCGTACGACTAGCAAGAGTTATCGAAATTCTTTCCCTGATTAATAATAAAGCGTATGTAAGTCCCAGCACGCACTTTTTATACGCGATCAACTCTAAACTCCCGTATTTATACAATCTCTATATTATTATACGTAAGAAAATGGCAAAATACGAGGATGTTTTATATCTGCTGTATTTACGATAATATATACATGAACAAATTTGAGAGAAAGAAAAAGAGAAAAGAAATACGAGGCTTAGAATTCAAAAATATTTATTTCCTATAACCTCCCAGTTATGTCACCCGTTGTATCAGTTCAGCACGTGTGGATAACACTTGAGTATACACGGCACCGAGACACATTTTGTTGCTAGTGCGTACACGCGTTTTGACGTAGCGGAAGCAAAGCTACTTTGAGCGAACCAGCTGCCAACTGAGTGAGCTATAGCGAACGAATCAGGGAACGAACGAGCAAAGCCGAACACTACTCGGAACGGTTTGCACTGGTTTGCAGAGACAGCAGACTTACCGAAGCCGATATCGAGATTGGCGGTCTAGTATTTTACTCCGTGTTCGGTAAGTGGATTCTGTCATATCTCTAAAGTGCTATATAATGTCTGGTGTTTAATTGGAATCTTAAAAAGCAGTCACGCCGAGTCAACTGAAATAAGAATTTTAACGATTTGAAAATATAAATTTGAAATTATATATAAGCTGTGTATATGATCGCTGTTTACGGTAGCAGTGTCGGTCTTATAGGTCAATAAAGGTAGATATATTAATTTTTAATTCATTTGAAAATTTCGAGCGCAGCATCGTACGCATTCGACCAATTTGAAATGCTTCGGTCAAACAGTCAGTTATGGTAATTATTTTTCGCGAAATTAAAATCCAAATTAATTATTTAACTTGGGTAGAGGTGCCCGCTTGATTTTTTATTTACCGTAATCAAAGACAAAAACGATTCTTAGATACGTGATAATTATTTATATGGGTGTTTTTTTTTGCGCCGACCGAACGCACAGCTGTATAAATTGTACGTGAGTTAAGCGCGTGAGGCACGAGCCTGTGACGAGATGCAAGTTTAAGTGCAGTTCGTAATAACGGGTCTTGGAAATTTTGCGGAAAGAATAGAATTCGTTGAGAAAGACTCTCCGGATATCAACAACGGGTTACGAGAGTGTTAGACAATGTATAGCAGCAGTGCAGGCGACCGGAATGTCGACTCGGTAAACCGATATGTGCTGACTCGTTTCGTACTCGTGTATACTCGGTATGAAGTACGACGTGTGCTAAACGATCTTTGATTATACTGACTTCAATCAGAGTTCTAGGTGAAAATAAAGTGAAAAAAAGAAGAGACACGATACTCGTTCAATTTCGGAGCAGCGTATAAATATGTTTGGATACATAAAGATCATGGCACCTGAGTCCTTGAGATACCTTTCCTCTATGCTATCGCAAGCGAGTATAGTCGATACAGTTTAGGTCCGAGGAATCGTGTTGAATGAACGGTAGTTTCTTGAACGAATCAGGTAAAAGTCTATTTTTCAGGGTAAATAAATATTTCTTTTTTTATTTTTAAGTAAAAAGAGGTTAAAAACTCTACCCGTCCTTCGAAGGTTAAGTACCTATGGCTCGTTAACGTTGGAATCTTAACCGGTTATTTTTGAATGGTTTTATTTGTCGTTCGAATCAAAAAACGAGGAAGCACTGATAGCGGAACATTCCTCTTGAAATGGCGGGAAATGAATAATTCGTTTTGCATCGATACACAAGATATCGCGGAAGATGTCAAACCGCTAGATTACCGTCGTGGTCGGAATTCTTTGCGTATCCTTAAATTGAAGTTTTTCTGCTCTTTTTTTACGAATAAAGTCCCACGTTGCATGGCAACAGGGTAGTGGTCCGGCCTGAGCATCCTAGCGGTCGGTCAGTCCAACATAACTGTCTTCTGCACTTGCTTTAACTTTACAACTTTACCGTATCCCCACAACGCGCTGCATCCTTGAAAGCAGATGCACTCGACGCTTAACAGGACCGTTGAAACGAGATGACTTCCGGTTGGAGTTAACTGAGTTTCGTATTTTTTATCGAATATTAATTACGATCGTGGAATCTAGTAGCGAAGCTGCTTATCGAATCAGTGAACATAGACAGAGACCATCGTTAACTCTAGCCAAGATATACGTGAAATCGACTCTGAACGATTGAAATAAAAATTATTAACCTCAAATTAAATCATCGTCACACTTCTTATATAATGATATCATTAATTCAGTCCAAGACATTATTTAATCAGATTCGTAATGGCAACGACTGTCAAACGGTCACGAAAGTTTGCCGAATTTTGAAATATCGCGCCTTTCGTAATTCACATCACGTACCCGGCGCCACTTAAGGACAATTTGAATACCGCGAATAGAGAGTTTGAGCGTCGCCTTGTTCTCTTTGGAATTTTACCAAAACAACGTGAAAGTTCAAATACAATACGAAATACGTATATGCACAGTGTATTGCAAAGTCAAATCACAAATTTTTATGACTTTAGAACAATTTAATCGTGGCACTGTCTCGCGTAGTGATCGTCCGTCTCTTTCTTACGCACGTAAATACCATCGCTCGGTGTCTAGGGAGAAGTCGTTACTCATTTCGAACACGGTAAAGTGCAACCGACAGTTTAAATCTGAGTCAGTATCGAGTGACGGATAAAGACGGAAATGCATGCAATGCAAGGATTAACGATATCGTCGTTATCAGTAGATATAAAAACGATTCGAGTCAAATAATAATCAAGTACGCTCGTTATGGCTCCGCCAGAAGACACGTACAAAATTGTAAGTGATTGAAATCTTTATCGAAGGTGTCTTAAAATTGACAAGTATTTTCACGCAATCTAACTTTATTCCAATCTCGTACGAGAGACGCAGCTAATCCTATTGAGGAGGGTAATACTGTAGATACTAAAATGGCGATCGAAGATCGGTTCGTGAATGCTAACAAGTCCTTTAATATTCTTTGGCACCAACAGTCGTTTGCCATTATACGTTCGCGGTCAACTTCGTAAATTTCTCGTCGTTCATTACTGGATTTACTCGGGGCGGAGTAAAAGATTCTGGGTGCAGTCTCCAGTACAGTTATAACTCCTGTGCGAGGCTGACGTCTCTTAGACCCCTGGTGAACTCACCACGTAAGGAAGAGCAGGCTATTTTTTTTCATCCTCCTTCGCGATAACATAGTCCTCGGTGATTTAGGCACCCTTAAAAGAAAAAGATAAAGGGTTTTTGTGAAAAGTTAAATTCAAATTTGCCGCGTAAAATCGAAAGTAAACATAACGAGGGAAATTTAAAGGATGACTTCCTCGTGACTGCATAGAAATAATTTTTTACAAGTAACATTAAATCTTATGTATCTTTCAAGGTTCTTTAAAACACAATCCATAATTGCATAAGACGAGTGTCAATCTTGCATGCTAATGAAGCTTCGATCCAATGAGAGCAATAAATTAACACAGTCTTGAATTTTGATAGTTATACTTCGAAATAAAATCAATTGTAACAGTCATACCGCTAGACATGAGATTATCAAAGGAATACTGACTGCCGACTAAACGCAAAGAAATCCTCGTGAAGGAAAATAATTACAAGTGATTATGAAGTGACAAAGTGATCGTATAAATTGGAGTGTAAAAATGTTGTGCCTCAAGAAACGAAGAACCTACAGCTTCACGCAGGGAGCCTGTGAGGATTCGCCGAGAAGAGTAAAAAAGGATAATCGTTACAATGAATCCTTAAATATGGCCGTTACGACACTGCCGCGTAAACATGGGTGAGTCAATATAATGAAATATCGATTTGCGCCCGTATAATATCATATCTATGTGTGCCCGAAATACGTAGGATAACATTGAGGAATAACATTAATGACAAGCGTCGTAGAACGATTCTATTGCTCGCGTCGTTCCTGAACGGCGCAAACAATTCACCGCACGAAGGACGCGTGCGGCAGGATATGCCAACTGCAGCGGTAAAAGTAGGTAAAAGTAGTTCAATACATCCGAACAGTCGGAATACGCGATATACATAATTGCAATGCCGAGTCCACGCACCGAGTCCCAATAGCCACAAATACCTGCCAAGGATTTCCATTCCGCAAGAGACAGGGAAATGTTTTCGGTCCCATTTCGGAACGGTTTCCTCTGAGAACTCTCCTGTCTCATTGAAATTAGCATATAAACGAGTCTGCGAATATCTTTACCCAAATCATAGAAACTCGCCCGAAACCGTACAGGACGATAGAAAGGAAGCGGAATGTCGAGAGTTGCAGTAACGTTACTTGGCTTGAAAAAGAAAAAGAGAAAAAAAATAGAACAGAAAAAAACGGAGTCAGTCATTTGTTACCTAAGTCATGTTTATCCCTACTGTTCTATCGTGCAGTGCCCGTATATAAGGTATATCTGTATATTTATGTATACCTGTATATACATTAAGCTAACCTAACTATAGGTATATTATGGTGAGCGAATACACATGGAGAAGTCGACTGGCTCTGCTGTGTGTTTTATACATCCAGGAACAGCCTCTCCAATTAACTATTGTTAACTCGTGCTTGATGGAAGCCCATCTTGTATATGAGACTTGGGTTCACATCCAGATTTCCCCACAATGGAAAATACTTGGGAACCGTAAAAGATGAATGAGCAATTGTCCCGTCCTCGAGTAATTCCTCGTGAGCACTGAGAGGCTGCTGGTGCACTTAATCTCTCAAGAGAGTGCTGATATTTAATGAATCTTAGATAAGATTGCATTCCGATGCACTTGCATACCATTTCACCGTGTCGTTCTGTAGAAGCTTCTGGTTGACTCCATGAATATGGGAAGAGGAAATTTCTTGATTACCGTGAAAGAAAAAAAAAAATGTGAAACCAGTTGTACGTATGATTTTTTATCAAAATCTCGTTTTCATTACGATAAGGTTCTCTCTTATCATTAATTCTTAGGTGTTACTCAACTGTGGAAGTTGCTTGTTCACTTTCACAATGGTAGACTACATTAACTTTGAGCAAAGATATAATACAACTGCACAGAAATGCATCCTGGATGATTCTCGAGGCCGTTGGATTATTTTAAACGAATTATCTGACAATGCCATTGTAGCTATGGTGGATCTTCTATTTGCTCGCGTGGAAAACGTTCGACGCTTCGCGGAGAAATGTTCTCTGCGCAAATAGGCGTCGCCATACAAATAAGGCACGGAGTTAGTTTCCAATCGTTCAGTTATTCTGTTCGCGACGTTCGACGCTGAACGTTTCCGTTGCCGACGGGAAGTGATATGAATTCACTTCTTTACACTTCGTTGCCAATCAGATTGGTTGTGAGGATCTAATCGGTTGAATCAGTCGTTGAAGTAATATTGTCCGGGTATTCGTTTACGACGAGGACGCTTTGGTTTTGTTTACATAAGATTTGTCACAGTCGAGTTGTCGGCGGCTCCTGAAGAAATAAAAGAGACGAAGAAAGTCGTTAACGGCCAATTTCCATGTTTATTCATGGTAAATCTTATGAGCGACGGGACACGCGTTGGTTTGACACTTTTTTCAGCGGGCAAAAGAATACAAGAATCCGGCAGTCACGATGACCGTCAGAAGCGTTAAAGAAACAAAGAACGAGTAGAGTCTAGCAAAAGGACTAGCGCGAAGAAAGTTATGCGACAGTAAATAGCGAGGTGAAAAGTACAATGCGATGCGCAAACGATTAAGAGTAAATGTAAATATGAATGTGCGTTCGCGAGGTACATAATAAAATTTGACTGCATCCTAGAAAAACCGGAACCGGTAGTTGGTGTTGTTAGAGGATGTACATAACGCATGTAAGAGAAGAGCATCTTACGTAAACCTGGGGACTTTTTTTTTCTTCTCTGCCGGACAATTATTCATAATTGCAATTAATTACCTACATTTATGTTACGTGCCTTACTCGAGCGACTCTGCGCTGAGAACGGCACTGTTCTCAGACAATTTACTGGCTGACGAGTATAAAGTGCATTTTGAGTCCTTGCAGGAATGTCCTCATTTATCTCCAGGATACTTTTAGTCGAAGAAGCAGTGTGCAACGGATGAGCGCAGGGCCGTAGTAGAACTTCCGGCAGTAACATATCTGCTAATTTATCACTTCAATCTGAACAGCTCGCGCCCTATGGCGTTTCTGTGGTTAGGAAATAGATAATAAATTCAAAATATGCCAATGCGTTATCCCCGGATACATGCTTTCTAATTTCTACCTTGTAAGTTGGATTTGTGTGATCCGGTAATATACGGCTCTATTGCCAATTTGCCAATTGCACATATTTATTCTTCGGTGTGATTAGCATAGAACTGAAAATGGGTGAAGGTCCAGTGCAATCGTTAAAGATGCTCGCTCTGATTAGCACGGTTGATCATACTCATCGTCTACGAGCTGAAGATTCTTTGTTACCTGCAAAAAATATTTTACATCGGTCATCGTATAATTGCTCGGTCGCCCTTAAAAAAAAATCAAGGGTGTACCTTTGTTAAACTTTATGACAGTACTTGAATACCCACCTTAAGTATTGTCAGGGTAATGGCAGAGAGCGTGAAATAATCGAATTGTCCGCAGGTACAATAAAGTAAATTCTCCTTGTAATGGTGAGGCGATAAACCAATTGTAAGGCGGGCGTAAAGGCGTAAGCCTATATTGCGTTTACTGGAGCAAGGCCGATGGCGGCAGACGTGTTTGTAGAAAAATGACTAAACGCTCAACAATAGAATTTTTTAGCAGGATACGGACTGTTGCTGTTCTCTTATCGTCTTTAATCTCTGTATTTCTCAATCAATTTCTTATTTAATTAATCGTTACGTTCGTAGTCTGCCATTGTTTCACGTATAATTCTTTTCTGGCGCGGATAGACAAATAATGGAATTTTTCAGGATAAAATTTTGATGAGAGACGCTCATATTTATAAATAACAGAAATTCTTAAGTTATATGAAAACTGTATCGAATATTAAATAACTTTAGATCGTGACGTCGCAACTACTTTTAGCCTGTGTCATACTTACAGGAATACGCGTCTGCTAGCCGGGTTGCCTGGTGCGCAGGCGCCAACTGTCAGTGTAAGCATCGCCATTGGCAAATCCGTGCCTCTTGAACTTTCTTTACGCCGACAAGTCATGACTGTATAATTTTACGAAATTGATGATACTTGCGAATAAGAATTTCAATCCTGGTAATAACGGGTCATTGTCTGCAACGAGATAAAGTTCTGCCAGATACAATAGGATAGGAGGAGTAATGTTATCAATGAATGGCACTGGTAATGAGTCAAGTGTCTTCCTAGAGGGGAAGTCGGAATGATATAAAATGAAAAAGTGATCGGTGTAACCGCGCAATTGAACGCGACAAAACATAACCTCCCACGTAGACGGGCAACGTAGCATTAATGATGCTTTGGGACAGCTGAAACCTTGGCAGGTCGTGAATTTATTGTCATAGGGATTTAACGCGTACGTAATATGCATCCGCAGTGGTCCGAACTCAAGCAGCGCTCATTTGCATAACCAGCCTCGGGAATATTATCTAACGCACTCCTCGCCGGTCAAACAGGTTAATAAATTTCGAGCGTTCGAAAAATGAGATCGGCGCACGATGCGGCCGATTATGTATACAGATATATACCTAGAATTATGCGTATATAACGTACCGCGATAAAAAGTTACTAGGATTTGCGCCATCTTCGTTTTCTGCGATAAAGAAAACACCACTGTATTTAGAAGACTACTGACTTACTTATTAATTCTTAATAAACACGTCGTTACTTACTGAGATGAAACTATCTGGCCTGAAAAACTAAGTGAAAATCAAGATTTCTTCTTCAATGATAACACTTATCATGATGTCAACCTGGTATGCTTGATTGACGTGAACATCGTCAGTATCATCGAAGAGACAGAATACGTTAGGTAGTACCAGATATTTACGTGCACGCCCATACATGTTAATTATATAGAAGGTTTCTATCTTATAAGAGCAATAAGATTTATTTTTCTGTATAAAAAAAGTAGTTCATAATGGATACTTTTTAATTGTATACTGCCATAGAAAATGGCGTCGCAACCCCATGGTCTGTGTTTATTGGCTAGTGTTTTTGTACGGGCGAACTTTTAACGGTCGTTTCGGGTCACGCACGAGCTCAGTAGTCAGTTTGTTTTCGAAGAGTTCACACTAGAGCGGAGTGCCATGTCAAAATGGAGTGCAGTGAAGTGAAGCCAGTTAATACGTTAAATACGATGAACTCGAAGATACGTAAGCTGTTAAGGATAAAAAGTTGGTAAGTCCTATTTGATAAATTATTGCAATGAGTAAGCCGTAAAATAGTTAGCTTTAATGCGTCGCGTAAGAATTTTCGCCGCGAAAAAATTCGATTTCAGGATTGGACGATCAGTCGTTATTAGAGTGTGACTATATATCACGAGATGGTAATTCAAGGCGATCGAGGATAAAACAATTAGAGACTTTTAAAAATGGGCATTCGCGCACGCCATCTTTTTTACACCTTATGCTACTATTACATACGTCAATAATGGATGTATATATTGTATATACAAGAGGCCTATTTATTTGCCCAGTCAAGCAGATTTCTACAAGATCATCCAGCGCTTCATTGAACACGATCACTGCTGCGAACGATCGGACACCGAATCAATTATTTTTATCCATATAAATTATTTTGGCGATTTGTCATGTCTCGCAGCTTCAATCGAAACTGCCCGATCATCTATACAGTTATGTAATAGTAAAGCCGTAAGTTTAAAATTACTCTTAAACAGTTATATGATCCTCCAAAACTATGATATATAAACTATAAAACTGTAAACGATAAAAATATGACAAAATTAATTTTGTTCGGTGTCAGATTTTGATAATTTACGACCAACCACGTAAGCGATGTTTACATTTTATGAAATTGTTAGGATTTTCAAAATCTCGTGTTCGCAACATTTATTACTATTCACCCTGACAATCTTATGTTTGTATCGTCAAGTATGACGCATAGAACTCAAAGAATTTTTTTTCACGATCATTCTCGAAGATTCGCAACTTTTGTTGACACGTGCGACCTTGTAAATCGAACTAAACTTGTTAATAACATCTTGGCACGAAATTCTTAAGCCGAATTCACAAAGTACGTCCAAATTTATACCTTAGTGTTAAATGTGAAATCATGAATTTCGATTCGGGCTCTAAAATACCTCTGACGCTTATACGTACACATGTATATCATTCGCAAGGTACAGTTCGACCAACTATAAAATATCAAACGATCAAGATGTAATAGTTAAAAAAAAAATTTATTCAAAATATGTCATTGCGTTATTTTACTGTAACAATTTTTATAGATACCTTATCCACGTGCTCTCCATTACAAGATATTGACTCCGCGATAAGTAGATTTCCTAGTACAGTTTCGAGACCTTGACATATTCCAGAGGTAAAATATAGCCGATTCGTCGTAACTCCTCTTCCACGTTAACAGTTTATACAGAAACGATTCTCTCTATAGATGAAAAAAAATTATTAGCATAACTCCAACCGATTATAAAGTGCGTTTCATTCAGTTGGAGACAAGATATATGTATATAATTTTGAAAAATCCGTTACGAAAATCAATCGTCCGATCTCGAAACAACAATGAAAGACAGCGAGCTATACGTTTCTCAGAATGAAATCCTCATAAACTTGATTAACTGGAGGTCATCAAAACAGCACGAACGATACCGTTACTCCTCGCAGATTAATTCTCCTCGTACCTGTCATCATTTCACTACGTTGAGAATCCTACAGTAAAAATACAGTCGAGTTAATAAAACCGATCTTTAGAGCGATCGAGAGATCTTTTTATACGACTTTAACGTAATAATCCTCGTAGTGAACTTTCACTAGAAACAATAAATTTCTATAGACCACGGTACAGGAAGTAATAAGGAAAAGAATTTTCTTGTGAATTTCCTTTATGTCCCTAATTTCAAACCGAGATTCAACGTAATTCCAATGACTTTATTGCGTTCATCTTCAACGGCCGTTTCTCGCGCTCTCTCACTGCACACCATGCTAAATTCGCGATCGCAAGTGCGAACGGCCAGAAATCCATAAATTTTAATATCAAGGACAATTCTTGACTTTTATTCGACAAAGCTCGGAGACTATCGTCAACGTGTATGAAAACATCATCATGCCCGGCAGGCGGGTCGGCGCAAAACAAACGGACACGCCGTACAGGCGTCACGCATAACGGCCAAAACTCTAATGTCCAGCTTACACGATGCGAACTCTTCCCGTTCTACCGCTGGAATTGATTAACAACGCCGGGAAATAACCGTAATGGGAAGTAACATAGGAAGGTATTATCCGTACGGTTCGATTTCGAAAATCAAACTAGAAGCAGTACCAGCAGCGAAAGTGTGTCGACAAGTATCTCAAAGTCAATCCGATAAGGATGCACCCATTTGCATTCTTGAGCGTGAAAGCCAGGCGCTTAGACGCTCGTAAGCGCGTTAAGTTAGAAACGACATAAATAGTTACGGAAAATAACGGGATGTCTTGTTATCGTGCAATTATCACGTAACAATGTCACGGCGTTCTTTTACAACCGAGAATTATATCAGAATCGTTATACGATAATCAGCTCTGCGGCGAACCGACTGACGGATGACTCATTGCCGTAGTTCGTTGCGTTCGGCAGAGACATGGACTTTTCAACGTGTAGCAGGAGCTTTCGCACACCTTTCCGCCATCAGCGCCGCCTTCGGTAGAAACAACGTGCTGCTCCACGGAAGGCCTATTACGAGGTTAGGTTACTCGTTGAAGTCGTTGCCGATGTCCAAGGATAGGGAACCGAACGTTTTTCGTACCTTTGATATTCCACGTAACGACAAATATGCCGTCCCGGTATTAACTTTACGTGCATGCACCGTGTTAAGATTTTGAGGTTAGATTCTTTGATCTTAGCCAGGTACCTATTAAAATGGCTTCTGACTCATTCAGTCCTGAGAGGATAATTATAATAATATTTTAGTCTCGTATTCGATCGTCCTTATTGTATCGGCACGTTGCGGTAGGACCTGGTGCTGATAGGCGTTGGTTTCGAGCGCACCTTTACCTCTGATACTACGCTAGAGGATGGTCTTCACTAGAGCAGAGAGTCACGTCACCTGAGCGACCCGTGGTGGTAGCTCCAGGTACAGTTGGTAGTAGGGGTAAAAAGGTATCGATGCGCAGTCCGGTGATCGCGAGCGTTGCGAACGGACGTTACGGACGGAGCTGATGAAAACTAGCTGTGAAAAATAATCGAAAACAATCTGTCTCCTCGTAACTATTGGGTACCGGTGGTCTTATTGGAAATCGGAACCGGGCGATTCTCTTGTCGTTGTCATTCGGTCGCAGGTCTATTTATTATTCTCACGCTGGTGAGACACGGGTGGTGTGGAAATTGGATGATTTTTATTTACGGAATATCTGATACTGTCGCGACTCTGTCGGACGTTTGTGACCGTTCGGTGAACTTTGCGCGAAACTTTTTTCTATTACGGTGAGACCTCGTTTAGGCGGCAAAACCGTATGAGTTTGAAGTTGTCGAAGGAAAAAAAAAATAACTCTGGAACTTCGAACTGTCATTGAAAGCTGAAACTTTTGGCTGCTTTCGGTGACACTGTGAATAACTTAGATATGTGCTCTTGGATTTAATCGTCTGGGTAAGTTTTCAATTGGCTTTCTCGATTGTCATTCTCCGTCAGTGCGTTTTTTTTTCCTCTGTCCGTCGTTACAGCGCGTTACGGCGCACTGGTGCTACTGAATATCTTAAGGGCTAGTCGTTGAGAAGTTGATAGCATCTTGTGTATAAGGTGGTAGGTCTACATAAGTAGCTCGCGCGGCGTTCGACTTTAACGTTTGGATAAATAGAGCTTTTCGTGCCGTGAGAAAAATGCGGTATAATCGTTTCCCGGTATTGTTAAGAATCGCCGGATGAAAAATGGAGGAATGCGCGTATCCGCAGCGTTGCGAGGTATTCGCTAGGATTGTAACACGTATGTATACGTACAATACGTAAATATGTATTTACTCGCGATTTTGCGCTGTATAACGCGTCGTTATGAAAAAGATGCACTTTTTTTATTTCACTTGGAAAAATTTTTTTTTGCGATTTCGAACTGAGCTTCCGTTATTTTTGGCGGGATAAGGTTACAAACTTTTTTTTTTGTTAACTTAAATTACTCCAATTGGCTGACGCGAGTCAACCACTTCGGTATCGATGATATCAATGAAATTCGATCTTGAACCAGTTTTCAATTTTCAATTCGGAGATAATGGTATTCTTATCACGCGCGCGGATAAGAACTCGTCGAACGTCGAGAAATTCGTTTGCTCGGAATTCCAAGTCAAAAATGTTATTCAGTTGGTATTGAACTTAAGTCGATCAAGGCCGATCGATCGATCCCGTCGCGCTGTAGTATCGATTAGATCGGTAAGACTGTCGCATGAATCGCGAGGCGGTTCGATTACGCCGTGAATTCTCGTCCGCCCCTATTTTATCAGTTAAAAAGGATATTTGATCGCGTTGCGCAAAATTAATTCATCACGCGGCCCAACACGTGGATTTGATTGACGGTGCAAACAGAAGAAAAAAAGTATGCCGATCTCGTAACCAGTTTCCTATAGCAAAGTTGTGTATTGGTCGTTAAAAAAAAAGGAAATAAAAAATTGCCACGAATCTCGGTTAAAACGGTCCCAAAAATGCAATAATTATTTTTCCTTCGTAGCGAATAAATGTAAATTTCCATTTCACGATGACACATCGGCATAAGCTTTGCCTCGATAAGTAGCCGCGATCGAGATATTCGTTTACTCCCATGTGACCTCAAAATGTCCCGTTTCGAACGGTTAAAGCAACGACGTCTAACGAACGACTGTTTTCACGATCATTAACGATGATTTTTTTCATCCCAGGATTCGAAATTATCACCTCGCGAATGATGTCGCAAGATAAACCTTGGACTTTCTTCGATACCCATTAAAAGGCCTGCGCATGCGCCATATCGAAATCTGATCAAACATCGCGTAAGGGTAGTAAAAATGGTTAGGTGGAAATTTGATCGATTTCGTAAAAAAAAAAAAAAATATTCGTCAGACACATCACATAATATTAATTCGTAGAGATATCCGGCGCGGGAGCTACGGGACTCTTCATGGTTCGTAGGACAGAAATTGAACACTAGGCGATTCTCGTCGATTTGTCGCTTGCAACATGCAGTTTTCTATCTGCTCTCGCAACGATCGTACCGACTGGAAACGCCTGTTGTTTCCATAGCATTTCCTGGCCCCCGGGTCGAGGGGCCTTCCTTTCAGCATTTTCTCTACAGTTAGACGGCGGTCCTGTCCCTCCTTACAAAACACCACGTGTATACACTTGTAATTCAAGGCGTTCAATATTGCGTCACGTTGTAATAGCATTCACGTACTTATTGTACGTTAACGAATTCTATCTTCTTATAGTCGTTAATTCGAGTCTCGCGCGTTTTACTCCCTCACTGCTTATCCGTTCTACGTCGACCTGTTTACTACACGCTCTCCGATGTCCCGCTACAACCAGAGTGTCTTTCTTCTTGTCCGTTTAGCGAATTTATTCGGGCTGACTCGCTTTCCCAAAACTAACATCGAAATGATTGGACGGCCATTCGACAGGCACGTACTATGTTTTTATTCTTTGTTTCCTCGACGTAACGCACTATTGGGATCGTTCGAGAACTAATCGAACTCTAATCTTTAATTAGCCTCGACCACTTGTTCCATTTGTTCATATATATATATATATATATATATACACACACACAGTGAGTTATTTTTTTTAAATTCTCTCTCCTACCGTACAATCACTTGGAAACTCTTACGAATTCTCACGAGTACGTTGAACGAGGCGAGCTCGTTAATGAACACGGGTTGACCTTGAATGTTGATTTAGTTCCGAATTTGACAGTAGGGAATTTACCATTGTATGGAGACACTGGTAGACTTCTTATCTCGCGGGTATCAATATATGCACGTGTTATCGTCGTTATGTCTATAACCTGACCTCAAAATATCGCAAGTCAGAAAATTGAGGAAAAAGAGATTTTTCGCTAATGTCAAATTATTACGACTCGTCTCGGTTAATTCAAAAATATCGAATTCCACAATTATTTTAATACATTTTTTTTATTTATTCCAGTTTTTTGCGATTTTCAATTCAGTCCAATAACTATAAGTAAATGGTGTAACGTGGAAGTAAGTTTTTTTTTTCTTAACTATAAAATTTCGTACGACATTTCAATGTTTGAGTATCGACGTATCGATACGATCTTAATTACGTGATCGACGAGAGCTTATGAAGTTATTGTAAATCTGCCCAAAGGATTTAGGAATAGCCTCGAAAACACTTTTTCTCGTACTTACGCTTACGTGAAATATAAATGTGACTCACGATATCGCAACTTTGCCACGAGGTCAAACAAGGCACAAAGTACCGTCGATATTAGAAATCAAGTGTAATATTCGCGCGACAGATCCGGGCTAGATAACTGTAAAAGCGACCATGCCACAAGGGGCCACCTGTTTCGTGACACAGTTCATATCGTCGTTTAGATTTGAACTACCGAGGGCACTGTAGATAACCAATGGCTATGCCTTAGCCGCCTACTGTCCTAGAATCGATAAAAAAAACCGTATACGACAATTTCCATGAAAGCCGAAATTATACCTAAAAGTTACATGAAAACTGACGTTATATTCATCCAGAATATTTACCACGAATCCTTTTATATAGATGATTGAATCTTACCTCAAGACTTCCTTCCAATCACACAATAACGATCTCCAATACCAATCTTTAATTTTAATAACCTTAAGTCTCGTTCACATTACGCAGTCATACCTCCCTCTTTCTTCATAACTTATCCTCGTACTTAACCGGTACGTCGTAATTCAGATACACGCAGTTCGGCCTTGTACCCAGTTTACATTTGACGGACGACTATCGACCGCCGATAACAACCAATGCCGATAGTCATTCTCAATGCGCGATGAAACTCGCCAGAATCCAACGCGCGCGCTCCTACCTGCGACACGTTAAACTCAAACTTGACGATCGGAACGAATAGGTCGAACGGGACATGACGCGTTCTCAATGCCGAGTCGTGACTTTGTCGCTGCACTTTGTCGCTGGTCCCGCCTTGTCCCTGGCCGATCTTGAGTGTCGCGAGGCGCGTACACCACAAACAATAAACGTTTACCTCCAATTACGAAATGGGCTACGGTACTGCCTATAAATATCTACAGAAACGAACAAGGCTGTACACGCGTTAACTTTTCCTATAAATGTCGCCTGACACTTTATCATGTCGCTGGCGAATCGTGTCAATCGTATGCGACTTACATATGGTGATGAATTTATTCGCCTGAATCCCCCCGATCGGTTTCGCATATTTATAATAATAATAATACGGACGTTGCGCAAGATCCGAGCGCAAGACCGTCTCGGTAAAAAAGTTTTTTCACGGAGACCAAGAGTGATCTGAAAATTAATGTTGGAATTTGGCGCGCAAATAATTTTCAGGCTAAAAAAGAAAAACCTGCCCGGAGACAGATTGCACGCGAGCCTCTCGACGCTTTTTGCCCTGCTCCCCCGACGGTCCCCATACAGAGAGGCGGACCTTGCGTTCTCGTCTGTCCTTTACGATTTCTTCCCACTTACGATTCCCTCTTTACTTCTTAACTCGTCTCCCTTTTCGTGCCTTTATCGTCGTATACGAGCGGTCGCTACATAACGAGAGAGTGAATTACTTAATCGAAATCGAATACGGATGTCCAATAAATATATACACACACGTAGACGACTCTCATTATTCTTAATTATACCAGCTGTGTGTTATTCATCTCGTGGTATGTATCTCGTACAGTGAATGTCGATTGAAAGATTCGTCGACTAATTATTATTGCTCTAATGAGAATTCGATTTATCTTATTATACCATTACCGCGAGAGAGTCGTATTTACGAAACCTACGCGTATCGCCTTGATGACGATATAACGAATGTCTGTCACGTTGAATCTTAATGATTTTTGTATATTTCGAACGATCGTCTCAAGTAAGGTGGCCAAAATATTCGACGAAATTTTACCTCGTTATTCACGATATCGCGTCGCTCTGTTCGCTCGTATGTAAGATTTACCGTTTAACGCGTTAGGGCAGCTCAAAATATTCGCATTCGTCATGGTTCGCGCGCGCGTCACGTAGTCGCGAAGAAGCGCGGCAATTACGAACTCTCGAACGGTCATTTCTCTTCTCGCGTCCGTAGAAGTCGGGATACGTATGTTTCGCAGGGAAAGAACGATCGACGCGCCCTCCCCTCCCTCGCCGTCCTCGGCAGACGTTATGCCGGATTCACAGCGTCGCCTTCATACTTTGTTAATACTTTACCTTGATACCGCATATAATTTTATTGATGACTGGGAATGTCTGCGATGTCTAGAAAAAGGCAAGGCCTTTCAGGTTATTCATTATTTTTCGAATAATCGTCAATGCAAACAGGCGAAATTCGTCGGGCCGACGTTAAGCTTCGATTTAACGCGTCTCGTAGCTCCTCTTGTATTCTATTTTCACCGAATGCCTGTCGTCGTTCGTCATTCGAGATGTCGCTGAGAAAAAAAATATGAGCATAGTGCGAAAAAACACGTTGAAAATTTGTCAGACGACGAAAACACGGACGCGCAACGAAAACGTCCTTCTAAAATGCATTTGTTATCGCTATATACGCACGTATGTTTATGTATATATACGGATGGGAAGAACGATGCAGCGATACATTTTTAGCACGTAATTTGCATATGACTTTGAAATTGTATTCCTTGGACACCTGACGATACGAAACCGTACTGTTATCACGTATAATCAGACAATTCGTGAATCATCCTTGTCACGTTGTATTCATGGCTGTGTATATGTATATATATGACTTTTGTGACTAGTAAAGACGTATCGACATCGAGACGGCTGGTGCGCTAATTTCCTTACTTGCGAAGGTCGCGCTTGTTATTGTCGTGAAACGTGTCTGCGACGCCGACTCCGATGAAAAGCGGAAGTGGGAAGCAAAAGTGCAGCCTCGTGAGGTAACGATTATGCAGCCAGGGAATTATTATCGTTCCTGGTAGTAATGGCGATGGGTTTGGTCGGGTACGATCCCTATGAGATTCCTAGCTCGACGCGCCCCTGGCGGTGAGTGCGCGATCTACGAAGTTATCCAGAGGGCGCTGCTTTGTATACGGAATTGACGGAGTTTCCGAAGTTAACAGTGCAAGGATATTTATGAGCCTTGCGACACGCGGATTAATGAGTGCAAAGCGCGTTCCAGTAGTTAATCGAGCGACGTGTATGTACCCGTGTATACGTGGCTGTTGCTTATTCATGCCGGATTACGTGTCAACGTGAAAATGTTTGAAAGATTTTTGCCGTGCAATGGCGAAACTTCTATTTCTATTCGATGACATATTTTTGCGTGGAGCGTGGACGGGACGCAATCTCCTAGGAATTTAACGGGTCGGTTAGGTTAGGTTGGTAACTTGTGCTGAGTGTAAATAAGAAGAATAAAAAAAGTGTATCGCACGAGCAATTGTGCGTCTATGGAAATGTGGCTGGATTTCGTGGCTCTCTCGCTCTCCGTAGTGACTATTGTTATTGCATACGTTGTCTCTCTCGGACAGAGTCTATTCACTGTCTCGTACTCGGTCATTGATTATTCTCGCGAGGCGAATGATCCTTCGATTCCAGGCCAATGAAACCTAACGATCTCGATCTGCCTGAGGCCTGTAACCTGTTGCAATCCTATCGAAGTGACAGTTGGCCGCTTTTACCTCGACCCTCGCATCTCCGATGCGTCCTTACGGCAAAAACGATCTTGACAGTTGCCATTAGAATGGTACCCCGATGATTTACGTATTGAACTCGTGCACCTAGGAGGTTATGTTCGTTCCGATTGAATCGAGTGGAATACTTTCACGATGTCTGCTGGCGACGTGACCTTATCGAGGACCTCTTCGAATCCGTAAGTTTCCGGTTTCCCATGTCCCGTTGGATGCATCCGGAAGTCGATGGGTACACCAGGACACCTTTTGCCATGGAGGCGATTCTTGACAATGGATATTCGACGCGGCGAGTTTTATGGTGATCGCTTACTTTTTCCCTTTGCGACAAGGATGGTTCTCATGAAACGGAAACACGCCGAACGTGTTTTCATCGACGCGAGAGTGTCGCCGACTTATTCCCGAGGTCAGCGGGAGTCCCTTTCGCAAGAACGAAACCGCGCCATGAAAGCTGTCGTACCAGATTCGCTCATAATTGGGTCTGGCTTTTGCGAGAAACTACACGAGAGCGAGTTATCCAGAGCCCGTCGTACGTAGAGACACACACGTCGGGTTACGGCTGCGCAGTGCGGATGGACATCTGCTGCTCGCTGATATCTTGTCGCGAACGCGATGAAAGTACGTACCAATGGGACGACCACTTTTTACCTGCTCGAGAAAGGGCTTGATCTCTTATGGGGAACTCTTGGGACCTTGCCGCGACCGCTTCTTGCTACTTTGGGGCATTCCTGATGGATTTGGGACGGACGCTGTACGTGCTTATGGATGCAGTAGGACGTGTCCTTCTTCTCATGAAGTTTTGGTAAAAGTGTTTATACGTCTCGTCACTCATTCCTTGGGGACGATCGAGACATATATATATATATATATGTACACCGATAGCATTTAATAAACAAAAGGCAAGTGATATATTGGTTAGATGCCATTTGGTGAATGATGCAAAAATAAAACAAAATGGCGTATTATCATACCTGCTTATTTTTTTCCATTTCGAGTAAGAGAATTTATATTCCTTGAATCTTTATCTTTCCCACCGACCAAACTCTGTGTCGTTGGCATAACTTGTCCAGTCTTCTCCCCATCCTGCCGGACTCCGCGACAAAGTCGCTTGAATGGCGCTTGGGAGCCGGTAAAACGGCTTACGAAGTTTGACATGGATTTCGATGCCGGGACTCGTTCCTGTTCCATTAGCACCTGTCCGTAGAAATCGCGTCGGGGATATAGCCGGCGTCGTTACAACGAAAATCAGCATAATCATTGCACCAATGAATTTTTATCTTTATTCGTAATTCGCGTTGGGAAGGTGAAAACTACTCGTCATTTAAGAGATAAACCAATACGGACGAAAGGGTAGAGTCCTTGTAGGACTAAACGTTGTCGTAATAAATGTTTTGAATTTTTTTTTATCGTCAAAGAAAAAATTGCCGAAATGTTTGAAAGAGTCGAGTTAAACTGCCAAGACTTTGATACCTTGTGCACCTATCATATATATATATAATGAAACATCACGTCCTCTCTTTTTGAGATTCCCGTCCCGTTTATATAGCCCTGACCTCCACGGTTTACTTAGTCCTGTTTTGCGATATGTTTAAGCCGTCTGTTAAGTTAAGGTGAGTAGCCTGAAGCCCCGAGGCAATGACCTTGCTCGGGAGACTCTTCTCCATAGATATATCCCCCTAGCATCCTGTTTATATCCCATTTTGTCTGCAACGCTCGTAAATCGAAATCATCCGCGCAGTATCTTTCGGCAATGAATGTGCTAATTGGATCCGCAGTTGCTATTGACATGACTGTACATATGCTATGTACTCATATACACACAGGAAAAGCTACGTGTCTCTGGTTCAAGGTATAAAATAAATATCGTAAAAAAATTCACATTCAATCACAATCGCAATTCCGCTCTCGGTCTTCGCGATATATCTCTTGTCACGTTACATTCGCAAATCGAAAGTATCTTATAATTTCCTTCGTCCCACTTCGTTCTAACGTTATTTGCATTCCGGAAAAGTCCCGCGTGGAAGAATCACACGTGTTTAAGACGCCAAAGGATGAAGACTGTCTGACCTGTGGTATTAGATATAAATGGAAGGGGGAAAAAACAAGAACGAAAATTACAAATTGTCCATCACGAATATACATGTATACATACATCTATATATACAGTTGCGTAATAAATAACGAGAGTTCGAACAGCCAATCATATTCAGGATCCAAGAACTCTCGTCTGCGATTTCAATTGTAACCTCGCGTATGAAATATCTATTTGGAATCCCGTATGAGGATTTTTTTTTCTTTTACATATTTTCAATCGATCAAGGGTCGCTGGCCGTTAAGTAACAACGTTACGAACACACTCCCAGCATAGGAACATGTCGGTCGGTCGGTCGGGAACGCGTTGCTGCTTTCTAGTAATATAACGCGCGGGCGACACGCTCCGATGTCTATCAGCTGCCAATCGTCAAAGCAACTATTTAAGACAATTGGACAGTGCCGACTACACTTTGGCATTTCAATGATAGATTTCACGTGTATTTATATGTATATCGTATATCAGCGAATACGGCCGTAAGGTTGTAACAAACAGGTAGATTGTAGATGGCGCTAGGTCGTAATGTATTTCCTCGGTGGTTATTCAAAGCATTCGCCACAACGTTAATTCCCAGGTACCCACGTGTACGGCCTGTACGTATGTATCTATACGTACGGTATAGTGCCACGCACGACCTAACATAAGAATATACGTAACGGGCAATGGGATCGTAACGTAACGCATTGCAGATGAAACGGTGCTGCTATATACACGGAGGCGCATAACCTACGCTTAACAGCCTGCAGGCATATCGGAGTTATATCTACTCTGTTATACGTTGCTGTGGCCTTATGGCCGGTGGAGCGTGTCTTCCGTGAAGAAAGCTTCTCGAGCCTTTCTAGGATTGAGTTGGCGATCTTCTTATCGAATTCTTGGGATACTGTCTCTCGTTATCTTGGAGAGGATAAACCTATTTGCAATCAGTTGTCTATCGTTATCAAGGTCTCTTGGATATTTTGATAATACGATTGCTGGACTTGATTTGTAAATGAAAGACAAAATTTTTATCACGGTTGAGGTGCATGTTCTTTTTTTTTGGAACCACAGACTTAACCATTGATCATGTTAGTCGGTTCTTCCATAATTGATAATAAGGCAAAGTTGGATCTCGTATTTATCGATAGGATTATTTAATCTACATTGGCGATCAGTCTCTTTCAGTTAGGCGACGTTGATAGTGTCACTCGGCAGTCGGCTTCAAAATTGTCTCGACAAGTCCGTTTTAAACGACACTATATCCTGTTGGTGGTGTCTGTATATTTTGCTTTGTGTTTGTTGCGTCATCGCTTATTCAATAACTATTAGATTTTAGGAGGTCAATTAGTTGCGACAAATTGTGTTAAAGGACGGATGCAAGGAGGGATAAAAGCCCGATGCACTTCGAATATTTGTTGCGTCACGAGGAACGTTACGTCTGCGTATGAGGATTGTCTGTTCCTCGTGATGACGTCATTTTCGACATTCTTTGTTTACTCTCGGTCACGTTCCGCCACCCCGAAGCAAAGTTCAACTCGATAAATCCTTCGGGCGCGCGAGCCTCCCGCGCACACGTGTGCGACGTCCTAATCGTGGTCTACCTGGTTTTGTTTTCGTTGCCGGTAACGCCACTCTCTGCAAACGCCCTTGTCAGGAATTTAATCTTTGATCTTGGCGGTGGTCGCTGCCGCCATTGTGAAACGGATAGTCGAGACGCTACGATATACATATATGTTACGGCGCAAACCACCCACCCACCGTATTACGTACTTACGCGACGCTGCTGCACTCTGGCGCTGTGCCCTGTGAAACAGAATTGCGTTCTGCCTCTTGGGCTTTGCACGCGAGCACGAGGGTCTCGTGCGGGAGCTCAATTTCAGATTATAACCTCTTCGCCGCGCGCACGTTTTATTCCGTACGCCGTGACGCGTGCCGTCTGTTTTTACCGTGTTTCTCTTCTTTTTCTTTTACACGGTTGGCGACTCTTCCTTATTCTGCATCGGTGAAATACACGGAGGGCGATGGTCGTGTCCTTTACGTTCGCCATATGGCTTGTGGGAATGACGCTTGTTTCCCGGCAGAGACATAACCTTATCGAGTTTCGTACGGACTGGCGATTATCGGCTTTGTCTATTCCTAACGCGTGAGTTGTAGATGGCGACACTCGGCTCAGACCTTCCCTGCAAGGCTCTCTCGCCGCGATTGTTGTGTCTGCCATTAGAAAAAGTCACGGCGACATTGCAAGGTTGTAATCGTAATGACGATGCAACGGCACGCCGTCGATTATAATAACGACTCTTCGTCGAGGATCTACTGTCGTAATACAGTCGTTAATATAGATTTCTCAAACGCGATCTCTCGGTCTCGCGTGCCTCGCGGCATACCGTGTAAATGACGCTTGGGGAATTCTCGAAGGTACGATTGAAATATACGAACTTTAATATGTACAATGTACCATGAGCAATAACAATTGTTGGTAACGTGACGAATCTGTCTGTTATATGCTACCGGTAGCATTGCCATGGGTATGTAGTGATTATTCTGCGAAATTGCATTGCACCACTTTCTCCGTTAATTTGCACCAACTGCCAGACAGGATATCTAGTAGTCTAAGCTACAGGCACGAGCGGGTCTTATGGCTGTCGGATATCTATTCAACTTTATTCGCAGTTTAATATCAACGCGGTAAGACCTCGAACTTTACTTATATACGGTGTTTCGTAAAATCAAAACAATTTTTTTATCAACCTACCATAGCATTCTTGTTAACCGTGCGTATCTTTGCGACGAGATATTATTCATACAATTTACCGTTGTATCATAAATCTGTATGTATACATTGCTTGTGAATTCACGAATCTTTAAATTTTCGTTGACCTCGTTCAATGCTGATGACTTTAACGTAATCGGGAGACAGGGCGGGTGTTTCGGCTTCGTGGTGTAAACAATACCGTCACCATGTTCAATTTATGAGGATGTACAATGTTACATTGCGCGGATACGGTCCTTCACGTGCACGAGCAAGCGAGAGGGAACCAAGGTGTTTTTTTTCCATCGAATCAACGATTTCGTTGTTAATTAGAGAGAAAGTGGGACGCTCGATCGTTATTCGTTAGTCTCGTCGTCAAAACGACATACGTGGACTATAAGAGGACTAAGAGAGACTCTGTATAATGGCGACAGAGTGAGTGAGAGACAGAGAGAAAGACACAAACACATTCGACTGGCCGAACCACTTTGACTGTCATGGCGGATAAGTTTGAATTTCAATACGCCCGGCAATTCAGTATCTATAGTTATATTCCTTTCCAAGAAAAATTTCCATGAATCATTCTCATTTCCCAATGTGCCTTCCTCATTGACTTTACCGTCTCACAGGGTCGTTCGTTTATCGAGAACGAGGATTGACCCACTGAATAAATAAAAAATGGCCTAGAGACACCTAACGATAGTGCCGTTAGGAAATTTATTGTTATAAAAACAATCGTAAATAATAATAACATCGGTACGAGTTTTACCTCATTTAGTGTTGATCTCGCATTGCGCAAGTCATTGATACCAATTCAGTTCATGTTAAGTGAAAATGGCGCTGGGCCCTAAATCAAAATTCCACCGTCACTTCTACCGTGTCTGGTACTCCTGGAAAATGACTTCCGCGTGCGGTCATCCGCAGTCACGAAAATGCAATGCATTTCGAAGCACGAGGTAAAACCGTACGGTTATTCGCTCTCCATCTGAATTCTAATCGGCATTACGTAATTCGCTGCTCTATGCGTGCAAGGAATGCCGCGATCGTTGTTACCGTCGCCGTGTGGACTCTTCTTACGCTGTGTAAAGTCATGCCGCGACTACAAGAGAGTCATGACGCGACGGAGGTCCTCCGTCGAATAAAGCCCTACCTCTCGTCCGAGCGATCGAGTTTCACTCTACCTGCCAGCGGGTTCCGCCCGTCGTTTCCTCGTTTGATGCGATTTCTTGCGTGTCGCTCGTTGTGCAACATTACGCCAAAGAACGAAAGTCGTGGGAGTATCGAGCTGGCTGATGTGCAGAGTTAAAAAAGTTATCGCACTTACGTACGAGATACAGGGCGGAGTTTCAGGACGTAGAAAGAAGGCGGTAACTACGTACGCGTACAGCACCTCCGTAATAATTACCTCCTTTACCACTTTCAGTCATCTCACTTATATAAACGTAGATTGACCGAACATAACCTTAACAGCCGACTATCCATAGCCAACGTAGAATATTCGTGTTACTCTTGATTTTTATAATCCATCTGTCGACACGTGTCAAAATTCGTTCTCACTCGATGCTCGTCACGTGTAAAAAGAAAGTTTATGTACTTTTGACATATAGGAGTTAGCGATCACGGGTTATAACCGTCCGCGGAGAAGCACTTTATATCTTGTTTGCTGATCCTTGCCGGTAGATGGCAGGTCGTTCTTTCAGCGCTGCATGCGGGGGGACGTTAGGTTAAGGTTAGAAAAGGAATAACAAGAGAGGGGGGATAGTCGTTAGAGAGAAGAAGAGGAAGTAAAAAGAGGAGGAGGTGGGTTAAGATGCGCTGGAGGTGAAGTAGAGGAGCCTTCGGCGGTAGAGGAATCTGTACTTTTTGTCGCGTCCTTTCCTCCGGTGCAGGTAGATTCTTGAACGCATCCTCTTCCCTCTTCGCTTATCCATTCTCTCGCTCCTTCTAGCTCGCTCCTATAAACCTTGTTACGTAGCTCTGTCTCGCTCTGAGGCCACCTCCTCGCCAACTCCCAGGCGTCCTGGCTTTCACGCAGCTGTGTCTCTACGTACCTACCTACCTACCTATATACCTATCTACCTACCTATCCCGAGGATTCAGACCCACGGCCACCTACCTCCCAGTACTCTCTCGGCTGGATTCTCTGCGAGGAGGTCGCGTGCAAGGCCACTACGGGCGTTGCCCTCCTGTGCCCGATCCCATATTACATGTTCACGTATCCAAGCGATGCCTGCCGATTCCCTTCCCCAGGAAATCGATTCCACCGATAACTTTCATCCAGCCGACATCGTCGACCGTCGGATTATCAGACACACCTGACAAGATCCTCGAGTAACTATCGACGCTGTCTCCTGCTGGATCTTCTCGGATATCCGATGCCGCCATATTGCTTTCTAATCAGACCTCTCGCTATACGCGACCCTTATACATTTTCACTCGAAAGTTCCCACCTTGGGCTCTTGCCTACTCATCGTGAAATATCATCGTAAACACCGTTGACGATTCTAACCTAACCTAACCTAACCTCGAATTCAAGTAAGTCATCTTCGTACGTACCCAACGTCCATGTCTTTTGTACGCGGAACGACCGGTTCTCTCGTCGTCCATATGCTTTACTTCGATTCTCAAACCTCCAGTCGCGCACGTGTGTACAGTCATTAAGTATTACGAGACGTATCGCACTGCCATGCGGTCGCCGACAATCGTTTTGCATGTCGACCTTACTGTTTCTTTATGCGTATATCGATAGTCGTACAATTCTTCAAAGACAATTATTAATCCTAACCTTGTTGGTCGCTTCGACAATGCATTTTTTTTTTTCATGGTCGTAACGCTGTTTGTTCGACGTTTCTTGTGTAACGCGATGAAAAAGCATTTTTCTATTTTTCTTACTGCTACAAGCTGATACCCTGCGACAGAGAGTCGAGCATTTTTCACGTCGTCTTCATGGATACGCACACGGCTTATGCAAATATTTATATTTCTACTTGTCGCGTAGCCTGTTTATCTACAACGCGAGTACACCGCGTGATAAGAGTACGGTTTCGCTACAGTACATTCGTGAGTCTCTTACCGAGACATAGGTAGACGCTTCTTCGTGCTGGATTCGTTGAGGCTGTTGGTTGCACGAGAGAGGATAAAGTCGGCCGACGGGCGACGCGACGGGAAATAATCATTCGCAGGTATATTATTATGATGGAATTTATGATGGGGCGGGGGGAGGGATATGACTCGTTAGATTTAAACTGGTAATATTTTTAACGAGTACTTGATTCTTGCCAAATTACCAGATTTCATTAATTGCTGTCAGTCTTTTGCGTCACGGAAATTCGAAGACGTGCGAATTGTTACGTGAACTCTTGTGAACTCTTCTCATAGCTCCGATAAGCATCTCGGTCGAATTTTATTTGTTACGTATCTGCCTGGTTGTGTCCTGACTTTACTCATTAACAGGTATTTATTTATTGCTTGCAATAGGACGTATTTTTTTTTTTACATACGATCTTCATACTCGAGACATAACAGCTGGTGCTTCGGTGTCTTGTGTACTTTGTTAATTTATTAATGGTAATCACGATCCAGTCTGATTACGTTTCCTTGTTATGCGATATCGCGTAATTAACCATCTCTGGAATCGTTTGGCAATGACGAGTCGGAGACAACGAAGGTCAAGCTAAACCGCTGAGTCGTTGATTAACGCGGAATTCGAAATTTAGGATCGATTTATTATTTATTGACTTATTGCGATTCGTTGTATCGTTATGAATTTGAATTTCCCGCCGTTATTCTGTCTTGCGCCGATCGTATAATTTCAATGCGATTTTTAATTCGCGTTGATGACGACGTCACTTTGGATACCAAGATTTCTTGACTTTTATCGTCGGGTCTTAATTTCACGGTAACTAACTAGCTCGAACGAAGACTCGAGTAATGCACTTTGAATTTCACGGATTCTCGTGCGGTTTATACGTGGCGAATCGCGCCTCTATCGTAAGACGAGACTCTCGCAATGGAAAGTAACGTTCTGTCACTAACTGGAGCTCGAGTTTATTTAACTTGTGAGACCTTGAGAGGAATTTTTTTTTTTACTATTGCGCTAATGCTCAATGGAAATCCTGAATTATTTATATTTTTTATAGATGAACACCACGTGAGTGTAGCTGGAATTTCAAAGCGTGGTATGACGTGTTTATTTCGTGGGATCAATTAATATCGTCGAGATATCTCATATAAGTTTCCACATACGTCTTCAGCGATGACTATTTGAAAATGATCTTTTTTTTCCCTATACGATTAAACCGAGAGGATTGACGCGTGGGGACTGAAAACTTTTACGTCTGTAATTACTGCCTTTCTGCAGCTCTACTATTATCTTGAACGTGTAAGCCGACATTGACCATTAGCAAAGACGATCGTCAATGGCCTCCTGATACGCTTTCTTGGGCCGATACCAACCATAGAAGAAATCCTTCCAGTCGACTAGGCAACTGAGAAACATACCTTTTTTTTTCTCAGAGTGGGGCTAACCTGAATATTCTGTAAAGTAACGAGAGAGAGAGAGAGAGATAGAGAGAGAGAGAGATAGAGAGAGAGTGAGTGACGGATAGGTAAAACATAAAAACAGAGAGTGACGGAGAATTAAAAAAATTTGCAATAGATACACAGAATCCCTGGACCCCAAAGAATTACAGATCACTTAATTAAAACTCTGTGACAATATCTCGTGTACCTTTAATCTTACTTTATTTTCAATTCTCACTGACCATTCCTCGGGCTGTCAAATGACCCACCCACGACTTGGGTATAATTAACGTGAAATTGTCATGAGGTAATTTTCAAAAACAAAAGCCTTAGAATAAATTCGAAGAATGTCCTTTGAATGTCGTCATTTGTACATCTATTACCCGCATAAGTTCTGAAAAAGATACACGGATGTTACGAAGACGAATGACGTCACGATTTCTGAATTTACGATTAATCCTGATTGTTATTGATGATCGAACGAATTAAAATATCATTTAAAAAGTTTATGTCACGATAAGTGTCAATGTCGAGTCATTTCGAAGGAATCCGTATGTTGCGTAATAACGAGTTTGTTATCCTGCAGACCGAATACGTGCGCGCGCATTCTTATATATATATATATATATATATATATATATATATATATATATATATATATATATATATATACACAGTTAGTTGATATAATCATGCTTATTTATTTTCAATTGTATCAGCTGTCACGGAAGATCAAATTAATAACTTTGATTTGTCGAAGGGTCGGAAACGTCTGATGTGGAAAGTGCATGATGATAAAGTAAAAGAGTAAAAGACTGAAGAATAAAAGAATATTTCATAATTAACAAAATTCATATGTTCCCACGGTTACGCCCATTTTTGTTTAATAAGCGTGTCACCAGGAGTGTTTTGATTTGAATTAATGCTGTCAATACGATGTGATCTGTTTGCTAGCATTATAATGTATTAATACAGACAAGCAAGTAGGCGTAATCTGGCCGATATTACTTTTTGAATTGGTCAAATATCACTATTCAAGATAAGATAAAATTGTCTGGTATATATGGCTATATAGTCCGAATAATTAAGTGGTGACAGCGTACGATTGTTTATTGTGGATTAAGTATATTAGTCTCTTCTCATGGATCGTCTGCCATTCTGAACATCGATCCCAAGCTGACTTGCTCTTCGTTTTCTGTTATCCTTTCTGTCACCGAACATCGTCCCTTTGTCAATTATTCTTTGAATAATTTCATACGAAATATGCTAAACAGATAATACGCTGAGGTTTGCAATCCCAGGCAGCAGAAAAGAATAAAGCATCGCAATAGTGCATAATGTCAACACGGATATAAAAAGGGAATACAAGAGCTAATAAAATTCATAGAACAGGTATTCGGTAGAATTTGTTTGTTTATTAATTGTAAGGGTGGCGATTTAACGTAAGTCAAAGATGTGACAGGCGCAGAGCGAGCGTCGTTCACAACATAAAACATAGAGTGTAGAACTCATCTCCTGTCAGACAAGCTAAACTACAAAAATTCAAGTAATTCTGATTACCTGTCTAGTCGATTCGTTCCCTTGATTCTTCATGTAATCCGCGCACGGTTGGTATTTATTAATTAACCACGTAGCACATTTGAACACACAATTAATCACGTGGGTCGCCTGCGAAGAAAACTAAATGCATCACGAACGAACTGACAGCTAGCACGGGCTGTTCATTATTGGAAAATCTCTCCCGCAAGCTGCTGCTGCTGTTGCTCTTGCTGCTCTTGGTAGTCTTGCTGCTGCACTTGCGCAGCCGGCCTCTGATGCCACCGATACTACCGACTTTTCTCCCTTCTGCCCTTTCCAGCTATCCGCCACCATTTCTACCACCTCCTAGCCTTGTAGCTTCTTTCGTTTATCGGAAGAGTGCGTCACTTTGATTTTCTCTGACGTTTCTTCAAATTTATTTACGAAGTGTCATTATAATCCCTAATAATTGTTGGAACAATCGTAATTGTTTAGTGTGTTTTATTTGATGACGCATAATATTACATTGCAATATCTATTTTCTTTTAGATCCATTTAATATCATCGCGACTACGTAATCCTTAATGTTTATTGTCTAATCGTACGGACTTGGATCGACTAAAGTTCGAACGTAATTTCTCGAAAAACTGACTCGTTGGTTACGCAAAGTATACAGATTGGGATTTTTAACAGACAAGTTAAATAGCGCGAGGTCCACTCTGTTATTTGCTCTAATTATGCTATGAACTTCATAAAGTTGTGATGAATTTCTCTGATATGCTTTGGTATTTCGCATTTCGTTCGCTGGTGTTCTGTAAAAGCATAATCCTGACGACCTCACCGTACGCCATCTAAAGCGGCTGTATCTCGTGGAAGTAGACAACCTCACGGAGGTTGGCTGAAGTTTCGCAAAGTGGAATTCACTTCGAAATTCGAGATAATTTTCTCAAGCTCGGTCCCGGGTAATGTAAGTCTCCGTATTGGAATTAACGAGTTAATTTCGAAGTAAATTCGATTGTGGCGTTGCTTGGTGCTAGTTGCTGTTACTTAGAAAAAATACTGTGTGCTGTAGAAATTCGAGATCATGGCGGTACCCACGGCCGGTGTAGGTGAGTATTATATTTTCACTTTTAGTCTTCGTACTCTAAATATTCTTCAATAGCTACACGATTTGCATCCCATGACAATTTGTCTAGGTTTCCACAATTTCCGTAAATCTTCCTCCTTGAAAAAAAAATGGTTAATTGACAGATCGGTCGTTTAACACTTAATCCGTCATATTTTCCAAATTATTTTTGACCAACAATTAGAAATGTATTCGATTGTTTTCACGGACGATTAATTACTGCCAATATGATTTGATTCTTTAATCCGAATCATATGGAACACCATGTAGCAAAATGCTACGTATTTCGGTAACGCGTAAGATGGGCAAGGTTACTCTGAAATTAAGGCGCTAGCCTCCTGGATCTGCTAAAGTTGTAAGTTTATCTTAAACTTCTTTTATGATTAGTTGTTCCTCGAAACTTTCGTTTGCTGGAGGAACTGGAACAAGGTCAAAAGGGTGTTGGCGATGGTACCATTAGTTGGGGTTTAGAAAATGATGACGATATGACCTTAACACATTGGACTGGAATGATTATTGGGCCACCTAGGGTGAGTACTTTGCATGTTTTTGTTTCGTTTTGCAAAAGTGTGATCAGAAATTTGAAGCCTGGATCATTCTGTGGTACAATATTATTCTTTCAGACACCATACGAAAATAGAATGTACAGTTTGAAAATCGACTGTGGTCAAAGATATCCAGACGATGCTCCCAATGTAAGATTTTTAAGCAGAATCAATATGAACTGTATCAACAGTACTACTGGAGCGGTAAGCATAATAATTTGAAATATTACAGATTAAGAGCAAGATATTTTCAATAAAGACCTGCATTTTTATGAATTAGGTGGATAATCGCAGTGTACCAGTGCTTGCTAAGTGGCAAAGAGAATACACGATTAAGACAGTGCTGCAGGAACTCCGTCGCTTGATGACACTCAAGGAAAATATGAAACTTTCTCAGCCCCCCGAGGGCAGTACTTTTTAGCCTAAACACACATAAACCTATCACCTCTTCATTTATGCGGTAGCACGAAGCAAGACCTTATTAAGGTACCAAATAATAATGCACAGGTGCCCAATGAAGAAGTATGTTAAGAAATGTTCACCTTTGCAAGTAAAAGGCTGAAAGGTGAAAAATGCTTGGAGGATCGAACCCGTATCTTAAGTTGGGAGAGAACCGTATCACAAGAGCCGTTAGACGAATCTTAGAAAAACTGTCAGTTAAAAATTTGGGACTTTATAACTAAATTTATTAACAAAAGATGAAACACTTATGTTTTAAATATCAAGTTCAGTTAGTATATCAAAGAACAAAGTGTTTGCGACATTTCAAAGTCTGAAGAAACGCAATATTATTATTAATAATTTTCAAAAATACCGGTTCGACTCCCCAAACTCTAAAAAATTATAAAGAAGTCATATTTTGAACGTAAAAAAAAACTGGAGACACGGACTGTGTAATAAAAGAAATAATCAATAAGAACAACTTATGCCTTTGACATTTTTTAAATCGAACTAATAATGTCTGTATCGTGTGTACCAGTCTATTCAACTTCCGTCTATGCACAGGTGCCATTTCAAAATTCACGGCAGTGTCTCGATTTTTCTTAAAAAGTTTCAAAATTTGTACAACAGTAACAGCAGATCTTTATTTTCTCCAACGTTACACTAATATTATGAAATGATTTTAGTTTCGAGACGATCTGACTCGCATTGTGCGGTCATTTTACAATAAAGTAAAAATATACAAATTCTGCGACTGTCGAGGCATTGCCCAACAATGGA
Organism: Calameuta pallipes; assembly: GCA_030142375.1. Classification (NCBI taxonomy): domain Eukaryota; kingdom Metazoa; phylum Arthropoda; class Insecta; order Hymenoptera; family Cephidae; genus Calameuta; species Calameuta pallipes. Next base: position 111,609 of record JARQSW010000706.1, on the reverse strand, counting down.
GGAACCCCACTCCCCGCAAATCTGTGCTTAATACTGGATAAATATTTACATTTAATGTGAAGTACAACTTTTACATATAAACGATTTAATATGTATCCAGTTAAGGCGTTTCTTCTAAAAATCGATACATCGACGCTGGAGCATGACGAGAAAGAAAAGAAAAAAATAGAAGATAAATTGCGTACTAGAAATCATTAATTTTTGTAGCTTCCCTTATCATAGGTTCGAATCTTCTTACAACGACGCGTCTCGATGTTGCGATAATTATAAGGACAATCGCAATGACTAATACTCGACGTTTTGTGAATTTGTTATGCTCCACTATAGACGTATCGACGATAAATAATCTATTACTCGTAATTCAGAGAAAGACACTTTCCCAATACATAAGTAGCTTTTTAATCATTAAGTAATCAGGATTATTGTTACCTGCAACACACCATTACTATTAGTAGTCTTATCCAAATATCGATTCTGTACATTTAATTTCTTTTTTTTTTCACTCCACATTCGACCTTTTTGTACGGAAAAGAATTAATCGCATTTTTCACTTCCTCTTGTGTCATAATGGGTCCTAGCGGTGGCGAAAATGACTAAAATAAAACGAATAATGAAAAATATAGATTAAAGGTATAACTAAATAAATTATTCGAAACGTATAGTACAATCGCTTAAATTTTTTGACAATGCAGTGCAGGATATAGACACATCGTACTAACGGGTATACGTATCGAATCATTAGAATAACGTATTATTCCTAAATGATTTTTCCACGTTTACTAAAAATTTGTCAAATTTATAAAAGGGCGCATTGGAATTATCGTACTACATCCCTCCTTATCAGCTTCGCATTTCGATTAGTGCATTAGATCACATCCACTATCTTTAATAGTGTAATTTAATGATTGTCGCTAAAGATTCAAATAATGATGGCTCGCGATCGATGAAGTCAAGCTTCGGAAGAATAAAGTCATTTCTTTAGGAAGTGTCCATTGACTTTATTAAGTAACCCAAACTTACTCTTCCTTGCCTTCAAAAGTCGTACTGAAGAACCTGATTTTTCAATTGAGAAAAAAAAATGGAGTCAAAAGTACAAGGTATATGCACGTTAACTGAGTTTAACGATTTATTTTGATAAGACAATGATGCCATTGCTTGCGTTTATGTACATTGTACAGGTTAATTGATCTGGGATCGATGACAATCGCACTTTAGCGGCTGGTTCGAGAACGCGTAATGGCAGCCGTGCAAATGACGATGGAGTAGCCGTTAATCTTGTCAACTGTGCCTCTATTGACATTGTTTAAATTAAAAAACTACATTTCGTTTCCGGGCGGCTATCGTGATTCATACAATTTCAATGAGCTAACGTTTTAATTGATTTACGTCGCAAACTTGGACTACTTCTTTGGGACATAAACAATCTTCGTAGTTTTCACAGTGCTGAACTTATGTCTCTTCATGTAGTAAACGACGGACAATAGAATAGAGAATATTCCAATAACCTGTAATAAAAGAAACAAGGATTGATTGAAACGTCAAGGGATTATGTAATTATGATTACAAGTCATACCTTAATGGCCATTCGCTTCCTTGTGTCGAATTCAGGGTTGGCTGTCCACGTCAGGAATTGAGTGACATCTTTAGCAATCTGGGATGCTGTTGCTGGAGTGCCATCCTCGTATTCTAGGACTTCATCATAAATGACCTGCGCCATACCGATAGCACCACCTGGGAAGTATGGGTTGAAATACTGGCCATCCCTGATGGGAACACCAGCTGGTGGATCGCAGTATCCGGTCAGCAGCGAAAATACGTAGTTCTTAAAGAGAGCAAAAAAAATAACCCATAAAATTTGATTCAACAATACAAACTGTCATATCTATAATTAAAGTGACAGACCTCGCCGTTGTGCCTGGCATTCACGATATAAGTTAGATCTGGTGGATAAGCACCATTGTTGGCAGCTCGAGCAGCTTCTTCGTTGGGATACGGAGACGGAACGTGATCGGAAGGCTTTCCGGGCCGCATGAAATATTCACCCTCCTCATTGGGGCCATCTCGTATCTGTTATTGTAAAAATTATAGATTTTATTAATCCATATAGTTTTTTGAGTGCGTTTAATATTTGTGAAATAGCAAAAATGTGAAACCAACCATGACTTCTTCTGCGAGGGCCTTTACTTCATCTTCAGTGTGCGTCACATTAATGAGTTCGCGATACGCGACATACTGAAGGCTGTGGCACGCTGAACACACATTTTTGTAGACCTCCCATCCTCGTCGCATGCTATAAAATTGGTTATTTGACATTAAATATCATTATATATGAATAGATATCGTTTTTGGAGTATACTGTTAATGAATCTTAAGAGAGCATTTTACCTAGCATGATCGTAGGAATTGAATAAACCATAAAAGGTCCAGGCATAGTTGGGAGGATGCGCTATCAAATCGGTTGCTTTGACGGAGCTATCCAAGGCATAGATCAAAGCTCCGACACCTCCAGCTGCTAATCCAACACATGTTGCAAGCTGAAATATGTAGATACCAGATACTGGCATGTTGAACTACACTGTTATTATCTTAAATATATGTATTGTTGCAGTTGTGACTTACTACCAGAAAATGATGACCGTGGAAGTAAGGAATAGGGATAGGGCAATGGATCTGCGAATAGTGAGTATATCTGAAACACCTACCGCTTTTCTACCCCTGGACCAATCTCTCACTGTGGAGAAGTTGTTAACCTGAAACATTTATAATATTACACTATATATATATTTTTTATTTACAGACTACTAACATGATTACTGTCTTAATATACAACAAATACAGTAAATCAATTATCAAGGATATGAGGAGGAAACTAAGACATGACATTTCTCACAACTGTTAAATGACAATGACTGGAAAACTTTTAAAAAAAATCTGATCAATTACGCAACGGTTGCTCGAAAAAATCGTGAGTTATCAATTCATATCCCTTCAATGTTCAGGCATGTCTGATAATGGCAGCATCACAACTTTCAGTACGGATTGGTATTACATAACATGTATGAAATGGGTGATTAAATTTTCTAATAAATATGTAAAATACACTTTCAGATACAAGAGAAAGAAGTTATAGTCTTCAAGAAAAGCGTAGCAGACGATATAAAAGAATAAACGTAAGATAGCAGCCGACAAGATGGGTCGTTGCATGTACCCTTTGGAAGGACTCAGACAGGTCAATTTAAATTTAACACAAAAAATGTTATATGGAGTTTGGATTTTTGGGAATGATTAGATGGCATTCAAACAGTAAAAAATTATGTGACGATAACCTACCTGATTGAACAGGGTACTAGTATTTGGTTTAAGAAGACCTGATCCACAAATCCGTCCTAACGAAGCCGCCATGTTGGCCAGAGGTGCAGTCTGCAAGAAACCCTAGTCAGTCTAGTTACCATTGTTATCTCATATCAGGAAAAGCGAACACTTGCTAAACTACCGGCTAAAATATAACGACTTAATTATGCTTTTTTCTTACGTAGCTCGCCACTCGTTAATACCGGAAGAAGTATCACAGTCTGTGAAGATTTTTGGGACCAGCAACTCCCCGGCAGTGTAGCCAACGACCAAAACTTACTGTAAGACTCCATTCATCCAGTACACATTTAAAATCGGAGTCCACTCTCGTTTAATTCTTAAATTAATCCCTGTTACGTTTACTTACAAGATTAATTAATCCAGACTAATTTGTTAATAGTTTTATTGAGTTATTAACAATAGATATACAGATTGTGCATAAGACTCTAGTGAGCATTATTCTTATTGCGTACTTGATGCGTAGAATCGCGGTTCGATTCATATTATTTGAGATCAGTTCAAAATTTACGTAAGCACGGAAGCAGCATTAAGTAATTGAAAAACATCATAAAGTAGTTACCTTTATTATTAAAAATACAAGTACATTTGTAAATTCGAAGGAAAACAGAGTTGCGTATTTCTTCAGCGTAGTCCTGCCAAGGCGTGGCGCATGCGCTGTTTTGGTTGGCAGACTTGCTAGTAGATCGCCAAGTGCTGCCGAGCATTGATGTCAGCTGGTGATCTCGTCAGATGGTGTCGTGAATCCTATAATATCGCATCAATCGCCGTGCGGAGGAAAGAGGTTCAAGATGAGCACTGGAATGCCGGAATTAGGCTCGAAGATCAGCCTTATATCGAAGGCCGACATTCGTTATGAGGGACGTCTCTTCACCGTCGATCCTCAGGAATGTACAATCGCTTTGGCCAATGGTGAGTCTTAATCAAGATGGACACCGAATTCTGTATCGGCTCGCATTGCGGCTTCTCTTCTTTATTCCGACACTTTGATTTCCTAGCGCTTATCGTTTATTCAATTTCGTTCTATCGGCTAATTCTCCTTCTATTAATTCTTTGATAAGCCTGGTGAATTATTTGAAGTCTTTTTCTATATTGAGCGACGGAATGGCTGTTTCTTTGAGTAAAACTTGCCTACAAAACAACCGGGGTCACCCGAACCAAAGACCGCATCTGTAACGGCTGTTTGCGCGTCGTTCGTTGCTCTGTAAATATCATTGAACAGCGTGATCTTTGGTCTTGAAATTAATATGCTGTATACTTGAAATTTAATAGCAATATTTCCTAACTTCCTAACAACAATTTACGCGCGAACGAAAACCATCCATTAACTTTCCCACTGAAGCCGCGTCATTGGTTTCATCTTGGAAAGTGCGTTATTTGTTTAATGCTAGGAATAATGCATGTAGAGAACTTGACAAATTTTTGTACTCTAAACCGGTCATTTATTTGCCATTGAAGAGTTTTTGAGAATCTTCACATTTTTTTTGTAGTTATATATGCATATGCGTATGATCGCGAGTAGTACAAATGTTTATGAAATTTGTTAATTTATTATTTGGTTTTTTTTTTTATTAACAAAGTATCTTAATTGAGATTAATTTTCTTTCTCATGACTGATACTTAAATATATTCAATGTAGTATATTTATTCCATCCTAAGTCTTGTTTACTAGTTTCTTATGTCCTTAGCACCTTGAAATGACCGTTTCGAGTTAATTTCTCTTGATGATCTTTTCAAATAAGTATTAGTTTAGGGAGTAAAATCACTAACTGTGGCATTGATATTCCAAATATGATTTTTTTTTATATGAATTTAAAGTTTAAAATTCAATACTGTAAATTCAACTAAAGATTGATGATAAGATTTTTAAACATTCATTATTGCTGCGATATGTTTACAATTATTAATAAATTTTATATTATATACTTTGAATAAATATGTAACATATTATCTGTTCCAGTACGCTCCTTCGGGACAGAAGATCGAGAGACAAAGTTTCAAGTAGCACCACAGAATCAGGTCTACGAATACATTCTCTTCAGGGGCTCAGACATAAAGGACATCAGGGTGGTCAACAATGTCAGCTCCATTCCTAATGATCCAGCTATTGTGCAGGTAGTTTTTTTTACTTGTGCATTTAATCCATTAAAATCAGGAGACAGTTTTTAATGCCATAAACAAAAATATTGTGCAGATGACAGTGCAGCCAACCATGGGCCAGCAATCGTACCAGCCTCAACCTGGCTATGGACATCCGATGATGGGTCAGATGGGCCCGATGGGTGGCCAGTATGGTGCTCCCTATGGTATGATGGGTGCTATGGGCCCGGTAATGGGTATGCCAACCGCTGCACGTGACCCCCATGGACCCATGAATAAACAGCCAAGTGAGTTGGGCTTGGGCCCTGCCGAACCCAACGCCATCTCTATCCCAAACTCACTACCGACGGCCAACGTCGACCCATTACCAAAAGACCAATCTCTGGAAGATGGTAAACTGTTTTTGCTATAAAATATCCCTTGCCAATGCTTGCTGCTTCTTCTCTGCTACTACCTGGGTAACGCTTGATTTCCGTATATCTAATAGACATCTGCGTGATTTCGTATTGCTACTAATAATCGAACGCTCTTGTTTATGATGGCAGCTGTTGGATTTCGATAATAGTGCAAAGATACTCCGCTTGGTGCGCTTTATCCAATTGCAGTTTTCTATCGACTCCGTAAGAAACTTGCATGCGCTTATAAAACCTTTTGCATTGTTTCTTTAGTTTTTGATACTGTTTTCTATGCAAACTGAAGACTACTCTATCATTCTTCCTTCCAAACCCTATTTTCAATTATAAGATTCAAGATCTCGAGCCATACTAAGAAAGCACATCTTATGCTTAGATTAAATTTTTTTGCTTCACGTAATATGCCCTACTCCATAAAAATGCACCCTGACTTAGTGCACGAAGAGCAAATATTTTCTGAAACCACCTTAATAAATTCCATATAGACTTGCTTTTCCTTTAAAGCTATATAAAGCATGATGCAATAATACATAACAAAATAGCAAGAACAGTTGGTGATGTGCATAGTCGATAGTTTTGTGTCGATGATTTGCCTTCGATATAAAGGGAATACCACATCATACAGATATCTGCCAGAGGGTGAATTTCCAGTGAGAGACTGATATTCTTTCATAAATATTATCTATTCAGGTTCTTGCGAAGAATTCATGAATCTGAAGGATATTGAGATATGGTATACTCTATATTTCTATATAAATACAGCATCCAATATACAGTTCCCTAAACTACACAATAATCTGCGATTGAAGGTCTTCCTCTGGAATCCCTTTAACAAAATGAAAGAAAATGGTAGAAACGTTTACTATACTCAATCGCTGCTACATTCGTTTTTCGCTTTATTGCGAGACGGTGAATAGCATCCTGGAATTTCTTTCTTTGGCATTGTAGGTGTTTTCGATTTAATAAGCGGTGGATCGCGTTCCACGACTCCGACTTCATCCTTGCTGACTAGAAAGAGTCCTACGATGGATCAAGGAATTCAGGTAGGCCATCAGCAGCAACAACAGCAACAACATCAACAGCAGCAGCAACAACAACAGCAGCAGCAAACCAATCCCAGCATCATAGGAAAACACAACGACAAACCGACCGTACGAGCCGTCCAGCCTCCGCATCGCGATCGGGAGAAGTAAGATAAAATTTTTTTGAAAACATTACAATTTAAAACGTCACTAGATTACGAAGAAGATGTTAAAACATTGCACGATATCTTTCAGTCATGGAAGCGGACGAACTGGAAGTGGTATGTCGCAGTACAGCGAAGGAAAGCGTGATGTAATGAAGCATGATGGTCATCTTCAAGGTCCAGGTCATATTCACCCACCTCATGGACAAAATGGCCGTGGAAATCGCGGCGGATGGATTGGCCGTGGAAATATGCGTGGTAGAGGGCGAGGTCGCGGTGGTTTTCGACCCAATCAACCGGGCAATGCTAATATCAAACCCAAGAACACACTTAAGTTCGATAACGATTACGACTTTGAACAAGCCAACACTGAATTCGAGGAGTTGAGGTAGGTGTCAAATGTCAAATTAATTTAATATGACATACCTTATTGAAAGGGCAGCATGGACTGTGCCGGGTTTGTTTCATATCAGTTGAAACGACTAATGTGAATTCCATGCGATATTAACGAAGTACGTTATTAAAGTCTTCACGTTACAATTATACGTAGAAGACTTACGCGTCGTATCGACATTATTTTTTAATTAACTTGGCGAAGCAGCTTCAAGGAAATATGAATTCTTTGTAATTCCTGTCATTGTATCTCAGATCTCAATTGGCGAAGACGAAAATTGACGCTGGAACGGAAAACGAGAAGAAGGATGACAGTGGCAACGAGACCGGAGCTGGCGAAGGCGAACCCGAGGAAGAACCGGAAGTAGTTCACTACGACAAATCCAAATCCTTCTTCGACAACATAAGCTGCGAAGCCGTCGAGAGGAGTAAAGGGTCAGTATCAATGAATATCATTGGACTTTTATCTTTATTTCATTCGTGTGTGTCCACGTGTTTACTATACGCGGCCTGTTATGTAAGTAAGGTTAAGTCCGGGAATAGCGAAAAACTATTACATTCTCAACTCCGGCAGAAGATCCCAACGCACGGACTGGAGGACCGAGCGCAAACTGAACTCCGAGACGTTCGGTGTGGCTTCGACGAGACGCGGTGGTTTCCGTGGCCGTGGTTATTACAATCGCGGAATGGGTGGGATGTACCGAGGTGGCGGAGGTGGTGCTGGAAGCGGTGGTGGTTTCCGTGGTGGTTATCGAGGTAACAGAGGTGGAAATCGCAAACCCGCCAATCAGATCCAGAACAATCCAGCCAGCCAGAATCGTACCAGCAGCAACGAACAACCGACATCGTCCCAGTCGCAACAACAGAACAATCGCTTGGTAACCGGAACCGCGTAAACGCATTCTGGTCCAACTTGCGATTACTACTACTACTAAATAAGTATTTACTAGCGAGTAAGATTTTTACAATACGTGCTCTGCTGCCCCTGGACTGATACGAATTCGAGTTTTGGCAATCGTTAGTTGTGTAGCGGTCTTACGGATTTAATTCTAGATTATCCTACACAGGATTGCGTTCGCTGTGGATTGAGATAGGCCTCTGACGTACGTGCGGTTTAGTCGCGAGACACAAGATATGCGTCGCGCGAGGATTCTACTGGCGCACAGGACTCCATATCGGCGCGACACTTTCCAATCCCAAATAATCGCGATTCGTGATTCGTTGCAGGATCAATCGTGATCGTTGATACTTGAAATCTAAAAGAGAAACCCGTTTCCCCGGCATCTCGCAAGGACGAGCACCGCTTCGTCGACATCCTCTGTACTTGGGGAACTCGTGAATTATTATTGTATATTTCATCCTCTTGCTTTCTTTTATTTTTTTTTTTTTAATTTTGCTTTCTACTTCACGTGCACTCTGTCTATTGAGACACGGAGACCTTCTGCCGCGGAGAGGTCCTCTTCAGGGACGTTTTCTTTTTCTTTTTCTACAAAACGGGATAAACCCCCTCACGGCAGAGACCGTGCGTGATCGTTCTTGCGAAGATCCTTTGATATGCTGGGACGTAATTTTTTTAGTGGCTAATAATGAGACTTGAATATACCGGGGACACGGTGGTTCTTTACTTTTTTTGTAAATTTCTTTTCTTTTTTTTTTCTCGTTATATCGGTCTTTCTCATAGTCGTAAACTCGACAGAGGAAGTACGGCGCATCCAGCCTTTCACGAAGCATGGCAAAATATATAATATACGGAAAGGAAGTTTTAACGAAGGTGGCCCCGATGCTGGACATTTTGGTGTTGTTGGATTGTATCCGCGTGACGGAAGTGAACGGATTATTTTATCGCGACGGTTTTCGCGAAGGCTGGATGACGATAGGGTAACGGGTGGCGTTTCGCGATATCAGTATTTAGTATACGGCGAACGTTACGTGCGCGAAAGACGGCTGAAGGATTTAAGATGGTAAAGAAAAAAAAAAAAATCGAAGACGATGACCATGTAGAGAAAAGATGAAAAAACAAAGAAAAAAATATTATAGAGGTTAGAATTCTCGTGAAACCTATGCGGAGTTTGACGCAAATTTGTGCGCGAGCTAAGAGCCCCAGAACTCCGGGATGCATTTGATTATAAATATTGTAATACCACGCCTTGGGTCACGTGGTAAAATAATTAATAATATTCGATCGCGCGAGTCTTGGCGCTTAAAAATTTCTAAAGGATGTGTAAAACTTATGTTGTAAGTAGGCAATTTTTGGCAGACGAGGATTCACGTCGCGGACGTATGGCGAAGACACGAGAAACTGTGCTGAATATTTTGATGAAAGTTATGCGTAACGGGAATGTTCGTCGAATGTTTTAATGGGACCGCGATTAATTTGAATGATTAAACTTTCGGACACGTGACAAATTAAATTGAGTATCCGGACGTACCTCGGCCAATACATAGGATATAAGCGTAACTCTATTTGCTAGAATTATAAATACAATTTATAGTCGAGGTGAAAAAAAATGGAGGAGTTCTACTGTGCACGGTTTTGCTTCCTCCTCCTCCCCCCCCCCCCCCCCCAACGCGACCGACCGCTCCCATTAGATCGCATAGATATTTGTCGTTATCCTCTAGGCTGTTGCGACTATTACGTGCTCCTTGACGAGAGGCAGCACGATAACCTGAGCTCGACTCTGAATCTTGTAAATTGTCGACTGCCAAATCGTAATTAGTTATAGAGACCAAGGAGGCCGCGCGTTGGGACTTCGTTGGTTGCACGAAAAAAAAAAATGAAAAAAAAAAAAGAAAAAATGATTGTGAAAGGAGATAATGATAACGATAGGAATTAAGGTGGGATCGAATAAGGAGTATAAGTTAATATACGAATCTGAAACACGAGATACGAGTGACAATTATGTTTTTTGACGCTAGAGAAGATGCGTATCCTGTCGCCAGTAGATTAGGACAAATATACATTGATATTCCGAATCAATCAGAAACTATTTATTTAAGAAGATGACCGTAAACGAGAACAAAGCTGAAATGAAATTGTTTTACTTTTATATACTTAATGAGAGAGCGAGAGAGAGAGAGAGAGAGAGTGAGAGAGATTTTCATTTCAAAACTTTGTGAAACGTTGTGTCGTTTCCAGTGTGTTGCGAGTGTTTTTTGCCGACCGCGACGTTAATCTATAAGCGTCGGCGTCGCTGCTGTTGTGACGCGATTTTTCTCTTGTATCGACAAACTCCTTTTGTCATGCATCTTTCGATCTTTTGCTTTGTGGTTCGAGACTTAGCGAGATTCCGGTATTGGCCGGTGACGTTTGACTTGAATTGGTTTTTTTTTTGGGGGGGGAGGGGCGTACTGGGAAATTCGTAACTGACGGCAGCGAACGTGTGCGCGCGGCATAAAAGAAAAAAAGTAAACTTAAAGAAACGCATGGTAATACTAGTGAACCAGCTGGAAAAAGGAAACGGAAATATTGAGATGAAGGGAGGAGACGAGACGAACAAGAACGAAGAAGAGAAAAGAGTTAATATCTAAATAGAAGATTGTCCGCGGTTGTTATTTTTGTATGGCTCCTGCGGAGAGCCTTCATTGATATCATGAAATTCCTCTAATCCCTCAGACGCATTTCCCTTTAGCCCTATAGCAACATCCGTACTTTCTTGTATCCTCGATCCGATCGACCCCCCCCCCCCCCATTCCTTTACTCCCCTGCACCCCAATTTTCCAGGTATATATTTAGAGATTTAGTTGGATAATTATATTAAATCGAAACCTTAAGTTTACAAGGAAAGGTAGTAATGGAGAAAATAAGTTACGAAAGAAAACAGGAAGAAAAGTTCGTGGCAAAGAAAATACAATTATATAAGAAACATATGGAGGAAAAAACGTACGTTTTAAGTTTCATCACATACACGCATGGAAAACATGGGTGCGCGCGATTTTCTGACAATGAATGTTTTGTTTTTGTACAGTGGATATTGTGATTCCCGATGCTGAATAATACTGAGATAATGAAATAATTAATCGTTTCAATTTCATATATTCACATACATGATCTTTCCTTCTCTTTTCCTTTTCTTCTTAAATTTGCTTCACTTAATTATTATTATAATCATAATTGGCCATGTCAGTCTCCCTTTCCCTCCCACTGGTTTATTTAAAAAAAAAATAATTTTCAAGAGCATGTCGAAGCAATTTTTTTTATTATTATTCGTGTATTCACTTTATTCGCATCTCTCCGTTTCGAGGAGTCATCGCTCCTTGTATCTTACATCAGTCGTCAAATGCATGTTCACAGTGAGTACATTTGTCAATTTAGATGGATCAGATGGATCGTTAAAAAAAAAAAAAGAAACAAAACATCTTTGAGAATCCTCACTAGCTTTAGTTACTATAATACCAAGTCCCAGTGACTTTCTTTCTGTAACTTCCGTCGTGCTGGGCTTCTCGATGGTATTGCAGTCTTGTGGTTCTTTAGAGAGACGTCCATTTTGTTGTTGTTCTTTGGAAGTCGAGACCCTTTCAAATCGAAGGATCTGTAATTAATAGATCCTACGGGTGATAGGGGGCATCGCGTGTCAGCTGACACTCGTCTCTCCAACCGTACACTGGAGAATTCGATTGGAATAAAAATTGGTGCGCACTGTGGCGACGTTTCATAGTTTTCGTTAAGCACAACTCATTAAGCCGGTTCTCGTGTTGTCGCAGACTTCACGAATCGGACGACCCTTTTGGACCTTCACTGTCTCTACGACCGTAAAGTTGTTCTTGTAATGACGGCGCAGACTACGAAATTCTGGCACGTAAACCTCGTAAGGTGATTCGCCACTCTCGATCACCCAGATGCTACCGGGTGCGCCGAATCTAAGGATCAGCATAAGTCCTTGCGCCACCACGAACGGTCTGATAACGAGAATAAGTGATTAGACGTTAAGGGAATAATCAGTGAAATTTGTTTAATTATAAGTGGCTGATAAGGAACTTACGTTTGTATCGTGACGTGCTCCAGGTTCTTGACAAAATCCGCTTTCATCACTCTGGATAACAATTTGTTGGGACTTTCTACTGTCAGAGCAGTCTCGGTCAATCCTGGACAGATTGTCAGGACGCGCACTCCAGATTTCTCAAAGCGTTGGGGTGACTGTCGATTATATAAACGATTAGTCACGATGATAACAATTGTTTTGACTTTTTTTTTTTAAAGGAAAACGTCCAGGATTACTCACCGAGAGCGATGCGGAAAGTCCGATTATCGCGTGTTTGGTTGCCGTGTAAACCGGAAGTTGTGCACTTATGGTATAATCCACGTGCTGAGAGACGTTTATTAGGATTCCACCACGACCGCCCTTATCCAGTCCCATGTGGTCCATAGCCAGCATCGCTGTTGACAGCATACCGGTCTGCAAAATATATGTTGTCACTTATAAAAATCTTTCTTTTCTCAACGTTTGATCATTTTTCTTTTAATTTTTTTCTTTTTCGCAGACTCACGATGTTCACGGATATTTCCTTTTCCCATCTTCGCTCGTCTAGGATCCCAGCGTTGTTTATCACTATGTCAATACCGCCCATCTTCTGGGAAGCTTCTTCGAAAGCATCTACAAGTTAACGGAAGCGTTGATGCATACTGAATCAAGGGATCGATTGATTATCCGATATTTGGACAGATTACAGGGGGTTAATTAATTACCAATCATTTTGTCCTGTTGCGAAACGTCGACGTTGATGAAGATGGCTTTGTCCTTCCCGTAGACTTTCTCGATACCGTTTAACGTGCGGATCCTGGCATCTTCATTGATATCGAGTATAGCGATTTTCTGGGAAAATCAAAATTCACGTCATTCACAATTTACAGTAAACAAATATCCGTGATTACTCACCTTTGCGCCATGCTGCAGGAATTGATTGACGAACGCAAAGCCGAGACCCGTGACTCCTCCAGTCACGAGGACATTTTTTCCAGATATTACAGAATTAATCGCTTGAAGCTCCTTTGCCTTCTCGTAGGCCGACGAACGACGTCTCTTCATATTAGATTCAGCGACTGTACAGTTTTCAATTGTCATTTATTCATTACTAATCGCAATGGCAGTCCTTTAATGACTATATAGATGTCTATGCAAGAATCTACATTATACAGTTATCTCCTAATAACGCAATTCTCTAATTTTAATTATCGATGTTTCAACGTACCCATTTTTTAAATGTAACGCGGCTGTCTCTGTGGCTTCTCAAAAGATTCTTGTAAGAACTGAACTTCTCGGCAGCTGTGCAAACCGTATTTATATGCGATCCTAGCGGGTGTCATGAAGTCATTGACGATTACGCTACGTGAATGTATTGCGAGTCTCATGTGTCAGTGAAGCACGAGCGAGATGCGCTAACACGACATAGACGTGTTTATATATATATATACACGTGAAGTGAAACGACGTACACGAAATCTTAAAAGACGAAGCATCTCGAAGTCTCGGTCTTTAAAGATTATATATGTTATCTGTCGGAGATAGTTGTTAAAAAAAAGAATGACCGGATGAAATTGCATCGTGTGTGCCATATGATTTCCGGGAGTTGAAGATGTCACAGCAGAGGTCAAGTTGTCAGAAGATACTTTACTTTGTTCTTATGCCATTTATATACATGCAAGAAGTTTGTGTGCAATTGTATTGATTTTTCATTGATGGATTTATCATGGCGACTGCGGCGAGTGTCAAACGCGTGGCATCGGACAATTCACGTCACGAGGTTATACGTATTTTCTCGAACCTGATGAACCCGACGCTTCATTTTCTCTTTTATTTATTTTCTAAGCGATAATATACGCGATCATGCGGAGCGCGTGTCTCGGGCAGGATTTGTAAGGTAATATTTAAAATGGCTGTGATAAGTGTTGTAAACATTGGCATTTAAAAAAATTATTTTTCTTTTATCTCGTATGCCGATTTCTATACGATGCTTACGCATGTCTTACGTTGGTGGACGAGAATTTACGGTAAAAGATTGAAGAGATGACGAATAATGCTTTACGATTATCGTGATTAATTACGTTTTCATTGCGTATCTTAAATGTGTGCGCATTTTTCTTTATGGCAATGACTTTTCAACGCGTGAGAATGTTTTCTCTTACGTAAAATTGACGTTCGTTTAGGAAATACTTAGAGATTAAACGATTACGTAATTATCCATCGGATTGATTATCGCGTGAACTTATGTAATTTTTTTTTGTTATGTTTACATGAATCTTAGGGCGAAAAGACGTTACGATTGGTACTTTGAATATTTTATATAAAAACTTAGACTTGTTTACAATTGTATCTTTATTTGTCGAAAGGGCGTTCAGGGAAACTAAGAGACATCGGTACTCAATCAACAATATTCTTGTCTGCGGTTCAAAGCGATCTCGATTGAACTTTATACCCTTGATAATTGGACTGAAAATAACTTCTACTGGGGACAGAGATGCTAGACGTTTGTCTTTCTTGTAAATTTTTTTTTTTTTTTTTTTTATGAAATCTATTGTTTAATCACGTACGCGCGCTAATTAGAGCAGGTCTTCAGTAGCTTCGAGAATTCAAATTGTATGGTCGTTACGAATTTTCAATGCAGGGAAAGTTCAATTAGAATAAAATTAAAGCCTTCTGCGACGTATAACGAGCTCTTATTCAATGTCATTTAATGATATTTACGTAATAACCAAGATTTATCAAAATCCACTGGAGGACTGATACTTTTTTGTGGACCCCCCTAAACTTGAAATGCCCCACCGAATATTATATTCCTCGAGTCAGGAGGTTATCATTCCCGACCTATTTAGCGGGCGGCGAAAAATCGGACGATTTATAAAACTCGCGATTAGTTCAGTCTTCGAGACGTCATCGATCGTTCGTAAATTTTTTTTACATTTTTTCATTTTTCTTTTCTGTATCCTATCAGTTGATTATCTTTCAAAGGTTGTGGATTCGTAAGGAATGATCTCAACATGTTTTCTCTTTAACAAAGTATACATTTATTTCGTATAGATTAGATAACAATATATTTATATACCCTTACGTATACTATTTTGAAAACGCGCTTGCGTCCAGTAACAACAATATTGAAGTTTTTAAAAAAATGAATCTAAAATTTCGATACTATTTGTAACAGATTAGAATGGATATTCGAGTGACGAATTTTGTTTATTTGTCTATCATAATATTTGAGCATTTTTGTCGGTCATTAAGCATAGATAAAATCAAACTAAAAATTCCGACCACAGGGCTTGTCGACGCTGGCGTCAGATGATAAAGGTGCCCCCTAATCTTCGTCTCTTTTGAATCTTCTACGCGACAGGACCAAATGAGATTTGACGTTCTTAATGATAATACCGGGCTTAATCATATATATATATATATATAAAAGAAGAACCGACAATATTACACTAGATATCTTCCACTTGTACACATTTCCTTGGCAGTGTATTTGGCAATTGTATCTCGTACACCGGTTTGCTGTTTTCGCTCACCCAGACGCTGCCATTTTGAGCGCATCTAATCATATAAACGAGGCCATGAGCAACGCTTTCCACCCTGTAAATATTCTTTTGTTAGTGCTATCTCTGGTGACTACTATACCATATATATATATTATTTGTTAATAATCATAAGTGAATTTTTAACCTCTGTGGTGAAAAATTTTCTATAGCTTTCACAAAACCTTCGGAATCCTCAATATTGTCTGCATTCAAATTCTCTATGGACGATCCTGCAGTGAGACCCGGGCACAGCACCACTACCCTTACTCCGCTTCTTTGATAATGATAAGCATGCTGGAAGAAATGGATGGAAATTAATATTAAGAATTTCTAAATAAGCGAAATGCTTGGGAATTTTAAAAAATTTTAAGATTTTTACCGCGAAGGATCGACTGAAACTCAAGACTGCGTGTTTGGCAGTTGCGTAAGCCGGAAGTAAAGGAAAACCGTCGAGCCCGAGGATCGACGCCACGTTCACGATGACGCCACCCTTGCCGCCCAAGTCCTTACCCATTTGTTGGATACCTAGGAGGGTAGCTCGAAAAACTGCTGTCTTCGTTATATAAGGAAAAGAAAAAAATATTCAAACTCCTTACCCACATGTCAGTAAATTATTATAAAATAATATGCTTACCACGTTGACGTCTATGGCTTTGCTGAATGTCACTTCGTTTATTGCTTCTGCATTGTTTATTAAAATGTCTAAACCTCCAAGAGCAGTCGTGGCTTCCTTGAAGATTTCTAAAAATTAAATAAATAATTAATCACTGCGGCTCATATTTCGTTAAGTTATCGTTGGTTAATTCGTCAATACTAACTGTCGAATTGGGACGAATTCGTCACGTCACAGTTTAAATATAATACACGATTTTTTCCAAATTCGGAATTCAGCGTTTCCGCGGCCACACTTCCTATACTTTCTTGATCATCTATCAGAGTAACCATCTGAAATTCAATTTGAATGATATCATTCCTATGAACTAGATTATGCTTTAAGGTTATGTTTAGCGTTTCTACTTACCGCTGCGCCATTGCGCAGTAATTCTCTGGCGAAGGCTAAGCCAAGGGTATTAACGCCACCAGTGATAACAGCCTTTTTGTCTTTAATTTGCATATTTTGGTCCTTGGTCTGCCGTACGAGTATCTTATGGATTGTCTTATCAATAGCCTCAACAATGAGAAAGTACCGGAGTAAACTTTGCACTTTGACAGAATCACGTATTACTCTTTTCGATATCGGTTTTTATTTTTATCCTCTTCAATCCTCTGTAGACTCTTTGTACTCTATTCGTAACCTTAAAACCGAACGACTAGGGAACGAGTGTTATATTTAATTTTAAAATTATGTATAACAAGGCTGAGAGTTTACTCGCTGCGTTTAGTTCGACTTATGCTTCATTCGTAACCTATAAAGCTTGATGCGTCCCCACGAACTGATATAAAAGACTTGTGTACGCTTTTGCTGTTTAACCTTTGAACTTCGACTGATATCGTAATACGAAATATTTTCTTCGTTTGTCGCGAATTCACAGATTCATTTTTTTGACGTTTCCCAATGTCAGTTAATGCTGCCGTCTAGTCGGTGACCTTATTGCTCTTTATGCTCTTACGATAATCAATGAGTTACCGGCTTCATTAACGAATTTGTTTTTTTAGGAGCTAATTGGAACAGTTATCCACAGGAGATTTTGATACTTTGAAAGGTGGTCGTGTTCGTGATTGTTATGTTTTCTGGTTATTTTACTTTATTTAAAAGATAAACATATAGGTATCTGTTAACACATTTTTAATTATCACTAAACGTAAAAGGCCTTCAGGCTGTTCGTTCGAATAGGATAATGAAGTTTCCTGCATGACGATTTAATAATCACGAGGAACCTTGAGGGTTTGTCGTTGTGGAATACGAACTTCGTAAACAGGTTCTCCACCTTCGGATACCCAGATGGTACCGTTTTTGGCATTTTTTAGAATGTGTACTATGCCTTGTGACACGCTATCTATCCTGAATGATAACGCAGAGTCATTATCACATATTGGCAATAAAATGAATTTAGCAGATCGGTTGATTGTATTTTGGGGACTCACTTTTGCATCGGAAGGCTATTGATTTCGTCAAGTGCATCTTTAATGGGAATCCAGCTCAAGAGTTTTTTAGTGGCTTCCGAAACCAGGGGAGTAGCGGTGACACCTGGGCACATGGTAAGAATTCTCACACCGGTTTTTTCGTAGTAATAAGAATCCTGCGAAAAGATATTTTACATGTGTCAAATTATCTTGGCTGTTATTATATTATATCTTTTAGCATATCGAGACAAATACTCACTCCGAAACTTCTGCTGAGACCAATCACGGCGAATTTCGATGCCGAGTAAAAGGGAACGGTGATAAACGGGTCGAGACCAACGATGGAAGCAATGTTCACAACGTTGCGTGACCGTTGTGACCTTTTTGCTTGCTCAAATAATCGTATCCCAAAAGAATACCACGAATCACGCCATTCTGTTATAGGAAAGTATTGTATTTACAATTTATTAATTTTTTTTCTGGTAAATAACTATTGGTGATATCTTAACGGGTGTTTATTTTTTAATTATTCTCAAAAATGGAAATAGTGTTTACTTTAGTATTCACGTGTGTTAATTGGCTCCGATTAGCAAGCTTCTTTTTCTACAGCACTCTAATCGAATGACGACTAATTGTAAGACAAAGCACCTATTTCGGATCGGCTTCTAATATGAATTAAAATATTGTCGGATGTTAAGTTTCACCATCGGCAGCCATTCCTATAGCAACACGATGGAGACAAAAAAAGACATAAACGACGGATGATGCAGTCGGCTTGGGCATTTGAAAATTTTTTAATTCATATTAGAAGGGAATTCGAAAAAGTTGAAAATACGAAAGCGGTAAAATGAAATATTTAATTTGTTGAATATTATTAAAAATTGTTATCGCTGGACGTGTCTAGAAGTTAAAATAATTTTTCTTTTACGTAATTCGAGGCTAATTGCGTTACTTTCTTATCGAAGGGTTATTTCCGCAATTAGTATACATGCTTTCCCAGCAGACCTAATCAGCTGATTATATTTTTAAAATAAAATAAGACGTGACAATTATCGTCAATGCAATTTTTTGATTTTACTATTATACTTACATTCCGAAATTTACTGCTGCGAGCCTGATTGTGTCACGATTTATTGGATGTTGGTAAAGAAGGACAGAACGAAACTCGCAGTAGTTGCAAATGAATTTCGAAATATACATTAAATCTTGCAATTTTCTTTACGGACTGCTTTTTCTAGTCATCATAATTTATAACCTTTGAGAATTTTCATTGACAAGTATAAAATTCCTTTAACGTAATTAAAATTTCAGTCTTTTAATCCCCAATATATTTTTTACCTATAGCAATTCAAAAATAACTTTTATGAACTATATTACGTACTATGTTGATGTCATTCATTTTTTCCCAATTACTGTCATCACAAATTCCAGCATTGTTGATAACGATGTCCAATCCCTTGAAGGTCTCATAGGTCTTCTTGAACCCGTCTGAATAGAGAGTGAGAAATATAATCGTATAGCGAAGTTTGCTCAATGATATTTTCTCGTCGAAACTGAAAATTTAATTTACCTTCAAACTCTTCAGATTTCGTGACGTCAACGGAAAGGAAGATAACTTTATTCTCGCCAAATTCAGAATTCAAATTTGCCGCTGATTCTTCACCGCCTGAATTTGGCAGATCAAGAATAGCTATGTGCTGAAAATTCATGAATCATTAACTCGAGTATATTTTCGATAAATAATATGAAATCAATACAGGCATGCAATACTCACGGCAGCTCCATTCCGAAGAAGCCCTTGGGCGGTGGAATAGCCAATACTGTTTGCTGCACCAGTAATCAATACGATCTTATTCTTGATCCCCATCCTTACTCTCTATCGGTAGCAAAATAAATACTATGCTATGATAAACGATACTGTCTCTAATATAGTCAAGTATAGTCGCTATCGGTATTTCGTTTATCATATGAAAGTTTTTTTAACTACGTAATTATAACCTTATCATTAACAAGACCGTATTACGAACAGATGATTTGACTCGCGGAGCAGAATATTCAGCGACTATGGACTTTGAAATACACGGAGAGAATAATATGGGGATAATGCATTGAGTCATTATTTAAATCGAATTTTATCTCGGCAGTTACTCTGCGTGTGACGTTTTACAATGGATGAAAAATAAAAATTATATCCATCCCAAGCAAGCAGTAGATGGTCCTCGATGTCTCCGAGCCAGTGGCCTAAGGAATGGTGACGGGGAGTGAAGGGTGGAGGAAAGGGGTCTTGCGCTAATAAGAATAGTTCTAGAACACTAAAATAAGCAATAAGCAACACTATACGCAGTAATTAACGCTCGAGGTGAGTGGTACCCTCGAGCCAGGAGGCGGGAAGGAGTCTGTAGTAACATTTTTGTTGCAAATTATAATTTAATGAAAAATGTACAAACTGCTGCCTCGATTTCACTTGTTTCTCGCAATTGGTACAGCCAGTGTATGATAACTCGGGAGATTGATTGCATATGGCAGTTTACCATTTTCGACTACCCATAAAGCCCCGTTTTCTCCATGATTGAGTAATTCAATAAATGCGTCTGATACGTGTTGAACGCTGCGAGTCAAAAAGTATGATGCAATTAGCAAGAGAGAATAAATCAATTATCATCTTATGGTCTATGCAATAATACTCACGATTGATGGTCCATCTGTAAAAGCATTTGGTAAGCATCATCTTTATTCACAAAATCAAGATAAATATCTTTCCCTTCAGTTACCAATGGAGTTAATGTGGCTCCTGGACATAACGTCACTATCCGCACTCCCGTCGTGTCGAATTTACCCTGGGTGATAATATTGAATGGTAAATACAATTTACACGATTTTTATAGCAGAATTGATTGTCTTTTTTTTTTCAATACCTTTAACGCCTCAGAGAATCCTATAACAGCGTGTTTCGTAGCTACGTATATCGGCAGTTCTGCAAACCCAATCAGACCAGCTACGGAAGAAATGTTAACAATTGTACCGCCTTTGCCACCTTTATGCTTTCCCATATGATCTAAAGCCAGTAAAGTACTGCGAATTAGACCGAGCTAAAATTTAAAAGGACGAAGAAAATTAGTACGCTCAACGGCCGCATGTTGCGCCCTTGGAGTATCGTGAGGTTATAATTACCAAGTTAAGGTTGATCATCGTTTCGTAACGAACATCGTTCATTATCCCGGCGTTGTTAACTAATATGTCCAGTTGTTTAAAATCGTTGATCACTTTTTTGAATGTATCTGAAAAGACAATTTTGCGAGCTATGTTATTAGCATTGTTATTTTGACTCACTATCGCCCGTTTTCTTCGACGCGATTAAATGCATAAACTCCGTTTAACTGTGCTGTTACCCAATCAGACATTTGGATTTTGAAGATTAATGGATTTTATGCATTGAATCGCGTTGAAGAAAACGGGCGTATGTTACGTGAAGCTTGGTTATAGTTTGGAAAAGCTCTTATCGTTACAAAATTTGTATACGTCTCGTCTCGTTTTAATCTTAGAGATCATACATAATAGTCTGTCATGTTTAAGTCAGTGGATAGAAGGTTTAAAAATAAATTTCACAGACACAAAGTTTAGGAATGCATGTCAAACCGTCGATTAAGGAGTTATATACTTTGATCAAGATATCTTGAGAAGCATTGAATCAATCGTTCCAAAATTTCAAAAGCTTCTTCTCAACATAATTTACTAGTACTCAATCGTTCGATTTTTTTTTTCCCGATCAAGATTGTAGATTTTATAATCGAAGAAATACGATTTTTTTTGTAAAAATCGAAACTTCTTTTTTTGAAAACCATCATTTTCTGAAAACTTAAAATTTAACTTATTCCTACGATTAAGTACTGCAATAACTTATGAAGTGATTAAAACTTTTATTATTTTAGATAATTCAGTTCGGAGATGTCTTGATCACCACAGAAACGCCTTTTTGTCAGTGATCCTCTCGGAGATCGGTTGTAACTAGTGTAAAAATCAATATTTTTTATTAAAAAAATTATGATTATATCTTTAATATATGCGGATTCAAATAAAAAAAGTTTCATTCATATATATCCATGTGCGTCTTTATAAAAAAAAATTGTAAAAATTTTTCTTTTGGTCTCGCAACTAGGTATAACTCCTTAACTACGAATATCTGTGCAAGGAGTATCAGTGTAACGATTAAACTTTATAATAGTGACTGTTTACCTTGAAGTTGTTCGGCATTTGTTACGTCACAAATGTAAAACACAGCAGAGCCTTTTCCGAACTTCTTTTCTAGTTCCGCTGCGGAGTTTTGACCGTTGGAAGTTGGTAAGTCAAGAATGGCAACTTTCTAAGGTACGAAAAAAAATCTATTAGTATTCGTTCTTCGTCTTGTTATACATATGAAAACAAAAAGTGTCTTGCCTTTGCATCATTTTTCAGTAAATCATGTGCATACTGCAGGCCGATTCCACTGGCTGCACCCGTGACAATAGCTGTTTTTCCCTTAATATCCATCGCGAAACTGTTAATCTCAAAAATAAAAAATATATAAAAATTTACTGTCTCATAATCATCCTATAATAATAATATTCGCGATTATTATATGACTAATCTAGACTGTATTATCTAAAGTTAAATCTGCGTCCATTATTATCATTGGCCCAAAATCTCAAATCTCTACTTTAACTCTTAAATTCCACAATTCGATCACGCACCTTTAAATTCCTTAACAATGGCTGGCGCGAATTCTAATCAATTTAAGGGTTAAATCCAACTATGATTCTGCTAAATACCACTGAAAGCGTCGATCGAAATATCCCTCTGATTAATTATTAGACTTTAATTCTTAAAATACTAACGATCTGATCAGCTATAAGAACTTTCCTGGTACTTACCTTCCCCGTAGTTGAATTCGAGCGTTCCTTTCTTGAATGCGTTAGAGAATATTATTAATTCGTAAAATTGTACGTTATATATAGTGCTGTCTCCCAATGGTGTGGTGGTGAAACGTGGAAGCTATCAGTAGATGTACATACCAGTGCGAATAAAAATTCTTCGACTTCTATGTGCACTGTTAAATTATTATTATCGAGTGACTATAAGTACACGTATCGATTTTTGACATATTTGAGATTTTATACTGAAATTTACTGTTAAAAAACGTTTATTAATCTTCTTCGTGAAGATTATACGAGTTTATCATTATAAAACGGTTATTAATGAGTAAAGTATCTCAAGTATGATATCGCCCATTAATTTGAACGTCCACCCCCCAAAAAACGCAAAGTAAGATATCATTTTTTTACTTTGTTCTTCAATTTACAGTCCATATTTGAATCTCGTGGTGGGCATTTATCCTTGGCGATCTTGGCGCAATGACTCTCAGTGGCTACAGGACAAGTCTAATGGTGAAAAGGAAAAAGGAAAATCAGTTTCAAAATGGAATCACTCGGTAATATTTTTTCACGTATATTTGAAAAAAGAAAAACGTATCCTACTACTGTGTCATAGACTTTTGGATCTATCTTTTGATTCTTCTCCTCAGGGAAATATAACAGAATAGGTTGTTCTCGTAAACACGGTTTTGGCTCCACTAACCACGTGCTGCCATTACTTGCCCAGGCCATTACGTGAGTCAAGGCGATGCCTACTCTGGATTTACTGTTTAAAAAATAAAATTAAACGTTTACTCATCTTATTGTATCGTAAGCAAATAACATTCACTGGCATTAATATTCGCATACTCGGACGGATAACAGAGTTCCTTATTCATTTCAAAATCTTTTAATTCCCCTTCAGGAAATTCAGGCAACCCTATATTTGCGAAGCTCCTATTCGACATGCATAATGTCACTAGTCTCACTCCAGTCTTTGTTACAGGAAATTCCTTCTGCAATATGAAACACACATGGTGACATCTTTTAATGAAGTTTTTTGTTCATTAAAAAAAAAAAGACAATTCTCATGAATAACTGCGAGAGAACGCATCGTCTCCAGGACGGGTTCGCGGCCACAATATACAGGTTCAGGATCCTCCGGCCATCCAACCAGACCCAAAATACTTGCACAGCTGACGATAATACCACCTCGACCACCATTTTCTTTTCTAATGTGTTTTAGGCCGGTGTGAACCACTTTCATGATATTATTCTATAAATAGGACACAGGTAAGGAGACCAATATTTATCGCATTGTTTTATAAGTTTAAAAAACATTTAAATCAATAACAAATTATTCAGCTTACCCAATCATTAGTTGCTGAGTTATCACAAGATATTTGAGCATGCGATGAGGCTGGTGTCCTATCAAAATCACTCAAAAGAATATCAACGGCTTTGTATTTGCATAATGCATCGCAGAAGATACCTGAACGAAGAACCATAACTTTCAAGTTAATCTTGATCTTCTTAGATTATAAGTCATGTAAAAATTTACATTTGTTATTTTACCATCGACCTGACACTCGTTGGTGAAATCGCATTTTTTAAAAACTGCTCGTTCCCTACCGTGCGCCATGCAAAGTTTATCAGCAGCTAGTTTACCTTGCCGTGCATCATTATCGCCTATTATCGTTGCCTATATGTATAACCAAATGCATAAGTATCATAACGCGTAAGCTCTTGACATATTTCGTGTAATTTATTTATCTTTGGTTGCAGTTAGTGTCCCAACTGTTATTGTAAAATGTATATCTCTTTTTTATATATTATTCTGCATTTGCCAGATAACTATAGAGATACATACAATCGTCTCGCCACTTTAGACGCGAATATTTCAGTTCTTGCTATCCTTAAGTTCACTTACGCGTGCACCTTTTGATAAAAGTTGATCTGCTGCTGCATATCCTGCACCGGATGCACCACCCAGAATTATCGCGACTGTACATTCAGCTTCCAAAATAGGATCGAGTGTATCGGCACTGAATATATTTTTGATTTTTACAAAATATGAGATTTAATAATTATTTTATTCAGGATCTGTCAAGACACTCACCAGTTTTTCGGCGTGACTATTGTTACTCCTTGTTTGTTATCATTTTTTTCTTTTTGCCAAAACCAACTTTTCCTTGATTTCTTCCTATCTTTGAATAAGACATGACATTTACTGAAGTTACGATCGAACCTCGGATTACTTTTTGATAGGTTAAGTGAATTCAAGACTTTTAAACGCAGAAGTGAATTAATAATCATTTCTGGTTAATTTATTCTCAGGTGTACAAATTAGTGCAGATTTCATAGAACAGTTTAGCTTGCGTGGGACTGGTATAATTTTGTAAGGATTTTTAAAGGAGGCTTTCTTGACTAAACTTCCAAATAGTGATTTGACAGTTTCCTACATTCGTTCTTTTAGTGATCTCTTCTGTTTGAGCTCCGTGAGACGTATAAATTTATACCGGGTGATTAGTCGAATGTATACCCTAAGCTAACCGCCAAACGTGGGTAATAAGGAAAATATAAGTTTCCTGGGCAGCGGATACCTGGGCCCTCGCAGCAATGAGGTACCAGTTTTGCGGCCGGATATTATTTTTTTTTTTTCATTAATCAGGTTACGGACATATTGAAAAAAATTATTGGAGAAATCTATATACGCCAGTAATGCAGAAACATCCACTCGTCAGGTGGCGCGTCGACGCAGAAATAAAATTTGGACCATGAAAATCGGCTCATAGACAATCTCCCTACTCATCTCTGTAACTGTAAAATTAAATCGACCATCTTTCACGTGTACTTTAGACACCTTAGAGTAGGTAAGGCTAAGAAAATAATAGTGATGATTTTCTTAAAAAGCTATGCATTTTATTGGCAAAAGGCTTACAAGGTACATTTTACAAGCAAATCATAAGATGATTCAACGATTTGAACTAGCTATTGATTAATTTCAATGAAGAACAAAATTATCTCCATTAACAATGATTCATGGGAAATCCACAGGAATCCTCAGTATCTCGGATAAAAACGCTCGATTTAATCGAACCGTAATACCACGATAACAATATTTACGTGGCAAAAAGAAGTATGAAATATCAATGTTGCGTAGCTAATACACTTGTGGCGTGATGATAAGATGAAGTAGATAAAAAAATACCGTAGGTGCATTAAAAATCTGAGGCACGAACACGCGATTAGTCCTCGTCCTTTAGTCTAATGAAATTCTACCAATTTTTGATCTTAAGAAAATCTCTTGTATAAAAAGTACGAGTATGATTATTTCGTGTGAAGTCGTCGCTGGCTTTGATTGTCAGTGCCAAAAAATTTGATCACTGACGTTTTACTTTACTGTAGATATCTTTGCTTATTTTCCAATATGATGATACGTAACGAACATTGTACTGCGTTCTTTTTCTTTCTCGTCAAAATTACGGCGTTTCCTCTTCAGGGATAAGAAAAATAAAAAATACACGATTAATCTTCATTCTCATTGCGGTCGACGAAAGGGTTAGTGGGCTTCTAGCTCTTTCACTTTTTTTATGTATCTTACGTAATATATTATATTGGTACGGCATAGTTGTTCATGATGATCGTGGAAAATATACTGCCACTGTTTTTCTTAGTGTTTTTGAAAAATTATCTCACGCGCTGGCTGACCATTTTCTACTAGCCAAACAGATCCGCTCTTTCCGATGGACAAAATGTGAATGAGTGCCTTTGCCACGTGTTCGGCTCTGGAAAAAAAGTATAGATTACAATAAATAAATATCTGAAAACTTTATATTCATTATTGGTGAATTTTCAAAAATCGCTTGACTCACTTCTGGGGAATTGAGGAAGCGGTGTCGCGACGCCAGGCGTCCTCGTGTCGTGCGGATAGCAATTGCTTCCCTAAATTTTGTACCATGTTGCTATCCGTTGCGTTTGGACAGATGGCCAGCACTTTCACCCCCGTCAGATCCACATGGTATTGGTCCTTTGGGTAATTAGTGGAATGACAGTTTGATTAATGCGACAATTATTTTTAAGCTGAAATATGACGATTTTTATACAATTTACCCCAAATGCTCTGGTTAGTCCGACTATTGCTGTTTTTGTTGCTGAATATATTGGCACGCTTACGTAAGGGTTGATGCTCACGTTGCTACCCGTATTCACTACGATCCCCCCGCGGCCACCTCTGTCAGTTCCCAAAAATCGTTGTGCCAAAAGAGTGCCGCGAATCACTCCGTTCTGTATTGAAAAAAGTGATTAATTATAAGACGATACTTACACTGATCAATCTTTTTGAAATTTTTTTTACTGACCAAATTAATGTCGACCTCCAGTTCCCAAAATTGATCGTTCATTATACCGGCATTATTAATGACGATATCGATATGTCCAAACGCAGCGATTGTTGTCTCGAATGATTCTAACGGAGGTAAGAAATCATTGATACACTAGATTTTAGGCTGAGCTTAAAAAGAATGAGATTTACCCTCAAATTGTAGATAATCTGTGACGTCACATTGACAGAAAATAACACGATCCTTTCCGTGACGAACTACAAGACTTTCCAAAAGTTTTTCTCCTTTCTCGGTATTGATGTCGCACAGAGAAACCTGCAGGATAATTCCAAACATGAATATTTCGCTCAGGGCCACTCAGTTCGGCTAAAAATAACCAATTCTATTCTTGTCGTAAACCCAGGAAAAGCTGCTGCTTTCTTTCTATGGGGTGACTCAAGAATTTCGTTGAAACGTATGAAAAAAATTGTAAGATTATTTGTTAACGTATAATAAAATTTAGTACAAAAATTACCTTTGCTCCTTGATAAAGTAATTCCTCCACGTATGCTCGGCCGATACCGGAAGCTGCCCCGGTAACAAGGACCACGCGCCCTTTTACTTCCATTCTCACTTCGTATCCCTCAACTTCCGTTCTGTAAGGAAGTAAAGCTACAGGTAAAAACAAAGCACACAACACCACGCTTCAGTAAACGTCTAAGGGAGTACAGTACAAAAAAAAAACAGAATATCCATTATGTCCCCATCAATGCATTAGGACCACGAAATAAAATAGCAAAAATCGTAAAATTTCTCTCGATCTTATATTACATTTAAAAAAGTAAAAAACCTCCATAGTAAAAACAATAAAAATAGAGACAAAATATTTTGCGCAAAGAACGTATTTTTAAAAATCATCACTCAAAACAGTCACTCTTTGTACCACTAAATCTTTTCTTCGATATAATTTTTGTGTCACTTCCTGTTTAATTATTTTTCTCTCACCTTGTCACTTTCGTTGTGTCAGACAGTTACTTTGCATTTTTAAGTTAAGAATTCCAGACACCCCAATCAAAAAAATCAATCGGCATTTATTTTGAAGTTTAGTAATTATGTTTTCAAGTACCTTGAGTTTCTTCTTGGCTTTTTTATATATATATATTTTTAATTAGAATCTCAGTATTCTCTTCTAATGTCGTCTGTCAAGCTGCACGGTTATGTGGTAAGGTGTGGTTCGTAGTCACGGGCGTACTAGGAACCCGTCTGTGTGACTGGCTCTTGCATACACCCTATATACCTAAATATTGATTGGCGGAGTTGCGTGCAACGTGCCGCTGCGATGCGTGAACGATGCTGGTCGAGTGCGTAATGCACGACAGCAACAGAAACCATAGAGACTGTGGATCACTCGAAGAAAGATTCCGCACTGTTGGAACACTGGTAGATGGTCTTGTTTGATTGACGATGAAGATTCTTATGAAGAAAAGGAAGGGATGAAAATTTGGTGATCTTCCAGATGACGCTTCTCGACCTCGACCTCAAGTTTTCCCTTGGCCAGGAGACCTTCCACTGGAAGTGAAAGGTGACCGTAGGCAGAAGAGCGTCGACTCGGCGACCCCGCCCACGAATCTTATGAATTCAGGGTGGTTTGCTCTACCGCCCGATACTTCACTTCGGCAAGAGAAAAAAGACTGGAATATGAAAAAAATGTATTACTGTTTTATGACTATGATATTTTATGATGGAATTTATCGTTTCTTTGATCATTACTATTGACTATTGATACTATTTTTAAATCTATTAGAATATTATATCATGGCTATGAAATTCTACTCGCAAAATCGTAATTCAATAAAAATACAGGGTAGCAGTTCGATCGTCCGTCTTTTCGAGTTTCGTCTGTCATGGCCACGAATTGTAGGAATAATCACGGTGACCACCAGGGAGTTTTTGGAAAAAAATATAAGAGGGTTCGAGACTTCCCAGTGGTCCCTGAGGTCATAGTGAAATAGTTTCCAAAGGTCATAGCAGGGCTGCCACCACGACTCGGGGTTGATTTCTCGAGTTATGGAGGGCAGGATGAAGCTGAGGAAATTGTCGCGCAGTCGAATGTCACGAGCGCCCATTTCTACTAGTAAATCGAGGCAATGCAAAAAGAAACAGAATTCAAAAAGCAAGAAGTGCATGTGCTTGCCTTCGAATTACGCCCTCGTAGAATTTCCTGTCGTCTGGTCCGAACTCAGGTTCATTCAAAACAAACTTACCCGCTTTTCATTCTTTATATATATTTTTCATTCTCCAATCGTCAATGGACATTATCAATTGACAGGGCCAATCAGCAATTATGCGACGGCGCCATTAGATGTTCCAGAGATGAAATATTTCCCATTCATCGTGCAATACTCTCTGCCGTGAGTCCTTACTTTAAGGCCATCTTCACGAACACTCTTAAGGGTGGCAAAACGGAATCGAACGAAGTCTCTATTAACTGCGTACCCGGCGAAATTTTTGGTTTGATATTGGACTATGCTTACACGGGAACTTGCAGCGTCACTGCTGAAAATGTCGAGCAGCTTTTGCCATTGGCCGATCAGTTCGAAGTCCTGGGAGTTGTTCAGCTTTGCTGTCAATTCTTGCTCCAAGAACTCAGACCAGAAAATTGCTTAGGTAGAATTTCCTTTATTTTTGAAATTTCATTTACGTAATCGTTGCCTACCTTTTTCGTCTTATTACTATGTCCGCAGGAATATTCAAATTCGCACGTCACTACTTCTGTCGCGATCTCGAAGAAAAAGGTCGAAAATACATACGCCATCACTTTAAACAGATACTACAAGAGAGCGCCGAATTCAAAGATCTTGTGTGCAGCGAATTGGAAGCTATACTCCGCGACGACGAACTTAACGTACGTAACGAAGAGCTTGTCTTCGAAGCCATAAAGTCCTGGGTGGAATATCGAGTCGAGGAGAGAAAGATTCATCTGTCAAAATTACTCGAATGTGTTCGCTTTGGATTGATGAGCTTTAAATACTTCAATAACACAGTGCTCGAGTGGAAAATAGCTAAAGAGGACGAGGTCTGTAGATTCAGTGTATAACCTAAAAATCGGCTACCTAGTGAACTAAAGGGAAAACTTCAATAAAATAAGGAATGTCAGCGAGTACTATTCCCAGCCAACGTATACCTGAGCGAACAGGATTTGAAGCAGGGTGAAGCAGATTTAAAAAATCCTTTATCAAGACCACGAATTCCGTACGAGATACTTTTTGCCATTGGCGGATGGAGTGCAGGTTCGCCCACCAGTTTCGTCGAGACTTACGATACCAGGTATCTTCGCGCTAATTAATTCCTTATTAATTAACCACTCTTCTTTTGAACTTTGACATTTGACTTCAGAGCTGACAGATGGTTTCTGTCAGTAAACACAGACATAACCCCAAGAGCATATCACGGTATATGCGCTCTAAATAACCTCATATACATGATCGGTGGTTTTGATGGAAACGAACACTTTAATACTGTACGTTGCTTTGATCCGGTTACCAAAGAGTGGCGTGAAAGAGCCTGTATGTATCATGCAAGATGCTACGTCAGCGTGTGCACACATGGTAAGTACCCAATGGAATCACTTATCCAGAAAATCAATTCCTCATTCATTTCCGATCATGCAAACTAGGTGGTAAAATTTACGCCCTGGGAGGATATAATGGCAGAACCAGAATGAGTTCCGGGGAACGATACGAGCCGTTACGTAATCAATGGGAAATGATAGCATCGATGCACAGACAGCGTTCCGACGCCAGCGCCGCGGCGCTGCATGACAAGATATATATCGTGGGTGGATTCAATGGGCAGGAAGTATTAAGCTCCGCTGAAGTCTTCGACGTGGAAACTAATCAATGGAGTTATATACACTCCATGACTTCTCCGCGATCAGGAGTCTCTCTTGTTGCTTTTCGTGACAGTCTTTACGCACTTGGTGGATTTAATGGATTCACAAGGCTCAGTTCGGGTAAAGGAATTTTATAGCTCATTTTATTAATTCGTAGATTGAATAATTTTATTTAACTATGTTATCAGGCGAACGCTACAATCCTAATCATTCCTCTGATTGGCAAGAGGTCACTGAAATGTTCAGCCCGCGGAGTAACTTTGCTACTGTCATTTTAGACGACATGATTTTTGTCATAGGCGGTTTCAATGGTAAGTTTAAGGTCACTTTTAAGGGCTGGTATAATCTTTCTGGTATTAGAGATAAAGTCAGTAGGTGTCATCACAGGATCAACTACAATAGCCTATGTGGAATGTTATGACGCTGATAGTAATGAATGGTACGATGCCAGCCCAATGAATCTCAGCAGAAGTGCAAT
Source organism: Calameuta pallipes (assembly GCA_030142375.1). Classification (NCBI taxonomy): domain Eukaryota; kingdom Metazoa; phylum Arthropoda; class Insecta; order Hymenoptera; family Cephidae; genus Calameuta; species Calameuta pallipes. The sequence goes on along the minus strand of JARQSW010000706.1, from coordinate 80,003 downwards.
GAGTGCTTGCGTCATCGCGGGTCTTCTCAATGCCCGTGAATATTCATATTTGAGCAAAGCACGGGATCTGGGTCAAGGTCGGTACAGTTGAGAAAGTCCAATGGAGACGTTAAGATATAGCATTTTTGTATAACCACAGGTCAAGCCACTTCTAAAACACAACACAAACTGGAAGTTCCCATTGGCGAAGACGATAATTTAATGGAAGACGCTGTTGCTGCACCAGGATATCTTCTGGAAGGACCTGTCGATGGAGTAGCTGAAGGTGGTGAACCGCTACTCCAAGAAGATATGCAGGATGAACTTCTGGACGTCCGTCAAGCGGAGTAGCTGACAAGCATAATAGAGGAAAGTAAAAAATGAAAATTTAGTAAAAAAAAGAAAATTACGTAAGCGAGCGAAAAATTTATGCGAGGATTAATTAATTAATTAATTAATCATAAAGGACAATGGGGTTGAACAGATTGAACAGAGACGTAAGACGCGACTGATAAGAGATCTCGAAATTGTTATTATTTGTAATACGACGTATTGATTGATTGTTAATCTTTTCTATAGAAAATTTTGGTCCAGTCCTGACATATATTCTTTTAATTCAGTACCTTTTATACGCGGATATTGTATTTCGTTGCTTTACTCATGTCAGTCTCCTCTTTGTAGACTTTTTGAATTTTCAAAAATTTACAAGCGTCATCAATAACTTGTAAATACAACCAAACAGGAAAATTCAATGAGTCCCGATTATAACGGGATGACGATTTTAATTTATTTCTTAATTTTCAATTTTAATCATTACCTCGTCTCCAAGTATCACGTAGTTACCTTTTACGTAATACTGCACATCGAATATCTCACACTTAAAAATCCCACAATCTATACACTATAGATAAACGAATGGTGCGCGCGAAGGAGACCGAGGAAAATTAATTTTTAATAACAAATCCATGCAAATACGACCTGGCATTTTTAATCCGACTAAAGATAAATCCCTTGACAATAATCTTCTTTACTTATTATCTAGAAAATATGGGAATTTCGACAAAATGAACTTGTACTCTTTTATCGATAATAATAAGAGTAATAATAATCATGACTTTTATTAATCTATCTCACATATATGTATATATGTGATGATCAATCTCATATCACATATACATATATATATATATATATATATATACACACATATATTTTTTATATATTATGTATATTGTATACATTGTTACTTCATCATTGGTGTTTTGTTTGTAATGACGAACGTCCTCTCCCATCTCCCTTTTATTTCTTTCTTTAATATTCTCTCCCACGCACCTGCCCCTCTCTCTCTCGTTTCTTTGTGTCTTGTGATTTACTTAATACAGTGTTTTACGAATTCGCAGGTTAGGTACAATCTCGTTGATCGAAATTAATCGGGTACCTTTTGTGTAATACATTATGTATCTATATGCGTTACAATATGTGCCGCACGAGTGTAACTTCTTGAGTCAATTGCCACGTTGACAATGTGTGTGTGTGTGTGTGTGTGTGTGTTTATGTGTATATGTATATCTATAGAACTTCATTGGATTAATCATTAGCGTAATCGTAAATATAATTACGGGCTAGGAATATCGGCTCGAGAAGAACTCGTTAATCGGCACGGTAATCGCATGCGAATGCGCAGGAGGGATGCGCGTGAGAAGAACAAATTCCGAGGCCTTCGGCGACGCTTCCTCTAAGGTACCTGATAAAGACGCCCTAGTGGCTTCTCGCGCGAATCGCCTTGGCTCAAACGAGCGAATTTACGACGCCGCTCGCCACGCCTCGCTCCACTCGCCTTCGATCGGTAAATTTATAGAAAATTGTGCCTTAGATTATAGTTCGTTTAAAAATTTAAAATAGAGACAAGTACAAAGTCAATTCACAATTAGACACGTTAATTATAATAATGTATAATGTAACGATAGTTGAGCAAACAATAGGACAGCAATGAAAAAATTCCTTGGATTCTCGTGTGTTCCTCGCGAAAAGCAAAAACCGAAAAGGGTCACTCTGGATCGAATTCGTGTTTTTTTTTCTCTTTTTCGTTTTTCTGCTTTCTCATACTTTTTGTGCATAAATTCGGCCATGTCATTCCTTCGCGTAACGATTACACTTTAGAACTGGAGTAATACCGACGGTCGGTCGTTGAATGTTTTTGTTTTCTTCTTTATCGTCTTTTCATGGACGTTCGGAAATACGGATCAGGTTTTATTTAATCGATAAATCCGATCGAGTATTTATTCGACTCAGTGGATAATAATTCTGCTTTGATAATGTAAACGAGCCGAGTCCACGCAGTAACGAGGATTCGTTCAATGGTCGAAGATGTCAGCCATGATGTCTTGAAGATTCAATGTTCAGAAATCATGGATAATCGAAAGTGACAAAGTGACGTAAACCATGTGTCTGTCGCTGTTATTGAATTTTACTCTTGGTTGTCGCTGCTGTCGCCTTAACACGGGCTACCTTTAAATCTTTCCTTTTTAACGGTATTAAATTTTACCCAAAACCCATCACTATCCGCCGGCAGTTTAATTCGCGACCATTTTGACATCTTTGTGATATCATTGCCTTCATTATTCTTCTCTCGGACCGTGACGCCTATCATTCACAATTGCGAAATAAAATCTCACAAGATTCACTCTTCGGCCAATGTTACCGAACAACGGCTTTATTAATGGATAAACCGAGCGCGCCGTAATTGTTGTTCGCATCGATTATAATTAATATTATTTTATAGATTGTTCTGAGCAATTGAGATCCAGTATTGGAGGGATTTCATACCTGAAATGTTATTCACTTCCTTTCTTTTCCTTTCTCATTTTTCATTAAATATCCATATCGACTCTTGCTTCTTTCAATTCTTCACACTTTCTCGTCGCTTACTTATCTTCATGATCCTCAATTACATTTTCAATGATTCAAACTTTCCCACCTTTTTTTTTCATCCTGTCAGTTCTAAAATGACCTCTCACTCTGACACTTCACGCAACAATCCTGTTGGCAAGTCCAATCTCTTACAATATTTTAGTCAATCAATCTTCCTTTCTTTCTTTGACTTCGTCCATTCTTCATCCTGGGATTGGTCCATCGCACTTTCTCACTTTCTTCATCTTCACCTATCGGTTATCTCTGCCATTTTCTTTCTCTCACTTTTTCGACTTTATTCTTTTGCCTTTCTCTTCGTTTACCCACGCACGCGACACACAACACTCGCACGGATAGACTTTAGAGACGCACCGATCTCACTACCGCTCTACTAGCGCTCATTCTCTCATGGGATTGATCACACGCAACATTCGCACTTATCTGAGGGAATCAATTGACATACGTTTCGTAACTTTCCTAACGACAACCCCTATTTTTTAAATGTTGTCCTCGTCGTGTCCTTCGTTTTCTTAATAATGACTTATGCTTTTATTACTTTTCGCTCTCAGCATTTTTTATCGTCCTTTTTTTTTGCATCCTCATTCGCTTTTAATATTCACGTAGACGAAGGGGCAGTCCGACATTCCGTAGAACGTCGTCGAAACTTTAAGCAATTTTCATTGGACAATTTTTGTTTTCTTTCGTCGCACATTTTGTATTCACAATAAGTTAATTAAAAACGCGGATCACCTCTTTTATCCCAAACGCGATAAAACGTTTAAGACTTTTATTTTTATAATGACGGCGCTTTTATGACTCAGTCGTTTCACACGGCGAATTAATAATGATTTACGGCTCATTTTATCTTTACGAATAATCCTAGGCCGAACGATACAACGAATCAAAAATCAATCTCTGATTACATTGGATTCAGAGCAGTCAAACGCAATTGAGTTGATCAGCCTTTAGATTCCAATAAATCGCAATTGGAATTCTTTAGTCAGTTCACCCTTGATCCTTCACCATGTCATTGGCTTCATTCGTATTGATCAAGTGTGACTGATTTTGGCAAAATTTATAAGGTTCGCAAAATTAAGTAACCATAAATACAAAGTAAGTTCGAGTCAGAATAAAAAGATATTCGGGGGAAAACGTAAACAGTGCTTTAAGTTTATCGTCAAACTACCCTCGCACTAGGAACGCCATTAAAAAAATGATCTACGACTAGACTCCGACTAGTATAACAGAAATAGGCCCTTTTGCGTCGGTCCAAAACGACTCGAATGTAAACTTTCGAAAAAATCGTAATAAAACGCGCGACATCGACACAATGTAGGTATACTTATGTATACAATATATAGGAACGTAAACGACGAATAATTAGCGTATTAATCGACGGCAATCGTTTTAACGATAGATCATATCGTGCAAGTGTAAAAATTTCGAATCATCACAATTTGATTTTCGTTTCGTCCTTTTTTTCACCCTCTGAACTGCATACGCCCGTGCACCTTATCTAATCTTATCTTAAGTTGCAATCCCCAATTTAATTATTTATCTCCGATATACGCTCTCGCGATTTTCCGCAATTTCTGATCGCTAGCCCGATTTGCACGAAGTATTACTTTTTTTTTTCTATTTTTTTATATACACGAGAAACACGCTTGGAGCGATTTCGCGAATACGTTCGTGTCCACTTCGCGAAGTGAACGACCCTGCTTTGCGGAATGAACGGAACTTCCTGTCACCTGAGTAAATACTTTAATCGTCGGACATTTTGCATTTGCCCAGGTGAAGGAGAGCGACGCTGAGAATTATTATTCAGATAGTCTAGTGTAATATTCTGGGGCTATAATGCAGTTATGGCGTGTGGCAGTCCATTTTTTTTTCATTCTCCTCTACCTCACTTCTTCGTCATTTTATCTGAAATAGTTCAGACCCACTACCAGGAGAAACTTTTCGATGAATAGTTCAGAATCCAGGACGGCGATGTGAGCGGCACGACCTATAAATGCATTTGCTGTTGGCGGCAAAGCGTGATGCACGTCGTACCTTACTAGACTAACTCCTGGCGATGACATAACCGGATACAGAATATTGTGGACCATTTCCCGATAAGCAGCTCCTAAATAAAAATTATCCATTTTAATAATGTCTTCTCTTAATATTTCAAATGTTCGTTATTCTCTTCAGGTACTTCCTTCTTACCTTGATCGGTAGGATCTCGTACGGCGGCTTTACAGAGTTCAATGCGAGCTGAATGAAGCGGCACGTAACGATCCTGAGCACTTCCGCAGAGTATAACGTGCCGGAAATGCTGAAGATTGCTTTTCTGACTTAACCGAAACATGAAGGTGCGTCTTAAGTCTGACGCGTCCCTCATCGCTAACTGTAGAAGCGATCCTGATTTCTTCCATTTTTGCATAAACCACATACCTGATGAATCGAATGTTAATTCAGTTTCAGTTTGAGCGAAGTTAGCCATTCCAGTTAGAATAAACGATTTGAAAGCTTACCGGCATTGACGAGACCACTGTTGTTATAGAGTGTGCCCAAATGAGGCCCACTTAAACTGAGGAAGGTGTGAAGGCGTGAGAGCAGTGGTCGTAGCTGTGGTCGAGTGAGAACACTGCGAATAATGATGGTCCCCAAAGAGTGTCCAATAAAACTGACCTTGGTTGGATTTAATCCGGAAGTCTCAATGTGGTGAAGAATTTCTGCTACCAGTCGATCGGTCATCGTATCGAAGTCAGAAAAGGTATCGCCCTTAATACAGATCATTTAAGTATATTAAATATAAATGATACACTTCTGTAATGAACCAGTTCATAAGGTAGATAAGAATTTTACCTGATTTCTGTCAGACATGAGGAATTCGAGTTTTGCCCCAGGTAGACCCAATTCGATGTAAGTCTTGACGAGCCGTAGATCCGCTGAATTTCCTTCTAGGCCATGAACGCAAATTACAAGGTGCGAACCTTCCGGTGTCAAAACTCGCTGCTCGTTGTTGAATTGGAAGTAAGGAATTGTGGAGGCCATCGCTGGATAGTCGCTGATATGGAAGATTGATCATAGAGTCAAATTCATCGCAGAATAATACAAATTAATAGTAAATGAGATCCGATACCTGTAGAACTTTCCGGAGAAGCTCATCTGTCGTTTGAACTCCTCCTTACACTTGTTAAAATTTATCCAGTCATCCTGGGTGGAGCGTAGCAATTCCTTGCCCTCCTGGTAGCAATCCAGACAAATATCTACAGGACCATAAGCACCCTCAGGTTCCTCTCTTTGACGGTCGTTGTTTCTCTGAGGGCTGCACGGTGCCGTCTTGTTCTGCCTTGGACTTTTAGATCTCCTCACCGTCTCGTACACGTGGTAGAGGGGATTATCGATGGGTGCAGGTGGATCACGGAATTCTTCCGGCGGCGGAGGCTCATCCTGGAACATCTTTGGCGGCGGAAGGCGCAGTTCCTCGTAAGAGTGTTCGAGCAGCTTCTCCTGTCCCGGTTTCTCAGGTTTCTCAGACTTCGGAACGATCCTGGACAACTTCTGGCGCAATTGTTCGCTCGAGAGTTTTGCTCTTCTCTGTTCGGAACTCGAGGTATCCCCACTGCTGACCCACCCGGAACACTCCGAGGTAAGATTGCTTGAACTGGAACTCGTGGTGGGACTACTAGGTCTCGTGGACGGCGGACTTAAGGGATTGGGAATGTTGGTAAGGGTATTACTCAGACTATCCTTACTATCACGAATAGGCATGCATGGTAAAGACACTGCACTTCTAGGTACTACCACCTTGTTTTGTGCCACAGGTACACTCGCGCATCTAAGTCTTTTTGTGTTTGCTGGAGGCGCAACTTTTGTTGAAGAATCTCCGGAGTCCTTTCCATTGGTGGCATTGGACTCCATCGGCGACTTTATTGGCTCCACTTTGAGAATAATTTTATTATTGTTCTCGACCTCAACGACACTCGTTGTAGGCGGCACTGGATGTTTGTGTTTTGACAGTGGCTTTGTATCTTGATATCCAGGAGGTGGCGCCGGTTTCCTGGTTCTGTGATTACACCTTTTGTTGTCATCAATTTTTCCTCTCTCAGCCTGCATGGATGGAGCCGAGTGAGGTCTTCTACCTTGTTTCTGTCTTCTTCTGCCTTCATGAGATACTGTATTTGTGTCTTCTAATTTAAGGGCGATGATCTCATAGACTGGTTCTTGACTGGCATCCGCGCTTCTTTTCTCTCCGTGCCCTCGTTTAGGTTTTCCTTCCTGATTACATATCCTATCGTTCTTGGACGATTTTACTACTCTATCCTCCCTTCTATCGAATCTTCGGGAATCGCAATATTCGTTTCTTTCTACATCGTCAACAAGGCGTTCTGTACTTTTAGGGTGTTTTAGTCTTTCCTCGCTACTTTCTTGATTCTTAGCGCTGGTTCCGTTTGTACGATAAAAAAAGGAATCGAAGGTAACACCAGAATAATTACTGTTTGATCTTTTGTTTAATGGATCGACAAGAAGTGAATGACTACTCGAGTGCGCGCCATTTATATCCTGCGCCTCGCGATTTCGCTGTATCTGAGCTCCTGCACTTTTTCCTGTGGTGTGGTATCTCCTGAACTCGAGACTGTTCGTCTGATATTTATTACCCGATTGGTGAACGTGCCTTTTAGAGTTTGCACGGTACGTTAAACGATCCAAGGTTGCTGTATGGAGACCTTGAGAATCACTAGGAAACCCATTGCCGTTTGAACTTGGTTCACCGATATGAAAGGATGGCTGATAATTGCTAGTGGAAGCCAATGGTTCTCTGCCAATTAGCCGCTGGCTCCTTGGTTCCAGTCGGATTTTTCGAGTGTCCAAAGAGTGAATCCCGTCGCCACCAATGACATTGCTTCTATTCTTGCTCTCCGATGTCAAACATCCGGCCAACTGTACCAGGTCCAGCGTTCCCATACACGTTGGTACCTTTAAGGTCTGATCATGGGATTTGCCAGACGGTCGGTATCCGGGAAAGTGTCCACTAGGAGGTAGTTCGGGAAACATGGCAGCTAACAAGGACGTGATGGATGTTGATTCGGTATCCAGATGCTGTCTGTACGATTGAGGTAACAACATCTGAGTCGACTTAGCTCTAGGTAAGGTCACAATCGGCGTCGAGCTGAGCGACGGATTCGGCGCTGAACAGGCCTGCTGGGAACCCGCGAATAACGAAGCACTGGACGGTACTGCCGACCTGGTTCTACCTCTGGATGGAACAGTCGCCGGTGGAGTGACGTTACGAGAAGCAGCCCTGTGCCGCGTGAAGAGCTGCGTCGATGCCGACCTAGGTAGAGTCTTCGGGGATGTTCTTGGCTGCAGGGGTACCAGTTCCGGGCCAAGTTGGTCCAGGGATTTACTGTGCCTCGCTGGTAGCGCTGATGGAGCCAGCATCAATCGACCGTGTATCGCTCCGATGTCCTGGGCGGCTCCTTCGCTTCTCGGCGACCATACTCCCATCGAACGAGACTCCAGAATGGCTGCTATTCCACAGGAACAATCATCCATGCTAGGAACTAATTTATACAGAATTTTAGCATGATGCTATAACTTTGAATAATGATAATTCAATGATTTCATGACGACTACCGCTGTTTCTGTGCCTTTGCTGCATATCAGCATATTGATCTTCAAAGATTAAAGGTATCGAATGTAAGTCTCCATCCATCTCTAGGCAGTGGACTGGCAGAAGTGGCAGAGCAGCCAGATAACGAGATCTTCGAGCAGCTTCGCTGACAGCTTGGTACGATTGGTAGTTGGCATCGTAACAACCAGCTGCTGAAGTTCTTGGATTTTCTAGGATGAAGAAGCCTTCCGAAAAGCGCTTAACCTGCATGCGGAAGAAATAATGAAGAATCGATTTCAAATACGAATTATTTACGTATCTACATGGATATTGATGTAAATAGTACTCTGAGCTGATGATGAATTCTTCCTAAATGCTGTTGCACTTCTTCTCGGCCGGAAAAGGCCTCCAAGAAGTGTTGCCAGAGGAGGATATTCTGTGCACACAATTGGGCGATGTCAGCATCCTCCGTGTCCATCATCTGGGAAATATTTTTTGCTCTGAATTTCCCTGACAGTATTAAATCCATAAGTTTTTTTTCGTGTGACAAGTTATCGATAGAAACAGACCTCCGTTACTTCTCTATGTGTATTCTGAGCTAGCTCAAGAGCTCTTTGCTGCCAGGATGGTAATAATCGCGCAAGATCAGCCAAATCAGCGAGTAATGATTCACGAGCTGCCAGCAGCAGCCTGGTAACTTCTCTCTGTAATAACTTGGCGTGCTGCATCCTCGTTGCTGAACCAACACATCTAGTCGTAGTCTCCTGGCGAAACAAAAGAAATTACTTTAAGTAACACTACCAAGCATGACAAGACACTTACGATATTCCCAAAAAATACATTATTATCTCCATTGGCCGGAGATTGCTTGGATTGTAGCCAGGGCTTTCCACCTCTTGGAGCACTGAAAAGCATAGGGAATATTAACATTCATATTTGTATATCTACAAAGACATCAGTAGCGTCCTAATAATACTCACCAACTTTGTACATAGTGCAAAATACTTTTCCTGCAAGAATGAAAGAAAAACACTTGATTCGTTCGAAACAAATTGAGCAAAGTAAAGACAGAAAAATACAGACTTAACGTAAGGCTGATGAAGAGCTACGAGGCAGGCGTGGACAGTCATAGAAATAGCTGCAAGATGAAAGTAATCAAAGATAACTGGTAGATGATAGTGCAGACCCTTGGCTGGATTAAAATTTAGCTGCAACGATCTGCAAAAAGTAATTAACAAATAAATAAAATTGTTTCATTCCTACTGGATATCAACGGTGTATCTATTTTCAAAATTAAAATACCTAGACGACACGCAGACCATGTTTCCACCTTGCGACGGTTCACTGAACCAAAGTTCAATTCCAAGATTGAAATTTGTGCGCGATAGTGCTTCCTCAATTTTATGACTGTGCACCAGGACGTGCGCACGAAATAGGATGGACGTGCCCAATGGAATTTCCTCGTTGCGATAGAGGATCTGAAACCGTTTGCTGTTACCAGGTTCCTCGAGCGAATCTGCAAACGGTTCGGTATAAATAAAATGAAGTCAATAATTATGTGCCGAATAGAAATATTTTCAATCAAATAAGTATTCACTTAATTAATACTAACGATTGCGTATTTGATTGACTTCCACCTTGATCGGAATTTTCGGCGACACCCTGAGCGCCGTTCTGATCTGGTAATATCTGCAAAATGAATAAAAATAAATAAATAAATAAATAATCACATAACATAATTCAAAGAGAATCTTATAGAAATTTTAAACCGGAATTCACCCGCGCTGGAAAAGGTCGACATTGTAGAACTTGCAGAGTTCGAGAGAGATCTCGATGGTAGCCTGTAAATCGGTCATCTCTCTGCGCACCAGGAGGTCGACCTTCCCCTGTGCGCCTTGTCGCACCTTGTCACGCGTTTTCGTACTTTCTCACCACCTTGGACAATTTCACCCCTAATCGTTCCAAGATGCCTCGTATCGTCGACCACGACGATTCCTCGACGAATATTTATCACCCGATAAGCGTTCTCCTTGGCACGCTCCTTCCATCATGAAGAATTATATAAGACCTGCTGATATCCTTGGACACGACCAACCACGTGCTACTTGCGATCCAGTCAGCTGAATAATATCGTCCAGGAACCTGAGCATAAGAAATTTTGATTAAATAATATTTTTTACCAAATATCTTCAACGTTGCATGTGAATGAGAAATTAAAATAAGAATTTAATAATAAATATTTCATAAAATTAATCATTTAATTATTCTAGTTTCATTGTCAAGGCCTGAAATGATCTTCCTTCTGATCATCAGGAAATTCCTAGCGCGACTTTCCAAGCGGGATCAACGACTCTGTATGTCGTAATCCAGTCCATCAGAGTATATGCGTGTATATACGTCCAAGACAAAGACAAACAGAGACCGTGTCAGTCTATTTAGAGTTCAAAGCGTTGCTTTATCCTTATTCGAAATAAATATAAGTCAGCAGTCAAAATTTAGCTCGTGCGGTAACCTTTGCCGCCATTTGCAGTGAAAAGCCACTGTAGTTTACGCACGGAAATAGACGAGCATCGTTCCATTTACCGTGGCGTAACATTTAGCGCCGGTGAACACGAGGCACAACCGGCATCGAATATTCCTGGCTTCTGACTGCCTGACGCACGGCGTCGCGACGTTTCCATGGCCCAGTTTCACATTACTCCACCTTTTCCTCCCTCGGCCTACATACTTACTATCTTTACGTCTGATTACGCGTGCCACGTTTCCGCGATAGAGAAATCCATTTTCAAATTTTTGGCATATTCGGTATGACGGCAGCAACAGGTCGATAAAACAGGACTCTAAAATCTCAGATGATTTTGAAATGAAATAAGAGAAAAAAATTTATTTCAATTTTCCCTCCATTTTGAATTTACTTATTTCCCTTTTCCGTTTCCCCCCTTACTAGGTCTCGGGTTTTATTTGCATTCTGCAACCCTTCTGCATGTCTGCGTTCTTACGAATAGTCGCCACCCACTCTACTTCTGTAGTGCTCGGGGGATGCAAGAAGGGTGGAAAGGGAATTTATTGGACGAGGGGTCGAGACCGGAAATAAATACGGAAGGAAATTCAAATTTTATCGATTTGCATTTCGTCTGCTAGTTCTATCCGCTATTTTACTTTTTTTTTCTCATTCAATCCCTCTTTCCTCTATCGTCTGGCTTATACCTGGCAAATCCTCCCGTGAAGCAGTCTGCTGGTTTAGTTAAGAAAATGTCAGGCAAGACATGATAACGTACAGAAAAAATAACCATGATAACTGCATGTACAAATCCTAATCAAACGTCTAGACAATTATTATACAAAAAAGAATATGTGGCCTGATCCCCTATTTAATGAACTATTACAGTTCTATATGAATTCTTTCACGATCGATATCACTACTACGTTTATAATGATTAATAAAAGAAAAGGACAAGAACATATAAATAAATAATATGATACTAGAACAGTTTTTATTTTCAGGATAAATTATAATAATCATAGACAAACCTGATTTTTAGTTTCCACTCTAATTCTAGATTGCCAAACATTTCATTAGTGTGTAAGAACCAATGTTTTTTTCCATTAAAAAACAATGGCTTAATTATCTACTGTTTCATAATACAAATGCATTGATTGTAATCAGAACACCCGTTAGCCAATGAAGAAGCTATACGATACGTGATTTTACGGTTTACGGTTTATTCATCGATTTTCTAGCAATAGCCACTAATACGTATTCTCCACCGTAAACTCATTATATTCTTTTTCTCTTATAGGAAGCTCCATACAAACTGCTACCCTATTTAATTTCCCAAGCATATGCACACACGTTCGCTCAGTTACGCACTACCGTTAGCCTATAGATGCTTCACTGAAGTGTCTCAGGTATTTACTACTGCGTGATCCAAATAGTGCTTGACCGGCTTGGCACTCTGTACGTCTAAATAATTTACTACGTTTCTATTACGTAGATGTTTATTTATTTAAAAAGGATAATGAAAATCATAATGGTATCTATACGACCTTCTCGTGGAAGATTAAACCTAATAATTTGACTAACCTCAATAAATTTTCAGGAAAACAAATTTAAGTTTCTCATCAGACTCAATTGTCTGATAGTATCTGTAATTTATTGGTTATGCTGTATATATAGAATTTATACTATGGTACAGTTGGGATTTCTAATCCTGGAAGCCGAGGAGTGTCGCTGGTAAACGATCAGACTCGTCTCTGTAGATTTACACTGTGATTCTTTGGAGTCATAGACACAGTTTGCTGTAGACTGACTTTTACTACTTGTACACCAGAGAGAAATGTCAGGGTTGTTATTGTCTAGAGGCTGGATTTTACTGTTTGGTTTGTCAAAATGCAACCGAAACTCTTGGCTTGTCAAGTGCTGGTATTCCCGTAGAATCCTCCGGGAATTTGAACAATTTACGAGTTCGTAATATCTGGTTTATTTCGATGCTGTGACTCACGGTTAACCACTCGCTATCCACGACCTGAAAAAGAATAGCAAATCCCCCACGATCTAATCAACCCTGATTCGCGACACTCCATCGCACTCTGTCCCCCTTTCGAAAGCCTCTTATGTGCGAACTCATCCACTTCACATTACACTCGTCTCTTCCCATGAGAACAGTAGGTATCATTCTGTTTACAAAGGAACCAACAAATCAAAAAGCCACGAGCCCTCGTACACTCCTAGTGCGCATAATGACACTTGATACTGCTATCCACGATCTTGTTTTCAGTTAGTGAATATTCCATGGAAAAAGGAAAGCAGTGGGCTGTGTTTTACGTGAAAATTTTCACAGTCAGGAACGTTCATGGAGACAAGGAAAAACAATTGAATAGTCAAAAATTTCTTATGCTTTCGAATATACGACGATTTGCGATGCCGTCGACACATCGATTTGAGTACCAAGAGGCAAGGCCCATCCTCGCGATTCCCGTAGGAACGAAGGGACGACGATTTCTTTTCGGCAACACCCAGTCCTCCCGGATAACCGGAGCATCTTTATTTTCATTCTATATCCTATTCTCTACGCCCTTTTCTTTAGTGATTGCTCTTCCTCTCTCGTTGAGTTTCTTATATCTTTCCACTACTGCTCACCTTTTAACTTCATGCAGATACTTGCATTGATACGATAATAAAGCTGGAAGTTACACACGCACCAGATATATATCACAGTTCAGCCAGTCTTCCCGTCTCGATGCTTCATTCTTGGCTATGAATTTACATTCGGAAACTTCAAGTTTTCTTCCACCTGGTTCTCAGACACGCGCGAACAGTCGCGTACGCGAGACTCACGAGTATAAAGTTAACCCGGTGCGGAGTCCTACGCGCGGTGGCTACGCGATACCTACGAGCATATACGAGCTGGGTACTGGTGGGTTGATAGGTTGATGAAATGGTGGCTACGCGCCTGTCTTTTCCCTCGCTTCCATACCACACCCCGCACTTCTGCACCCCGGATAATGCTTTCAACTCTCAGACCAGTACCTGCTCTGATTCTAACCCTCTGTCAGGTTCATTTATTTTTCTTTAGCTTCTCTTGCTGTTTAATCCAAGATAATGTAGTAGCATCTTCGTCTGGTTCATATTATCATGATTTTAAAGAACACTTATTACTAGTCCTGATGGATCCAGTGCTTGGACTTGAAAGCATCCTGCCGAATTAGGGTATCTTTCCAGGATCCTTGTCTAGGGACTTTTCTGGAAAAAGTCGTGAATCCATTAGTGAATTCATTTTTAGAGCTTTCTTCAAATATCAGTGCTTGCACATCCAGTGCTACAGGATGCAGTCATGTTATGTTTGTCGTGCTTTAACCTCGAGGATATGAAGGACTGGAAGGTAGGTTTATTTGTGCTCTCAGGCTTTTGAATTCTCAGTACTCGTAGTAATAAAGTTATTATACAAAGAGATATCTATGCGCATGGCAGAATCGAACAACCTGGACTGATAACGTGGTTCGTTCTGCGTCGGTCTGCACCCTAGGGGAAATAATTTCTTACTGGTTGGCTATAAACAGGAGACAACTTCGTAACAGAGCGCCCTGTTGTACCATCGAGCTTAGCTTTATTGGTGGGAATTTGAAACTTATAACGGCGGCTCACGTAAATTGCTCTATAATGAATTCATACGTACAAAAAAAATGAATTACATAACAGGAATATCCTTAGCAATAAATAAATGCTTGTTCATATTATTGGGCGATGACCTAACGTTCGGATGATATTATCTCTCTTGTGGTTAATTACCTCTGAAGCAAATGACATATTTTTCTAAGCACGTGCTATGCTGAATACGTGGACTTTGGATGTCTATAAAAAATTATTGAAAGTCTACATTGCCTACTTTAGGATCTGTGACGTCGTGTTACACGTCACGTATAACTGTACGTGATGAGTCAAATGAATGGATCAACTTGTTGAAATCGACCTCGTGCAATATTAACCGAAATCGAGCAATCGGCAATGTCAGCCCACTCTCACTTTTTAGGCTACCAATTCTCTTCCTTTCGAATTCCTTAACGATACTCTTGTATTTGTCACGTTCGTTTCTCCAGGAAATCCAGGCCCATAGGCCTGTCATGCAGCCGAATCGGCATGCTGACTAAATTTTTGACCGCTTAAAAAAAAAAAAGAAGAATTAAATGCAGTAAGCTAGACGGCGAAGAGACACCTGCTGATAGATTCAGGTTATACAGCATGAGTCATTCGATTCTGAAACGATCTAATCGCAAAATATGCATTGCCAATGTGATTCCCATTTTACCTGGAGTTGTTGTCTAATGAGTTAATGAATCCTATTTTTCATGTTCCTCGTATTCTTTAAGGAACGAAGATTCCGGCTTTTTTTCTCTCCCATGTAAATCAAAGAAGCAAATTTGTACTTAGGTTCGCAAAATTGCGAGTCACGCGACGTAACTCGGCTTGCGAACGGTAGGCAGGAGCACTTGCTGTAATTATAGTTATCTTGGCAATGTTCTTGGAACCGCTCACTCCCCTAGTTCTCCTCGAGCTTACCGAGAAATCTGAGAAACCTGAGAAACTCGATAGACAGAGAAAGAACCATTTCAATACGCCCCCCTGATTGGATGAAAAGAGACAAGATCGGCAGGAACGTTTGAAGAGAGGGAGAGTCGGCTCGCCGTAGGATGTTAGTATGGCGGAATGGTGGGCGGCCGGTGTTGCTGCTTCGAGGATGAAAGTTGCATATATAGAAAGAATTCAGATCCGAGTAGTCACAAGTCACGGATCTTAGATCAGGCGCCAGGTTGGACCCGCGTCCGTTAAAACTCCTGCTGACAGTTGATATTCTAAGCGAGCTGTGCTTTGTATATAATTTTTGAAAAGTCAAATAATAATTTGAGAAAAATTTGTGATACCGGTTAAGAACGATTTGTAGCAATAATGAAGATAAGATTCTTGTTGCTGATAGCCATTGGATTTATTAGCTACGGTTCGGCAAAGCATCATAGGTGAGTCAATGCTTTCTTATTTTTTCTCAATTAAACACCTAGAGGTATCCTGATTGATTAATTAATCCGTATTATAATTATCATTTTTTAGAGACGTTGGTTTTTTAAATCACGTTCAACTGGTGCATCAATTTCGCTGTTCGTTGCCGCAGCCCAGAGCTGTTCCTGTTGAAGAACTTCTTAGTGTCGGTCCTTCTCCGGATGAAATATTTTATCCTGCTTCTACGGTCCTTGCACGATGTGGAGATTCGGGATGCTGTCCCAATGCAAACGAAGTCTGTGCTCCCATAGAGACCAGGAACGTCAGTCTTGTTTTTATGGTGAAACACTTGATCGATAAACAACGGGATCGTCACCACGAAATCATCCACGCTCTGGAGCACACCAGATGCGGCTGCGTAGACTCCAATGATGCCGCGCTAAATTAAAGGCTACCTTTCGTAGAATGAGCTATTCTTTCGAAAGCCTCATTTCAAAGTAGCTAACGATGCGCTTTAATAGTTTCTTAGTACAGAGGAAGATAATATTGTGCGCACAAACTGCCTTCGAATATCACTAGTAGTCGTCAACAGAGTCTGATTTCAAAGTGATCATTTCATTGTAGTATTCGTAAGTGGGATGATCCATAAACACGTAGATTTAAAAAATAGAATTATCAATATGTATTATAAGCTTTGATTATAGACAAATAATTATTTTTTTTAGAAAACTTAGAATATCCTAATCATTGATATTCAATATAGACAATCGGTATTCGTGTCTGTGATATTCTGTAATACGTATCGTCATCACGCACTGTATGTTTCATTTGTTTTATATCATTAATTAAATACAGATCATTCTTACTATTTAAATACTGAGACTGTTACTTCAAATGTTTTTAAATAACTTTTATGAAAGTTCAAAGTATTGTTTGGCTACCATTAAGTCACGCTTGATACTCTCGTTCTCTGGGACCAAACTTAGTGCTGCTTCCAATTCAGGAATTCCATGCTGGGGTGATGACAATTTGCAAAGAGCTGCACCCCTTCGAGCGTGACATCTTGCCCTCGACTCTTTATTTCCATTGCAGTGAGGCACCATCAATTCGAGTGCCTGTTGATCACATAAGGATTTCCGTTTCTTTAATTCTTCTGTTTGTCCATTAACTAAAAGATATGTACTTACTTTAGAGGAATCCTCAACGCATCGATAATAATTGCCAAGAGCATAATGAGCCGCAGATCGATTAACGTAGAGAGAGGACATGTTCTCGCTCAGCTTAATACCATGGCTATAGGCACTTATAGCACCCAGATAATTTCCAGCCTTAAAGAATTCACTGGAAAAATGATTATTGAATGAATTACTAATCTTCGTAGGATTCAAGCTAAATTAAACAGACTTAGAAATTTTGTTAACCAATAACTCACTCTCCCTTATCCTTCAGCCATTGCGGATCTCGTTCCTCAGGAGTCAAATCTTCTGCTACGAATCCACATTGCTTTCTTGCCTTGGCTTGCTTCTCAAGCCACTGAAATTAAAGTTATCGCTTACGTCAGTTTCAAAATTTGTTGAGAATTTAAGAAGTACCGTTTACTATACTTCGAGAGACTCACTTCCTGTTCCTCGAGCTGATGACTTTCTCTAGCAGGCGTAGGAAAAACACGTTCCGAGAATTTCACACTGATTGTCCCACTTTTTCGTGGCAGCGGAATTGCCTTTTCTGTATCATCAAAAATTCCTCCTCTTCTCAATGGTTTACCCTTCAACAGTCGCTCTATAAGTTCTTTGCTTCCTCGTGAATTTTCCTTTTCTTTCTGTTTATAAAATGCATTGAGGCTTTTTTCATTCACTTCTTCCACCAGAGAGCTTTTTCGTTTCTGAGTGTGAGAATGATCATCTTCATCGCTTGAAATCTTGTCAGAATCTTCCAAAGTGCTCATTGATTTTTGCAATTGACAATTCATTGACTTCCGATCAATCGCTTCTACTCTCTTCGCATTATGATCATCACACTCTTTTATCCCCGCCTCAAGACCATCTGAATGTTTCTTCATTTCTAACTTTGTGGAATCGACAGCGTGATTCGTCTCATTGGTACACCCTGGTAGAGCTAAAACTTCCTCTTGACCTAAGATGCTTCTCTTGACTGCACCATCCTCATCCTTGAACCATTTAAGTGGTGCTCTTCAAGAAACATTAGATTTTCCAACCATCCAACTACTGACTCAATCTGACTTTGAACTTGCATTAGACAACTATAGGCAGCTAAATATCAGCATAAATAAATCATTATAATTTTACCTGTATGCTTTTCGATTGTCTTGTTTTGTACCCTCAATACCAAGAAGGATCGGTTCTTCAGATTTCGATCGCCAATCTTCCAGATCCTTCATTGCTTCCTTCCTGTGCGAATCTCGCATTTCATCTATCTTATTAAGAGTTGACGTATCCAAATCAATCTGTGCCCTGACAGCTTGTTTCTGTAGATAATCCCGTTTCTCTAAACAATAAAGAATAATAGCATCATAATAAAATTCAAGTAAACTGGAGAACAAAAAGAATACAAACCACTTTTAGTCTTCCCACGTTCTCGAATGGCGTCTTGTGCTCTTTCAATGATCCCTGCTCTCAATTGTCTCTTAGTCTCTTTGTCAATATCCTCTTTAACTAGCGATGGCCATTCTAAACCCTTTTCTTGCTTCTTCAATGTAAAAATTACCTGATCTTCGCTCAGGATGCATTCGCTCTCCTCTTCAAGGATATTACCCCACAGGAATAACTCCAGGATAAACGGTGGGTAGCTTGCCTAAGGTGAGCAAAAAGATAAAAATTATTGATAGCCCGACAAGTAGGTTCAAAAAATAACAGACAATCATGAGATACCTTGACATAATTATCGAAAGCGAAAAGATCAATTTTCTTTGGATGACCAAAGAGAGGCGCATGAATTATAAGATTATTGGATGTTTGTCGCCAACTGTAATCCTTCACGACGATCGCAGGCATATTCGTGGATCTATCTGCTATCGCGCAAAACAAAAAAAAACTGACTGACGAGAATCGGTTTACGGTTTAACGTCCACAGAAAGAAAACCACGCAAAGGTTCCAAAACTTACTGCCACATGAAGTGTCGACCGCAGACCAATATCGACCAAACCACAAAATAATTAAATGTTTCTTGGTTACCATGGAAACAAAAGCCCTCAGTTGTTTGACTGATAAACAGCAGTGGGAAATAAAAGTGACGTCGACGACAGATCGTGGATGTAACGTACGAATGGTTTTTAATTAAAATCTTTAAGGGTATTCTTAAGTGACAATACTTTTGTTGTTGTTGTTGATATATTAAAAAGCTGTCGGATAACTACGTATCCAGATCTCGTTGGAAACGACATCATTGAACGGGCTACTTCATTCGTGTAAAATAATTTAATTTAATGTATAATAATAAGTGAGGGTATGTCACCCAGAAATAACTAACTAACTAACTAACAGACTAAAGAACTAACGAATTAAAAGTTTCGGCGCGGCTCCCGGCTTGTGATGTGCTCGTAAAATTGTTTGGCTTTTTCACGTATACGCTGCTACGATACATCATTCCGTGGACGCTACGCAATAGAATTTTCTCAAGCCATTCGTTGAAAATCGTCTAGAAAACTTATCCTTACAAATCAGTCGGTTTTCTTCAAGCTCATTTCGCTGCTCCCAAAGATTCACGTATATTTATTTTTAATCGAAGAATGCCGAGCGATGCCATCAAAGCAGCCGAAAGGGAAGCATTAGAAAGAAAAATGAACAACCCCTTGAATATGCTCTTGGCAAAAAATCGATACATCTTCTACAGAGAAAAAGACGTTGCGAAAAATCTAAATTGAATGTAAGAACTTGTGCTGTGACATTGAGATCTTGAATTTCAATTTTGAGCTTGCTCGTCGTTGGCTTAGACTTCGCGACAAGCCTCGAGTTCGTAGCAAATAACATTACAAAGTCTTATTGAAGAAGAAGATAAAGTAGAAGAAAAATGACGAGGAAATGAAAATGAAGAAGCGTTATAAAAATCATCGATAAATCGCACTGTTACAAAAAAATGGAGGACACCGATAAACATCTGAATTACCAAGCTAAAATGTATAGACTATGAAGTATTATGACACTACAAATATGGTTTCCATTTTTTTTTTTAGTAATTACTTGGTAATTATTATTATCGTGCTATCGTTAACGTCAATAATCGTTAAATATATATTTATGTACAAAGTGTTCTCCAATCATTGGTATTTTGCTTATCCGATTTGTTTTTGCGCATGGAGAAGAAGAAATAAAAGTGAAAAATCGCTCGCGTCTCACAAATCAACCGAACGGATAATCAAAACACTTTGTAACATTGGACATAAAACTTAAAGCTATTTATAAATAAGTACACGTACGACAAAGTACGCTCGTCTAACACAGACGCACGAAATTTTCAGCCAAACAGCAGCCATTATAAAAGCTACTTCAATAAAATGACATGGAGAATAGTCTTTTCCCGTTTGACTGATTCTTCTTCTTGTTTTCGTTCACTCGATTTTCTCTTTAACACAGAATAACATCGTTAGACTACGTAACGTATCTGATAACATATCCAGCACTCACGCTCTCTCACGCATTCTATCGATCCTTAGGATCTTTTGATCTATCGGTTAATCTCATTCGTATTATTCACCCTTGGCACTTCAGTCTGGCTCTGACAAGCAGGACGTGTCTTTCTATTGTTTCCTTAATATACGTGAGTGCTTCAATGATTAATAAGTTTCTGAATTACGAAGAATAATTGTTTCGGTGACATTAATGCGAATCGTGGACACGTTGTACAGCAGTGATAATAAAGTCGTTTTATCTGGTCGTTGATATGAAATGTGTCTTTGAGCAAAAATCGAAGTAAAAGATACACCGAGGAAGATACTAACGACGAAAGGATGAAAGAAATAATGGGGATCGAGTAAAGTGAAGATATTTGAAGTTGGTCGTGCCTACGCTTAGGACTACGATATTAATAATGTAATTGCCTTAGTTAATTAAAAAATTCGTTGATAGTTTATGAAATACCGTAAAAGGACAGCCATTTGTTTCTAGCAATAATCTTGCTAGTGTCTCCTTAGATTAATAATATGAGTTATCGATATTAGTTCGTTAAGATATTCTTTTGAAATAAATTAAAAATAATTAAAAAAAATAAAAAGAAATCGTCGGAATTTCGATAACATGATACTTGCTGTCTCGACTAGGAGACATAGGTACAGTCACGAAAAAAAAAAAAAATTAATGAATAATACCTAACTTTGTTACAATTTTTTATCATTGGACATTTTCTAATATTTACGATACACGCGCATACTCTCTTTCTTACATTCGGCAGACGCATACATGCACATACACACACGCATTGTGCGTATCGCACAACAGTACTCTCATTACCGCACGAACTTCTTTTTTCTAACGTGATCATCATCGATTATTAAATATCAATAGTAATTAGCCGTAGCGATAGCAATAATGTAGTGTAATAGTAGTAATTGCAGTAATTGTAGTAGTTGTAATAGAAGTAGTAGTGCTGCTGATAAATATAATAATAACAATGTATAATCGTAATAAAGAAATAGAAAAAATACGAAAACATAGTCGCTTTTCGTCGAGCATCCGTCTATTAATTTATCGTGACGTACGAATGTCCTACAATCTAAAAGTAACATGGCTTTGTAGATAATTTCACTGCATCAAGGACAATTCTCTTTTCTTTTTCGACGAACAAATCAACGCGTTAGGATCAATTGTGTTGATGAGATTTTCTATGATCTTTAAATGGCTGATGGTCGACTCCGTCTAGTGAACAAGAGTTCAAGTAAGCGGTTGATGAAAATTGTAATGATCAGCCGTTGTAAACAAAGATGAACGAAGGTACGCTACGAGTAGCATTGGAATTTCGGCAGATCGGATAGGTGGAGTTCCTGGGAACTCTGAATCTCTCTCGTTTCATACAAGATCAAAAAACTGACGATCCACTCGATAATTATTAGTTAATCGTGAGTTACTTTTTTCGCGCCGCTTTTTCAGCTTTTCGGCGCATGCGCTCCAGTTCCTTACGCTCTTTACGTTCTCGATCTGCCTGCGCACGGAGTTCTTTCAATTTTCTCTTAAGGTGGGCCTTCTCCTCGCCTGAGATACCTAGATTTTTGAGGTCTCTGGATTCTATTCGAAGAAGACTCGCGCCGTTGATCCCTGCTTCGGCGAAACGATTCGCGTAACGTTCCAATCCCACTCCAGACACCCATTGACAAACCTGTAACACGTCAGGTGGAGATAAGAGGTGTTTCAATGTTTTTGAAGAGCAATTGCAGAATGATATTTTGAAGAACTTTTTCTTTCTACTTACTAATTCTTTGGTCCACTCAGTGATTGGACTAACCGGAGCATTCTGCCAGAAATGCGACTTCTTATCACCTAATCCGAAATCACTCGGATGTGGTGGTAACCATACTTCGCTTGAATCTGAAAAAATAATATATTTTTCTCTTCATTATAATCCAGGTTCTTTTTTTATATATTCTTAAGTAATTACCCGCACTTCCTGCTTTGGATGGACTGGGGTCGACAGCAGGAGGACTTATCGATCCGCCTGAGGATAAACTCGATGGAGAGCCTCCAGGATGATGCCAAGGTGCACTTCCAATTCCGATCAGGCTCTGAGACGGTACTGTCACTTTCTTCACTGTAATTACGTTGAGAAGATTGAAATTTATCAAGGAAATGGTTAACGTAATTTTGTTTTTATTTGTTGCTCTTACCTCTCTGATTAGCTTCACTGACGGCTTGTCTTATTTCTTCAACTAAATGATGCGTGACTAGGGTCGGGTCATTATTATGCGGATTATTTGAATCGCTGAAATCCCCGGAACTTTCTCTCGAAGAGGAAACGTCGTTCCCTCCAAGTCTTCTTTCCCTCTCAGCCAGGACCTGTTTCAATTGCTCAGCCAGAGACGCGGGAGGTCCTGTCAAACCTGATAAAGGCGGTCAGTGAGTAATTAGTGCCAATCAAGTAAATCCTAAAGTAATACGATTATCTCGATTTGACGTTATCGTACCCTTTTGCGAAGGTGGCCAGCTTTGTTCCGTCATAGCCCTGACTTGTGAGCTGATAGTACTGTGCTGGCGAATCATCGTTGAATGCGTCGACTCTAGGTGCTGCTTGCTCTTTTGCGAACTTATGGATGAACTGCTGGAGTAGGAACTCAAATTCGACGGCTTCGAGGAAGGGTCATTAATCAGTCGATTGTTACTGTCATGTTGAACTCCTGGTTTCGAGGAAGAATCATCATCGGTATTATCTCCGGATTCATCCAGTCCATAATCCGAGCTGCTATTGCTCAGTCCACCAGATCGCTTTGGAAGCTGACGATTCGCTAGTCCTCCTCTGCTCGCTAGTTCAGCCTTGCTCTTTCCCGCAGAATTGTCCAGGAGGCGATGAGCAGGAACGGCACGATCCAGCTCTTCCTTCACCGGCAATGGCAACGGTAATTTCCTCTCAACGGTTGCCGTTTTGTCCCCATCATCCGGACTGCTCAGGTCAGACGTCTCCGTATCGGAAAGCTGACAACTCGTAGACGACGGAGGTGGTGGAAGTTGTCGCCTGGTTGGCTGAGGAGTTACGATTCTCGCTGTCGCCCCGTCATACGGTAATCGCACTGGCAAACCGAATCTCCGCTGTGTTTCCGTCAGTTCCACTTCTAAAGTAATTACCTGCGAATCAAAAGGATCCTTGAAGATCATCGACTGAGGTAACACTAAGCCTGGAAACTCTACTTAATCAGCCATCGATGATCGTACCCTATCTTTTAGACTTTTGACGAGAGCGTTGTACTCGGTGTCCTTCTCCTGGAGCAATTGTTGATAAAATTCATCCCGGGCGGCAATATCTGTCCTCAGCTCTCGTGCTGCTCTTCTCGCCCGCGCATATTTCTGCTGCAACGCTGCATTCTGTGCTGTAGCCTGCGTGAGCATCTCTCGTGCTGCAGACAGATCCTGTCGTGCCGCACCTAAGGCTCGTTCGGATTCGTGTAATCGCAGACCGGACTCACGCAACTTCGCCGCGTATTCTTCGCTACCCGCGCCGCTGTTCTCCAGTTCTACCAACTGTGAATAACGGAAAGATGCACGTCTTTAAAAAGTAGAGACTTTGATTAGATTTGTGAGCTTGCATGACTGTACAATGTTATATTAGCAGTGGGACTTTATTAGAAAAGCTTAAGCTACACCAAGTCATGAATAAATACGGATGTGAAACATGCGAGGGTTAACACAGGACGCAGGATAATGACAATGCCAATACATTTTCTATATTAATGTTATACCTACTAGCTATTTTACGTACGGATAGTTAATAGGAATTATTAAATGGCTCAAGAGGATGACTTACGTTGTAGGAGACGTACTGTTCTATGTTGTCTGTTATAACTCTATTGTAATAAATAACAAGAATGTAATTACCTTCGCCTTGAGCTTTTCCACCTCTCCGTCGGCTAGTGCGAGCTTATATTGACTCTGCAAGCAGCCAATAATACGCACGACACATAAGCAGAACCCCAAAAATATTCATACTGAAAAATTCGCTAACAACGGCAGGCTCAAACCTTTGAAAGGATTTTGGAGCTAGATTTCGCCAGTATATGTTTCTATTCGGAAAACATTATCCCGGATTCATTAAATCAGTGCCAATGACCGGCTACACACTGATTTCAGGGTTCAGATATGAAATATTCTTTTGTGATAAATACAGCCAGCAGAGACCTTGCGAGTTTCATTTTGTACAAGACTACCAACGTCTAGGATACCGTTCTCTCTATGCTCACACATGTTCTAAAGAAAATTTTATGTTTCTTAACTAGCAACATTTAAACACCCAAAAAATTGTATGTACAGCAGAAAGAATGATAAGAGTCGGTGATGAACGACGATGAGAAATGTACACCAAACTATAATACAGCACGTACAACACCAAACAATGTTAAGCATACAGAGTAGGATTTTTATGATGCTAGGAAAAGGGAAGTTCGCGATGATCACTTGTCTATCCAGGTCATCGGGTTTTCCAATTCTCCAAAAAAAAAAAATGTAATATCTTCACAACGAGGCCATCTTTCTGCGTAATCTCGATGTGAATTCAAGTAACTATACTACTAGTGATAACTTGGAAAGATCTAAGGTACCTCTTGCAAGAGCATTCTGAGACTGTCGACGTCGCTCTGCGTGGTGGTTGTCGAATGTGGAGGTAACGAGGAACTTATGATCGGCGATCTACTCCTACTAGATGGCGACAAGTACGCGTCGATTGGACTGTGGGGAGGTTCACCTTCCGAACAGGAAGACATAGCCGGTGATCCAGGAATACCTCCTGGCATTCCCATTCCGCTGCTCATAGAATTGTCATCGCCTTCTCGTTGTCCGTCCGGCGAATTCTCCTCAGAGAAATTCAGTCTCCTGCATCCAGAGATCAAGTATTTTGATTTTAAAAAAACCAGAGTAATATTTTCTTTTACGAAATTCACTTAAGTCTATTTTCCCTCAGCACTCCAGGAGACCTCAGGCGCTCGCTGGAGTGGCCGTAAGTTTTCGTCAGCGAAAGTTTGCGAGCAAGGATAAACCATCATTGGGAAATTTATCGTGATTTGAAATGTAGAAGCGGGACAAAAGTCTTTCTTTGAAACGCTCTAAGTAAGTCTACAGAAATGATGAACCAAAGAGTATCAGCAATAAGTTATACCTGTTGGTATTATTGCTGGCTTGTTCCCGTTCTCTGTCTGCCTGTAAGCTTTGCCGAATGAGCATAGCTACCTCTGAGTTCCGGGGATCTCGTTCTCTGCCAATCAAGAAGCGTACGAGACCTGAAGTGTTCCGGAGGACACTGGCAGCGTAAGCCTGAGTAACCCCGACAAGGGATTTCCCATCAACTTCCACGATTTGGTCATTTACTTGAATCCTGCCTTCTCTGGCGGCAGCTCCCTTTTCTGTTATAGTTTTTACGAAGATACCCAACTTCTCAAGACCCGCGTCCGCACCCACGCCCATTCCGATTATGCTGAGTCCAAGACCTTCCGGACCCTTCATTAGCTCCACAGGGAATACCTAGTACCAATTGTTCAATTAGTCACTGAAAATACTCTCCCGCTTCAACTATATCGAGATCGTTACCTCCATTTTTTCTACACGTTTCTCCAGTTCGTACTCCGCACTTGCAGCGACGGGATCGACGTCCTCGTTGCGCCGATCGTACTCGTTCACGGAATGCGTCGAATAAACTCTCATGGGTCCCGTATCGAAGGAGACCTTCGAGTTCTTCTTAACGGAAATCATGGGTGGTAGTTCCTCTTCTTCGTCCTCGGATTCAGGAATACCAGCGACCTCCATCCAAAAGTGGCCATCCTCGAAATAATGCACACCGTTCTCCACGAGGATCTAGTCAAATTCATAAAATTCATCTTACAATCTGTGAAAGTAATATTAAAGTTGTTCAAAGAATTTCATATCAAATTAATAAATTATTTACAATCTTTCCCCGGGCAGGCTGGTACTCGTCCTGATGCTCGGTCTCAGTGTCATCATTCGTTTCCTGAGTATCATTCAGACTACTGACCGAGCCTAAAAGTCCACTCTCACTACCAGTAACAGAGCCTACTTGACTCTCCGTCAAAGAGTCTATCGTCAGATCGCTGCGAGATCTATGAGACAGACTGAAATTGGCTGAAATTAATAACGAATCGAGAAGTCTCAACATAGCCTAAAATTTTCAATCTCCTCTCGAATAAAAATTATTAAAAGAAATCAAAGTGCAGAAGCAGGAAAAGCGACTGAACGTCCAAAACCATGATGCAAAGTTACTTCATGATAATTCACCTGCAGTCCTGAGTTGTACTATTGATGAGGCTAGAATCTGGAGCAGAGAGGACATCAGAGAGCCAATCCGGAGTATTGTCCTGCTCTTCCCTATCCTTTTCCTTGTCCTTTTCCTTATTTTTGTCCAATCTTTTCTCCTCCTCGGCAGTAGCAGGAGCCGTGGTGCTAGTAGGTGACAATAATCTTGCTATTTCTTGGGCCTCTTCGTCCGACAGGAGGGCCGAGCCTTGTCTAGTTTATCATTTTTACCATTGACTTTGATCTCAGCTCGTTTTTCATTAAAACTATTAAAATTATTATAATGATAAGGGGGCAGCGTTGCGAAGGAATGTCCCTCTACTCACCTTATCTTTTTCTCCAATATTCTGCAAAGTCCAGGAGGCACATTGTTGTTTCATCACAGGCACATATCGAATTGAATACAGAAGACAAGTTAGAATAGACCAACGGAAAGTTCTAGATTACTCAGGAAAGTGCATGAGCTTGAATGACAATGAAAAATGTAATAAACGAACAAAAAAATTATAGCTCGCATAGCGCAAGCTTAGCGAATGAAACGCGATGGCAGAATTTGAAAGAATAAAATGAAAATGACTTGTGTTGCTTATCTATTTTCTATGTTAGAAAAGCAGAGCATGCTGCGGTTGGAGATGAACGTTAGTAGAGCATCAAAAAATAGATAACCCTCGGCTCAAGTCGATGATTTAGGACTTCGATCACCTTCCTACTTTTTGATCCTGACATTGGTAGAATGAGACGCTAAGTCGAACCCATTTGCTTCCTTTACTATGATGACTTGACGAATCGATACATCATTAATTTTATTACTTACCGAGAACTCAGCAAATTCTCAGCCTCGTCGGCTGTCATTGTATCCGGCGTCATCGGCGTCACCGAGGCTACAATGTTCTTGTTCGATACTCTTGCTGGCAATTCCTGTTGCCCGTTCAGACTTTGATTCTCCAAGGAAGTGAGACTCTCCAAATTTGTGATGGTTTTGGCATCGCTAGAATCGCTATCTTCTACGAGGCTATTCTCGGAGTCCTTTTGCTCATCCGCGGAACTGGGATCCTGGTTCTTCTGTGAGATTAGGGCCGCCGTCTGCGACTGAGATTTGTTTGAACTTTGCGTCAAATTCGAGCTGCCAGTCTCCGACAATCGCAACTTGGCAATCTCAGCTTTCAGTTTCTCTTGTTCCCACGTAGTCTGTGGCTGCTGTGAATCGTCCAGGGGATTCTTCCTTGAACCAGTTGCAGAACTTTCCACGTGACTGGATCTGATCAAGCTACTCTGATCAAATGCGGAACTAGATACTTTGCTACTTTCATTGAGATTGCTCCTTGCGGAAGTGGTCAACGCATCGGAAGTACATTTTGTCTCGTTAGGCACGCTTTCCTCACTAGCACCAGACTGCTTAATGGAATTAGCCTTAGTGCGATTACTAGGAACAACGGGATATTGATTTGTACTCGAAGATGATTTGTCCAGGACATCCGCCTTGTGTTCCGTCTCGGTGAAACTTGACCGTTTCTCCGTAACTTCTTCCTTGTTCTTCGCCAATTTCTCTCGCACAGATACCTTTATCTGATCATTCCGCGCATTGGACACTGTTTTCTGACAGTGAGTCTCGTGCATCGTATCTTTCTCTGAGACAGTTTCTACCATTGATTTTTCCTTCTCCGTCTTCTCCTCGGTATGTACAGTAGTCGTGACCGTCGCTTGCTGAAACTTGTAAACGCCATCCTGCGATTTATCCTCGCACTTCACCTGTTGCAGATGGCTCTCTGATATTAGCTGTTGCTTTTCTTCAACTGCTGCCGGTCGACCCGTTACTTTCGACTCCGATTTCTTCCTGCTCGTCGTGGATGTTGCTTGGGACTGTTCAATTCGTTTAGCATAAGGCGAGGGTATCGGTATATCCTTGTGTTCCAAGGGTGGAAATTCTTGATCCGAACTGACGACAGAAGGTGGTCGTTGTCCCAGTCCAGCCGCTGGTAGGTCGACCCGCACGTGGGAACGTCGTATGACCGTCGCTGTGTCAGTCTCGCTGAACTTTGACTCCTTTTCCGTATTAACCTCATCGACCAGGATCTTCTCTGTGTAGCTCGTCGGCTTCTCGGGCTCCTCCGTTTCCAAATCATAGCTGTTACGTCCTTGAACGATAAAGTTACTCAAAGTTAGACTTACCACCAATCTTGCTTTGGCAGCAGCAACAAGTCCTAACGATGCCGCGGCTATCTTCTACGTATCTAGTATAGTGAATATATGAAATTTAATTTAAAAACAAAAGGATCTTTTACACAATTTTTTTCTTTAAATACCTCGACAATCGATACACAGCAGACGAAGGCACATAGCACTTTGATCGAATAATTCGGTCTCTGCGTCTTCCAATTTTTTCAGAAGATATCTAATACTTTCAGGACCTGGACATCCGTATCCCGTTAATAAGTTTCTGATATTAAACTAGGACAAAAGCTACTCTTCCAGACGACTACAGGCAAACTTCTGCCTTGTCATGCGTGGGCGTGCATCGCTGGAATGCCAAACATCTCACCAAAAATATATCGAAGCACACAGGCCAAACGAAAAAACATGTATAAAGGGAATATCCTATACAAAATCCATCGACTCGTTAGCTATCAGACGTTCAGACGCGCGCGGCGTTCGGTCACGATTTACTTAATATTCTATAGATTTTCCTTTGTGGATCCTCGACATGGATATCATTATTCGGCACGACGCATTGACACCAGCAAATCAAAAGACATGCGTCAAGGACTTGAGTGCACGTGCACTTCATTTAATCAGAGAACCATAAACGATCGACTATAAAGAATTAATTATAATTCTTCACGATGTTTAGACATCGTCAGAAATTGTTTAAAATTTTTATACACAACTCTCGTAATTGTTTAGACTCTTTGATTGCTGGCATTGCGGCTGTATGTGCACTTTGAAAGAACGTACGTTCTCATTTGAAACCATGGAACGTACAGAAATCGGGTATTTTTGCACAGAGTCGTTCGTTAAGAGAGAATACTCAGTGATTTTTTCGAGTACTTCGATCACGCAAAAGCCGCGAGGTACAAGCAGACAGATGCCGAACAGGGCTCATACTGATTTCTATAAATAATGCAGTTGAGACTGGTAGGAGAAGTCTGAGAGCAGGAGAAGCTGGAGAGAAGGGGACGACCTCTGGTACTCTTACTTTTACTTTTTAGTATTTTGGCAGGCTGCCACTTAGCATAAGGTAGCCACTGGCCACGACCGTCCTTTGAATAACTCCAATCGGCATGGGAACGCATCCTTAGTATTTTTAGTGCTTTTCGTATTATTAGTATTTTCTTTTTGTTTGGTGCTCCCTTCCATTTTCAAATTTTTGCGTAGGCGTCATTCACGTTATAGATTTGTATTATAGTAGTCTTTCTTTGCTGATACAGATGACAAGTAATACACGAAATTCACAAAGCGGCTATAATTCTTCTTTTTCATAGTTCTCATTCAAATTTTCGATACTGAGTAAATCAAGATGTATAATACTAAATTTCAATGCTGTCATTCATCAATTAATCTTGCTGATTTCATTGGCATTTACACAAGAAAAAGAAAAACAGAAGACAGGTGGGCCCCAAGTCTTTGACTATTTAGCAAATCGATTTTTTGAAAGTGATAAAGGTTTCATGAAACAAAATAATAAATGTAATATGTATATGATTGTTCGAAAGTAGCTTCAGTGAATTAAAGTAAGATTTCAGTTGCTTACCGGTTTGAATTTTTTCTGGAATCTCTTTCTCTGCTTTCTCTTCCTTGCTTTCCTTCGACGGGGAACTCGGTGAGCTCATACTTGAGGATGCACTATCCGTTCCTCTTGATGATGGCCTCAACTCACCCTCTGGTGATCTTGACATTTCTATCCTTTTGGCTTCGGACATATTTTCTTTCCTCTTCACGGTGTCTACACTTGGTCTCGCCCAATCCGGTCGTGAATCGGTCCTAACTATTTCATTTCTGGTTCCGGTGTTCAGCGAATCCCTGGAAGACCGGAGATCCGCAGCATTCTTAAGGAGCTCCTCATTTTTGGCCAGCCATTCATTCTTCCAGTCGGAAGTTTTCGCTGGTGAACGGACTGGAGTCGTAGGTGGATAATTGGAGTATTCTGGCATATCTAAATCCTCGCTATCTATCCTAATTTTGTTCTCGGACTTGTTGGGAACCGTTACATTCTCCATAGAGATACTCCGAACTGGACTTGAGACGTTAATCGCTTGTTCGTTAGAAGAAACGTGTGATTTTATTGGCTGAGAGTCTCTCTCGAGACCTGTTCCATTTTTCGGAATAACTTTTGACCCGGTAAACTCATTAGAGTTTGCACTTTTCTGAACACCAGCACTCTTTGACGATTCCACATTTTTTTGACTGACCTTACCCGTTACTCCCTTTTGTACAACTGCGTATTCCGGTAAAGGAGTGTCCTGGTTCTTTTGCACCTGATTCACTTGACACTTGGAAATATCTCGTTGATCTTCGTGATTTCGCGTTGAGTTGTTGTTAGCTGTAGCGTTCGGACCTTTTTGAACGACAGCGTACTCCGGCATCATCGTCGTACTGTCCGAATGCTTATTGATGGTCGCGTATTCGGGAGTCTCTGGGTAATCCGGGCTGCTGGGACTGATCGAAGCTATACTGGCTGGACGTTCCTTCCTTAAATTACCTGTAGAGGAATTCCTGGTTGGCGGTGGTGGTGGAGGTGGTGAAACATTAGGGGAAGGTCTGGTGGAACAAAAACTCGCTGACCTAGTGGCCAAAGGGTTAACTGAATCCGATGATCTCTTAACATCCTTTTCATGACTGGCAGCTGTCTGTGTATGTCCTGCTGTACTATTTCCATCCATGCTAATCCTGTTTGAATTTTGATTCAACGAAGTTTGCACAATGGATCGGTTCGGATCCGAATTGAACCTACTCGGCCTCGTCTTTGAAAAGTGACTCGTCCAATTTTTCTGCTTCTCTATCAACTCTTTAGGATTTAATCTTCTCTCTGGTTTCTCAGGCTTCTCAGGCTTTTCCGGTTTCTCATCCAATCGATTTTCTTTCCCATGATTCTTCTCAAATTTATCGTACTTTCCGAAACCGACTCGTGGCCTTAGCCTGTCCGCCATACCATCCGGACCGTGTGAGTGTCCATTCTCAAAGTGACGTTCAGCATTAAGAGCCGGTACACTAGCACTCCAATTGCTCAAGTGATCCCTTGTTCCTGGAGGAGACGGGGATCGCGGTCGTGGTGACCTGGCAGGTGAGGTGCACCCGGAGCCTGAATTTGCTGAACTCGAACGTGAACGCAATCCATGTAAATTCGGAGGCTTCGCCATTCGATCGCTGCTAAAAATTATAAAATAAGAACAATTACTTTCTCTGACAAGAAGTAAAACATAACTAACGGTAAACACGCAGTTTCTACTTACGGCCGATTAGGCTTGTTCTCCTCGCCGAGTTTCTCAAACAATGCTCGCGCATTGTTGAATCGCGCTACGTGGCTCTCTGTCCTGACAACTGTCACCTGAGTCGGAGATTCCTTTAACGGTGCTGGCGGCTCCTTAAAACCTTCGGAGAGTATTGTATTTGTACGATGACTAAGATTATCGAGCTGGGGCTTCGGTTGGAATATGTTCGCTATCGCCGAGACCTTCGAGCCCCCCATGCGTTTCTTTTCTTCCAGCGCTGCCATATTTTCTTTGCTGCTCACGCTCTGATAATAATTAAAGTTAATGTTATTAGATATCTAATATTTTTTACGGGCAAATATACGGTAGTGCTACGCTGCGCGAAGTGGAATTGCCAAGATACGATGTTACAATAATACTCTCAAGATAGACTGATAAGGAAGTAGATTATTAACGAAACAGTGTCTGCTTCCAAGATAACTCCAGGCGCCAACGTGACAATATTTTATTTTCTCCACGAAGATATACGCGTACCTGCCACCTTCCTGATTAGATCTGTTGCAATTGGAGGCTGCTCTGTAACGCGCAATGCTTCAGCCCATTGTCATTAGTGTAGGTCATTCTCGATCCTCTTCAATTTTCAAAATCTGCAAAAACAAAGGACACGAGATTACTTTTAAAAATCTGAGAACATGATGAGTAGGTGGATAGCAATTTCAACACCCCTGATAAATCTTATCTTAGAAACAGGTGCGCTCACACCGAGGATTTCTGGTCAATGAGCATTGAACGTCATCGATTTGAGCGACCTTTATTGAATTTCTATATCACGCATGGGGCTCCTCCAGAGTGATAAACTCATTCGTGCGATCTGAAGGCATTAAGACCTTTTGCAAAATAACTCCAAGAGACCCATCTTCGTGTACCCGAAGCTGATAATTCACTTAACTCGCAATGATACGCGTGTCAAAATCACGTCCCATCGATCAGCTAGAATTGATAATAGATAAAAAGACTTTTCGCCTAAAGTATTAATAGATGGATTGTACGTACAAGAATGATTAGTAAAAATCTTCAGAAGATTAGAATTTTGGGCCAGTTCTATGAAAAGGATCTTTGGTCAAAGTCTTTGTGACTCTCAGCTCAAATGATTTAAGTCAGAGTTAAGTGGGAGACATGGTATCCTATAGAGGTGGGTGGGTCTTGTCTGGGCTTCGACCCTCCAGCCATCCAACCACCCAGCCACCCATCCACAGAACCACACGGCCACACGGCCACACGGCCACACGATACACTGTACTTCCACAATCAATACTTGAGTCCTGTTCTCCTCTCTGACTCTGACTCTGTCTTTGCTTCTTCTCAACTATCAGGAGAGACGATTTTACAAACATTAAGAATGTGTATTATCAACTGGATTGGCTAGCCCAGTAATGATCGCAGCATCCTTCAAAATATGGCAGATCCCTTTTAACATGACGAACCAAATCCTTTGGAGGTTATGAACCAACGAGGTAAAACTGCTCGCGAAGGTGGATCAATAAATTTCCATTTTTACACCTTTGTCTCCAGGATGTTCCAAGTCAATTTCCTGGCAGCCATTTGGAGCTTTTAAGCTATCAGATATTAATGTCTGTAAACTTCTGTTTGTCATTCCTTTCTCCACGTTCCTTTTCAAGAAGATTGATCGTGGGACTCAAATGACTTCCGACTGTAATATCCTAGACAATTTCATAAACTGTGTATTCCGTGCAATCGACAAGACTCTAAGGCTCATAAGGAAGCTTTAAGCATTACGCAGCTTCGAAATTTCATTTGTTAATGGATGGTGTACTTGACATTGAAGAACAGCCTTGAACCCGGGTCCTTGAACCAGACACCGATTGTAACGAAGCGACCTTCTGCTACCGTTACTTTCTCGGACATCCTGTTTTCAAAGAACGTTTCATTATATTCTAAATACGCCTATTTAATAACGTACAATGATCCTTGACCACGTTCAGCAATCAACGCAGACAACATCATAAACAGATGAACTTTTTAGGAAGGTTCAAGGTTCAGCACTCGAGAGGAATTTCTTGGCAAATATCGAAATCTTGACGTCGAGGTGCCGCGATTGGAAATAGTGTCACACCAGCACGTACAGTTACGCTTTTACGCTTTTCGCATACTAATGTACTCGTGCATTCCTCTTGCCTAATCTCAATCCGTTTAAATGATTCGATTTCTGTTTTTGGTTCTCCATCGTAATTTTTACCGTTGAATAAAAAAAAATGGTAATCAATCATAAATCACTGGTTTACCAATTTTCCATTTCGGTCAATTCATAGGCTTGCTCTTATCAAGGACTTCTTATCGGAATTGCACTTCTGTCCTTTCTCTTCGTCTTCTTTCGAAAATGGTTTGCACTGTGCAAACTACATTTAATTTGCAGGTTGCAATCGATAACTGAAACTGCTTGTCGCCTGTGGTATAAAAAAATAATAGTGATTCACACTCCGTTTCGATAATGCAAGAACAATTGAAATCTGCTATGACAGCAGTTCTTCAGAACGTGATAAAGTGAATCACTTTTTCAAAAATATTACTAACTTTCGTCATTCAAACAAGGTGTTGCATTACAATTTGGACTTGACAGAAGTGAAACTTAATATACCAGAGGTCTCTATGTTTACCTCTAAACTCACTGAGGAGTCTCTCGCAGACTGTATAGGCATATGAGTTTATTTGTCAAACAAAACATTGCATAACTATAATATATGCTATAAATGCTTTCTGACACAATTTATTGCTCTTTAATGTAGGAAGTAACGTTCGAACTTTTCTTAGTAGAATTAGACACAGGAAACTATATGACCTTTCTTACGAATTGGAATGGCAGCTTTTCAATGGTCTAAAAGGGTAAATTAATTGGCAATGCTTGCAATGCAAGTAACTGAAATAGAAAAGTCCTAATTCAAAAAGCCAAATATGAAACGGACAGCGCGTTGTAACCAAATAATTATTTAAACGGAGCAACGTAATAATAGGTTGTCTTCCGAATGTTCAGTGTCAGGATAATTTAGATAATCTAAGAATATTTTTTTTACAGTGTTCCTTATAAAACTAGACGCTGCTGTGAATAATAATTATATGTAAATCTTTATCCATGTACGGCTCTCCAATGTCACATACCAATGTTAAGATTATCTGAATATGTTTATTTTTAAGCGCGAAACTCCCTGCACTTGAATTCACTATAATTTTCGCATAAAAATTAACGGTCATTTATCGGCACAAAAGCTTCGTTTGAAGTATGAAGATTGAAGAGAACGAATTAACGACAAGGTCCATAAGAAATTGATCGAGGACGTAACTCCAAAATGATGTTGGAGGTTTAATTAAATGCAAATTACATTCCAATCGCCATTAGAGGCCAGTGACCGTTGGAACCATGGACCATACCGAAATTTTTCGCGCTTTCATGAAGGCGATCGAATCTCTCTTCGCACGCGCACTTCTTCGCTCCGGAAATCAGGAATCTTTGCTGTTTTGCAACGGAGATTGTCCTAGGCCTTGGTGCGGGTCTTCGTCTTACGATTGAGAGAGAAAAAAATAAATATTCTTCTACAATTATATGGAGGACTCACCAGAGGTGTCACCATGTGCACGGAAGCATTTTCTCCAGCGAAGATACCAGAAGAATGAGAAGTCTTGTGAATTTGTTGTCTAGCTGGCTTCTACGAAGGACTCCACTCTTGCTTATGTCACAGGCAACATTGAGGAGTTGACGGAGTCACCGGATAAGGACAAAAATTTACGTGAATGCAGGAAGAGATACAAGTGGATATGGAAGAACAGATTAACGGATAGATCTATATATATGTTTGTTCTATGGAGAGTAAGAGAGATAGAGAGAGATAAAGTTAGTGAGAGAGACAGAGTAAAAGAGAGAACACTAGTATTTCGCGGCTCTGTCAACTCTAGTGAACACTGCTTGGAGTTCGCGTTCGTGACAGACGCTTATTTTCGCGGATTTTATTCTCGTTTCTTCAAATATCAACGCTCGTTCGACTAGCGGATATTGTCTTGAATGTCACGCTCTCAACTAGGAATTTTTCAACGGGCTAATAATTACTTTCAATTTAATTCAGCTCCGATTTTTCGAGCGCAAAACACTTTCACGACCGGCTGGGAGCTGCCCGTGTCAACAACCCGTGAAAAATGGCCCAAGATGGTCGCTATCCTATTTAAAGATGGCGACTTCTACAGCATAGGGATATTTCGTTTTACGCTTTTAAATGCAACACATCAATCGTCAGAAAGAATTTTCTAATGATAAGTTATTCTTATATTTGAATTCTTTAATTGTGAAGCATTATGTTTTAATAATTCAGTGCCGGACTCACATCGTTACAAGATTGAAACCCCCTCAATATCCACTGCTTTTCTAGCCGAAATCATGTACTTTTTTTGTTGATAATGAAATTGCAGGAGATACGCATTGTGAATGTTTAAGGGATACAAATAAAATCTCGTGCTCTTCTAATTTAATGAAAATTTAACATTTTTTCTTGTTCTTGGATTTTAGCGCGTTTTATGTCTTGGACATTTTTTTCTTCGATTGGTACTAGAATTTATCGATCGTTCGACACGTCACACAATGGCGACGGACATTCGAGTCCTCGCACAATTGTACGACTAGATAATTGTTTACTGTGCTTTTTCATGAGATACGGCGTTTTTTTCCTGTGCTCCTTGTGTACTCCGTGGCTGGTTCGTTTACTCCAACGATATTTCTTATGTATGACTGTCGGTCCGTGTAGTTTGTGAGGTGGGAAGTGTGTTTTAAGTGAGGATAATACGAGTGTGCACGTAAGTGTGTACAAAGCCGTCAGAAGGGCTGGTATCATCAAAAGGACTTATGTTTGCAAAAGATGAACTTATTCCTAAAAAAACATGATGGCGATGACGATGAGGATGTTAATGATGTTCTGGAAGTTCTCGAGCATGTCTAGTGATGCCAGGACTTAGTTAAACTTTGCCTTAAGGACGAACTTTTTCCAAGATTAGACCCCTAATCTTAAAAGAGGACTGCCTCTAGTTACTTTTATATAAATAAAGGGGCGACGCACCGTGTTTTCTCGGACGGTACGAAAGAGAGGGAGTGTGAGTGGGAATGAGAGCGAACGCGAGAAAGAGTGAGAGAGAATGAGAGAACGAGAAACGGAATCGTGAGAGAAAACTCGTGAAAATTCGTGAGAACGCTAAAAACTGTCAATCCCATTGTTATCTATAGGCCAAATGTTTAAAACGTTAAATGCATTGACGACTACTCGAATATGAACGCTTCCTTTAAGTCACGCAGGTGTTAGTTTGAAAAATGGAAGAAGAACGTAAACCCTACAAACTAAACTGTAGAACGAGAACAAAGCAGCAACTTATACGATCTGCGAACTTTTCGTTTCCCTTAAAAATGCAAATGGACAATTTCTCTGCTAATCGGGCAAAGCAATCGGTTGTTGGTTCGGATGCTGTACATTCTTTTCTCCTTGTTCATGCACCTTCTGGCTACAAATCATGTCTGAATAATAACGAACGTGTTTCTTCGTTTACGCGCGATTCTTTTCACCATATCAACTATCTTACTAGGAGCTCTACGACCGATGTAGCGTCGTTTACTCCGAGTCTGCCAATAATGTGTAAACCATTAAAGAGCCCTTCACTGTCGCGTAATTGTCATATGATGTACGATACATATTTTGATGTAATATTCTTATTGGACGATCTCAATGTTCTGCAGCATAGCCTTCGAGTAAGGTTCTTTTTATATTTGCGTTTCAGAGGCGATTTAAGGCCGCCAGAGAACTACTGGCCTCAGACAGAAAAGCTTGCCTTGCCCAGAGAAGCAAAGCCTGGATGACAGGAAGTATAGGAAGATTTTGACTGATTCTCCGGTGGTGACTAGTGAAAAGCAAAGAAAGTAAAGGCCATAATGGACAGTAACACGGATGGGGACAACCTTAATTTAAGTTGCGGAGAAAATGACATGGGCGACGAGCTGAAGATCGGTGCTGATGAAACTTATGATACACGCAGCGAAGTCTCTTCTAGCAGCTCGGATTCTGACTCCAGTCAACCAAGCATCAGTTCGGTATCTACAAATTCAACACGAGGAGATAACAAACGTGACCGACGCAATAGGGGAAAACGAGCTCGATCCAGAGACTCCAAGTCCACCACACCAGAGGCAAAACGAGCTAGATCCAAGGAGAATAAAGGCATCGCCAAGAATTACGATTACACTACAAAATTGAATTACTTATTTAGGGATGCGAGGTTCGGAGCATTTCACTCACATTAAATATTCACCCGTTATTAGAAGATTTCTAGCCAAACGGTTTTGGATAAATTGTTTAATCCTTCATAAATAACTAGCCTATGTATTACTGTTACCATTTGCCTATAGAGTATTTGATTCTCTTGAAAATATTTGGCTAGAAATTTTTAAGGAGCGTTTAGCACATGCTTTAAAGTTTTTGCTGCCAGATTTTTCATCATCAAGTCCAACAATGCGGAGAACGTAACCCTCTCGAAAGCTAAAGGAGTGTGGAGTACTTTGCCACAGAATGAGGCCAACCTGAACCAGGCCTACAGAGAATCAAGGAACGTCTTGCTCATTTTTTCTGTTAAGGAATCAGGAAAGTTTGCTGGATTTGCTAGACTAAGCACTGAGTCTAGAAGAGATGGAGCTCCTATATCGTGGGTTCGTTGTCATCTATGTCCATCCAAAATAAAAGTGGTATAGAAATGAAAAGAATTCATAGTAAACATTTTACTGTAGGTGTTACCTCCAGGACTTTCTGCAAAAGCACTTGGTGGTGTTTTCAAAGTAGATTGGATATGTAGAAAAGAATTACCTTTTACCTCAACGCTGCATCTCTACAATCCTTGGAATGATGGTAAACAAGTGAAAATTGGGCGTGATGGTCAGGAGATCGAACCCCGAGTTGCAGAGGAGTTGTGC
Source organism: Calameuta pallipes (assembly GCA_030142375.1). Classification (NCBI taxonomy): domain Eukaryota; kingdom Metazoa; phylum Arthropoda; class Insecta; order Hymenoptera; family Cephidae; genus Calameuta; species Calameuta pallipes. The sequence goes on along the minus strand of JARQSW010000706.1, from coordinate 40,638 downwards.
AGACTGTTCCCTGAAGACGAAGGTAAGGAAAATTTTCAAAATGATTTTCTATTTCTAAAGAATATTCCTCATGCTTTTCGCAATACTACTCCATAATAGGAATAGAGATGACGCCAATACTGAGAAAGTCTAAAGAAGCTGCGAAAAACGTAACAAAGTCATCGCGGAACTATCGAGAAAACCGGCCCAACACTAATTCCAGATTCTTGAGATCCCGAGGAGGAGGTCGAGGACGTCGTCTATTCCTTACTTCAAGATCTCGATTAGCTTCCCTGGCAAGAGGTGGACACTTGCCATCCGGAGACCACCGAGGGTCCAGGGATCATCACCATCATCATCATCATCGTTATCCTAGTTGGTTTAACCGAGCCGACTCCCCATACTCCAAGTAAGCACAGCAATCGTTTCATTCGAATTATCTGAATAACCTGGTGACCTTCCGCGATGCGATCATATCTATTCTCTTTTTGCTTCCTTACAGAGCATATGGGAATTCCGGATTGGGTGTAGCTGCAGCGGCGGAGGCTTACGTTGCTGATTACATGAGAACCATGCAGCACCAGCTACCTCCTTTGCCACCATACGCCGCACCTCATCCTTACGACACTTTGCCACCTCCACCGCCACCTCCAAGATACTACGACGGCCTACCTCTACCACCGGATTACAGTGCGGCTGCATCCGCCCTGGACAAGCGTAGCTACGAACGGAGCGTTGATGAATTTCTATGGAGAACCGCAAGCCGCCATAGTCGTCACAATGATCATCGATCTTCTCGAGATCATCACAGATATAGGGATCGCAGATAAAGGATCCTCCGAAGGTTTTTTATTTTTAAATGATTTTTCACTTAATTCTTACTTTTATGTATGTCTGACGCGGTTTCTGTTTCATTTTCTTTAATCGCTCCGGGACAATTCGTCACAGCGTTACTCTAAGTTCGATTAAAGCTTCACTGATGTGCGAGACGAGCGAATTTAAAAGGTGATAGCGATATTTTATTCCGAGACAATGAGGTCTAAGATTTATCTCGAATTTACGAATTATCATTAAGAAACTTAGCTGCGAATTGAACCGCGGGAAACACGAGTTTAAGTAAACATGGCTGAACCTTGGGGAATCGCACTAATAGGGATAGGAGTTTCACTAGGGTATTTTCTACTATTAAATGCATAATGATGACACGCATTTATGACAACAATTAAGATTAATCTGTGAACGAGCGATCGTGGAATGACGAATGCTCGATTCGTATTAATTTGCAATCATTTATCGAGCAGTCGTATTATAATTTTCGGTATTGTAGATAGATACACGTCCTAAGATATACTTTTTTACTTCCCGGACGATCCCACAGAATCTTGTACCGATTGTATATTAGGATTAAATAAATTGTAATCATGTTTTACGATGGACTATATTGTCTCAGTGGAGAGCACTGCCATTGTTAAAGTGAAAACGCAGTTTTATACTTTACTACTGCGTTACAAATTACGCTCAACGAACGGCTACTGCGAAAAGCGTAACAGTCGTCGAATGTTCAGCGAAAACTTTACGATTGGTCATGCTCATCCGGGTCAAGAATTCGTTAAAAAACGGTGATATTTTTCATACCAGCTAGTAATACGTCAATAACGTATTGTCACTAGCTTGAGAGTCTAAAGAAATGATCTTTAAACAATTCAAATTACCTGACTGTATACACGTGTGCAGCATATAGATTCTTACTGTATGTCTTTTACGTCATTGAATAGTAAAGAAAAGAGACACTGAACATGTTCCTTTTTTCTATCAGAATATTTGTCCTTGCATATCCTCTGACCGAGTCTCGATTCTTCCAATACAGTTCGATATTTTAATTCGGTTTAACTATCGCGATTAGCTAATCAAAGATTTGAATTTAAAAGTTAAACCGAATTCATGTAACGAACTGCGTGGGAGAAGTCGGATTTGAGTTTTCCTATAATTGGGTGCTGTCTTTATGATTAAGCGTATTGTTGCGGTCGACAGTTTAATAGTTTGAAGAGTAATAATAACAGTAGATAAAAGTATCAGGAGAACGATTGCTAGTATCTTTGCGTTAACCATTTCCGGCGTCATATCATTTTAAAATGGATGGATCCAATCTTTGACGTGGTAACAGGAATTTGTGGATGGAGTTCATTTGTCGTTCATGTGAAATCAAGAATGCAGTTTATCAAAGCAGCTCTTTGTCTCTTTGCGTACGTATGCTTGTGCGTAATATTGTATAAGATCAAGGAGGATCATTTTTTTATGTGGACGAGCAGAAGTTCTGATAAAATTAATCGCGCGTGCGATGACTGCGGCGTACGATTAATTTATAAAAAATGTAAAGATACATTCTCTCGGGACGCTGAATCCTTTAAGGATAACGAGGTCCAAAACAATTTTAGAGTTTTACAGGTATTGGTTGTTTTTCTTTGAAGTATTTTATGATTCGTGAAACAAGATCAATACTCTATCTACGCCTGCAGGAAATGGCTGCGACTCTTCAACGAGTGTCGGAAGTCTGCACGAAATATAATATCAGTTCGCAGATAATCAGAAGACATTTTTTATACAGTGAAATTCACAAAGCTATGTATTGCTGGATAAGAAAAGTTGCTTCTTCGAGTTTTACTAAATTGTTTTTTGATATGAACAATCTCTATGTGACCCACGACTATTACAAGTAAGTGTTAATGTCGCGCTGAAGTGAGAAATGGCAATTGAATTGATGCTTCGCAGGGAAATTGATAGAGTGACTCCAAAAACTGAAGCAAGATTGCAAGCTCTAATTGAGCAACGTAATTTGTTTAAATTTCTAATTGTGCGACATCCATTTGAGCGAATTGTATCAGCCTACAGGTATATTATTGTTGATAATAGTTGTAGCAAATAATTATGTTCTTACTTTTTCACGTTGAAATTTTGAACTTGTCACAGAGATCGGATTGAAGACAACAGTAAGTACACGGCACAGGCGTGGATATATGTTCCCAAGATATTTTCCTTGACAAGACCGCAATTATTTTATTCGAGCATAGCAACAGGTGGCGTTTTGGAAAAAATTTATCATCGAAATAGAAGGTTTGTATTGATAGTATGTATATTTGAAGCGATGGCGAAGCTTATCGTTTTGAAAATAAGACAATATAATGTTATTGCAGATTGAAGCTAATTCCAAGTTTCGAAGAATTTATTACCTGGCTTTTGGAAGAATCAATTTCAGCAGATGACGTACATTGGGATCAATACCATTTGCATTGTTCTGCCTGTGATATTAATTATAATTTCATTTTGAAATTAGAGAATCATACTATAGGCCAAATTGATGATATCTTCCTGAAATTGCACTTAAACAAAAAGAAAGTATACCTACCTAGACTAGAAGAAACGCATAATGGAGTCACAGATTTTAATCAGACGTGCAGTTACTTCAAAAATCTCTCTCAAGATGCAGCATTGCGATTGTACGAACGATATAGGATCGATTTTGAAATGTTTAATTACGACTACGAGAAATATGTGGAATGTGCTAAGGGGGAAAATTAATCAAATGAGGATCGACGTGTTTCTATCAAAACTGAAGTATTTATTTTCCATGTTTACAATCTTCTGAGTAAACGATGAACGAAGCAGCAACGGAATTTTCGTTTGTACAGTGCAACCATTGATTTCCAATAAAAAAAATATGAAGATAATTTCCACTGTCTGATAGAATGAGATTACAAAATAAATCTAACTGTTTACTTCAGAATATTTATTTAGGGCACCGCGATATTTTCTCTCTTATACTTTTACTTCATTTTTTCGTGTTTTTATTTTGTGTGCCACATCTCTTCTCTTTCATAGTTTTTCCACGGTGAAAATGCCGCGGAAGGTTATGCAGTTGGTAGACTAAAACATGTTTGCTAGTAGAGCAATGATCATGGAAAAAGTTCATTACTTTGCTAGCTGTTTGCTTCGTTTCGGAGATGATGCCGTAGATTGATCCTCGTTTCCATCGTAAACGATCGAACAATCATCTTCGGGCAAGGATTTGTACTTTCTTGGTGTCAATTTTTTTTCTTCAATGGTTGGTAATACCGACAATGGCACCGTTTCCACGTCCCTGTCATCCTCGACAATGCAAACATCATCATCATCGTGTTGATTATTTATTTCGACTTTACGCTTCTTGTTAATCGTACTATTCGTAGGTGATTCTGTCTTTCGTTTCTTGGGAACATCTGCTTCTGAAGTACTTGGACTGATTTCTGTTTCCACAATATCAATATCATCGTCATCCTCAACCTTCTCGACCTGAAAAAAATGTCATTATTATCTTCTTAATAAACTGTTTCGTGTTTACCATTTTCCTCAACTTACCTTTCCGTTAGAAGTTGACGGTTTTTCAGAAATGGCGATATCTTCTTTAGGCTTCAGATCTTCGTCATCGGCGACGATCAAGAAGTCAGGACTTTCGTCTTTGACGGATGGTCGTTCTCTTTGCAGTACTGTCACAGTTAGGGAGTAATTTTGATGAAAGTCATCAACCTTCAGAACAGTTCCATCTCGTATACCAACTTGTTCCAAAGTCTTCTCGTTGTTTCCTTCCGTTTCACCCTCTTCACTGCTGATTACGACGATTCCCTTACCGTCGATCATGACATCTGGTGCTATCATATTTAGTCTGGCCTTTAATACAGTTTCGTCCAGTTCTTTAATTGTCATTTTTGTCGTGTCCGCTGCGAGAACTGCTTGCGGCGTAGGTGCACAGACGTAGCACTTCGGATTTGGAGGATTCACAAATTTTTCGGGCACTAACAATTGATTACGATGATTCATTTTTAATCGTAGGTAAACTGATCTGCACGCTTTCAAATTATTTTCCAATATTCGGAATGCATGGAGAACAACGACACCAGCAATTATTGCATTTGTTGTTGCTATCGCAGGAATGATGTTGCCAGCCATTGCTGTTATATAAAGAAAAAGAAAAAGTGTTTATAGCACTATTTTTGTAAACATAGTAAGACCAAAGGATTTAAAGAAATCATACATTTTATGTCGAATCTCGTTTTTTGTGGAATACCAAATATATGCGCGCGAATGTTTGCACACGCGGCGACAAAGTCCATTGCATTTTGATCGTCCTTATCCCAAACTAGATGGTCACCTGGAGAAGCTTCCTGGCAAGTCTTTAAAGCTTTACTTAAGTTGGCAACAGCTTCTTTGAAAACACTCCCGCATTTCGCTATACTCCACTGTTGCTGATCTTTCAGTCCAGACTCCATTGTATCTTTACTGCAACCAGCAACTGTGCAACGAATACATTTCATTTCTTCTGTTCAGAATATTTCAATTCATATAAAACGTAACAAACCTCCATCCGGAAGATAAGACCAGTCTAAGGGTGTTGGAGGTCTTCGCTTTTTCCACAGGTTATCCATACTAAGCAGATACTTAATATCATCATGAAAAAGTTTTGCGAATAATTTCTCTGCATCGTAGTTACAATTTTCTGCCCAACCACGAGTCGAAACACGATCGACATTTCCTTTGTCATTTGATTCATTTTGTAATGCACCTTCTGCAGCAGTATCTGTCAAAAAAAAGTATTTCGTTAAAGACTCCAGACTTTGAAATTCCATTTTTGAAATGGGATTCTTTGTTTACCTGCAGCCTCGGGATCTGCTGTATCTGGAGAAACATCTTGATCAGGATCATCTTCACCAAACAACTGACTGTAAAGAGTTTTAATGAATTATAATAGGTGATTTGAAAAAAAAAAACGATTATTGGAAAATAAAGAACTTCTCATACTTGAATAAATGTTTTGCCCAGACAATACAATGTATAGGTTCGCTAGGTGTATTGCGAATCGTGCAACCTGGAAATGTTTTCTGTGCTGCTTTCGGAGTACATTCATAACATTGACTAAGACCCTTCTTGATCAATTCTACTTGTCCCTCGTATCCAGCTGTTCCAGACTCTATCAAAGGTACATCTGCAGCCAGACACATGCGATTTACATGATTTCTAGCAGCACGATTGTCTAGAGCATTCATTACCAATGTGAACTTTTTGAAGAAAGACAATCCATAGTCCGACCTTCAGAAAAAATTTTCCAAGGTAAACTTAAGTTAACCTTTGAATGCTATGAAAATTCAAATACTTACGATGTGATACTGTCATGATAATGCACTATTTTTACATCAGGATTAAAGGTCAATGCAGTTTCCTTTGCTACAGCAGCTTTTGATTTTCCAACATGTTGTTTGTGAAATAGAAACTGCCTGTTCAAGTTACTCACATCAATTGTATCTAAATCAATCTAAAACAAAATTAGAACATTTTTTTAATCCTTATACATTTACAGTAATAAATTTCAGACTTCACAATCAGTTATTTGAAGAAACAAATAGTCAATTTTAGCATTGATGTGCTAATGAGAGGTTAGTTTCTATCGGCATTCAACAGAATAGTTTTACTCATACAATTGACCTACAATTTCGATGTCGTTGAATCCAGTCATTACAAGATTCTTAAGAATTTCACATCCAATTCCTCCGGCACCCACAATGAGAACTTTAGACTGGAGAATTGCATTTTGCAAACTCTCGCTAAAAACACCACTGATGCTCGCTGCCATCTTTAATCAAGTACTTGGCGCATTTGTGGCTATCTACCGGGTGTTTCTCAGCACGGAACAACACCACAAGCTTCATCTACAATGCAACATTTGTCAGCAGTCATTATTATGAAACTAGCCAATCGAAGCAGCGTAAAGTTGGAAGGAATAATTCTGATTGGCTAATAGCAATAACTTAAACCAATTAATGCCCGCAAACGTCTCGATGTAAAATAACCGTAAATATGGTTTGAGCGGTGGAAAATTGAACCAATAATCGAAGAAGTGTATGGATATACTTGAACTTATTTGTAAATATCAGGGGTGATTTTCCGTAAAGGAACTTGCCACAATGTTATTACTTGAGCCAAGTCCTGCACCGAATTCTAACATCATAAGGTCAAAATATTTTTATAACGATAAAATATCCTGATGCTTATACCACTGATTCAAAAGTAAAAACGAATCGCAGTGACGAGAGCACAGTATTGTATGTAAAACGATTAATTTAAAACAATCTCATACTCTTTATGGCACCGATGCCAATAACTTTATCTACTAGAATATAAATTAATGTTATTTGAGGTCAAACAATATTTTCTCTAATATCCCTCTTTGAGAAAAGTGTCCCCTTTTGAGTGCTTGGAGTAATTTATAAAAAAATATTCATAATGAAACAGTGAAAGTTCATTGATTAAGGATACTGATGATTTAAAAAGCAGCCAGTTTTAACTATATTCATATTCATGATGACTAACGAAATCTTTGCTCTCTGTGCAAATCGCAAAAGACTACCGGAGATTCAGCATATATGTAAATTGCTAATATATATATATTTTGTTAATTATCTTAAAAGGAATCTGAAACAACTTTGTGTTCAAAATTTGTATACTAAAGCAGGACCATCAGCTTCCGCCGGTAAAAACCTGCTCTGCTCTGGCAGTTGCGTAAACTTCTGAAAAGTTCAAATGAATAACAAGAGATATCGCCACGACTCAACAGCGGGAATAGTCGGCTAAGTTAAATCATGATTTCTTCGAGGCTTACTCGCCAAACAGAGGAAACTGGTTCTCCCACTGAAATTTCTCGGAGATTATCTTGCGACGGCTGCATTCAAGCTGTATCAGTCCTTGAAAGACCTGCAAAGATTTAGATACAATCACGTCACCAAATCGGCCCGAACGTAAAACTATAAAGGCATGCAAAAGATAGTCAGAAAACAGTTTCATATTTATAGTCAACCGTTTTAGCATAAAAAATTGTATACATATATTGACCTAACTAGATATTCCTAAAAAAAAAAATTGTCATTATCCTAATAAATCATGATTCAACTTTTACGTGACTTTATAAATAACACTCGGGCAGTTCAATTACATGAAAATATGTAACGATGCGACAACAACGTGTTATATTAGATATTGTGATTTGTAAAATAATGTAAGGAAAAATAGTTTTTCTGTAATGAATATCCACATCTAATCTTGACCGGTTGAGTTATTTAAAGTGCTTATGAAAATTGACAAATGATATATTATAATGGATAGATAATAATACTCTAGTGCAATGAACGTGTTAAAATTTCGTTTAGCATGTTTCCCTGCGTTACGCATGTATTGCTGAAGTGATAAACCGAACAGAAAGTAAAAGAAAAGTAGTTAACATGAGTGATAGAATGAAAGCATGTGGAAATTCTAGTGAAAAGTACAGCTTACGGCCACGCGGTGCTGACCGCAGAAAATCAAAGATTGTACCCGGCGAGGAAGGCTCTGATCCGTCAAACTCTACGAAATCTTCAGAGCAGCGTGCTGGTCAAATTGAAAATAAGTCAGCTCCAAAACAACGGACTGCGCCACTCAGCAAGTACAGAAGAAAAACAGCGAATGCACGAGAGCGATCTAGAATGAGAGAAATAAATCTCGCGTTCGAAACACTCCGGAAAGCTGTACCATCTTATGTGCCCCAGCTAGTCTTTCCTGTAAGAATTTTTAAAGTTTACTGCTTCATGTTTCCTTAATTTTTTTCTTCGTCCCATGCTTATACATATTCCTGTATATTTACATCTCATTACTTAAATGTTCTCATTTTACTCCAATAAAAATTATGTAATACACACGGGCCTGTAAATATCCCCTAAGGAGAATTCTTGCTTGGGTATTACGGTAGATGATGCGGAAATGGATTTGGTCTGAACGCTTGGCTCACTGACCGGATTACTATAATGACGTAGGGTGATGGATCAAACGAGAAGCTGACGAAGATCACCACCTTGCGATTGGCCATGAAGTATATCGCAGGACTTACGGAATTGCTGAGAAAAGAAGAACGGACTTATGTCATGGATGAAACCGTTGAATACTTGAACTGCCATTCTGCGATGTTCCGGGATGATCGTGATACATGTACCTTGACTGCACTGAACACACCTTCCACTTTTGAAATTTTTGGAACTGGAAGTCATTTGTTTAACGTAAGATACACAAGATATCTTTCATGCATAATTTTTCATAACTAATTAGAGCATAGACAATGTAGATAATATTGATTTCTTACCAAATGGAGTATCTGTATAAGTCATTTATTATTTGCAGGATGGTGGTAGTGATGGTGAAAGTTTTCATTCAGGAGCAACATTGGATAATTTTATTGAACAGTCCATTGAGAGTCTAGTTCCTGACTTGGACCTTGACTTTCCTGATAGTCTCTTAAATACAGAGCTCAGCTAGTCTTGTTAAGTATTTCATTGAGCATTCATGACTAATGCTCAGTGATTTAGACGTGGCAAAGATAACGTTTTTACATGTTTGTAAAATCAAATGTTCAGGAGGATTCTGCCTTGACAAAATAAATATTCTATTTTACCTATATTACACTAAGCTCTTATGGATTCTTCCTCCTATGATTCTTCAAAGTATCATCCTACGCAGTTCTATATTATGCAAGTTTGGCAGATTATTACTGTTCGATGGGCCTGGTTTCCTGGTAGAAATGAGTTATTTTTTTTGTTCGGTGCTAGCAGAATTTCATTTATCATTTTGTACAATCACTGAAGTTGTATGTAAATATTGGAACAAGACATTGGGTAGAGATTAGTCTCCATAAAATCTTAAGACTTTCTTAATTTTCAGATATATAATTTCGAACAATTATAGAAAATTTCATACTAGTTCAGAAATTGAGTTACAGTGAATGGACATGGCCAACACAGACGCCTTTGAGTCTGTAACCATAAAAGGCAAGTAGGCCACCAAGTCAGTCATGTATCCCTCCCTTATATGATTGCTTGCGCGTACATATTATAAGAGCAAATCGTCCACCAGTGTGTTTACCTTAGGTACTTCTTGATTTTGCGCCATAATTGCATGAAAGCTGATTCATTCCCGACTCTAAACCAGGCACCGTTCTTCACTTGTCGCAGGTATCAAGTATTCTTACGGTACCAACCACTTAATTCGATTCCGACCTCGTTTCCTATTCTGGCAATAATATAAATTAAGACATTTCATTAAATGGCAAGGAGATACGTATCTGAAATATGAATTAATAAATAAACTAATTCATGTCTTGATATATATGGAGGGAATTCCCCAAAAAGGGGAGACGTGAAACCATAATTTCAACTGTACACAGAATTGATTTAATGAAAAGTATATATCATCGATACTTATACTAGATTAATTTCGTAATAGTCGTAAAGATTCGATATTTATTTCTTCGAAAGACATTACCACACCGAGAGTCGCTTTATTTGTATTTGGCGTGGGTGAAGATGCCGATGGAATGACAAGGTCGGAGTATATGGAGAAGGACGCCTACTAATGTAGTTTTATTTTTAAAAAGTTAGAATTTTTAAATTACCCTTTGTACTGTTTACTGTTTATTTAACATCATCCCTTTCATATTCTCACATGCATACGTATCTTCTGTTATGAAATTAAATGCTGCCCCCGGGCGGTGTAGCTGGATTTTTATTCCATTCCTTTTACGGTCTCAGCCCATATTAGACTGTACCACTTTCTATCTTCGAAGGTATTGCCATTTTTGGTATAAATCATATTTCAAATAGAACCATATGTGAAACACCGCCGAATTGATACATTGAATTACATATGTATAAATAGTAATGAAATCCTTCTCAGCTATATATATGCACATATTATACAAATATCTCTCTGGTCTATACCATTTTCTGTTTCCACATTGAAGTATATTGAAATGGAATCAGAATATCCTGAATAAGAATATACAAACAGAAATAAGATATTATTATTCTGTAACGTAAATCTAAAAAGTTACGTTTTCGGCTACTATTTTTTTCAGAATCGGTATCTGTTAACATAATAACTCCTAGACATATTTGTTGTTAATTGGAAGTTATTTAAATAAATCAAAAAAAGGTAAATGAAATATGACGAATGCATTTTTTGTAAAACTATTATGTATCTACATTTCTTGAACAAAAATGATAACTAAATCACAAAAATAGCGTTAAATATAAAAGTACAAAAATATTTCGACAGCGTCCTCCTTTTCTGAAGTAGCGTTAGTTTCGTCAGACTCCGGTTTCTCCAGCAATCGCAAAACTTGTTCGGTATCTCTGACAGCCATTCTTCTCATTGGAAACAACACAGAATTATTAAGAAACATTATTCTTTAATACTCACTTAATTATTTGATTTGGAAAACTTTTAGACAAGCAACAATGGAGATGCGATAGCCTTGCCTGCTTCAAAAAGTGTTTCTTTACCTCTAGTTTATTTGAATATACAATTTGTTTTACTCCGGAACACCTAGAAACTACAGGTATAAAGTAGATATTTCTAGTGAATTTTAGCTTTTTGTAATTTATCAAAATATAAGTGTCGGGATTAAAGGTGTCCGATATTATTAAAAATTTAAGATTCAAATTGAATTTGAAGATTTCTACGAAAGACATAAGAAAATGCGTATCGAGAACTTTCATAACACTAGATAGTTTCCGGTGGCTGCGGTGACCGTGGCGGTGGCGCTGAAAATGTTGAACTGCCATCTTGTTTATGTATTCTCGTAAAAACGATAAGGGACAATATATTATTACAGTATTGTGTTGTGTTGTGTTTTGTGAGTAAATATATAATGCTAGGTATAGATATTAATTATCTGATGATGATCTGACAAATCAAATTATTATTTGAAAATGACAAGTCTGGTAAAGAATCTTTGAAGATCTGCGATTGATCTTCAGCAATAGGGTCCTTTATTTACTTATAATTTGTTGCCGTTTTACATTAAAGTGTATCTTTAGATATTTGCTATAAATAGGTCAATTCATCCTATATTATTTTACTGCATTCCAATTCTCGCTTTGTAAGAATAATATTAAATTATCCAGTGTCGATTGAAACTATGTAGCTGTCAATGTCTTTATGCCAAATTGACAGTAAAGTAAGCTACAATGTAAATTAGTAATCATAGTCTACTATAAATGATTTTTATACAACGCAATCTTTGTGTAGAATTAATTGACATTTATTTCTTATGTAACTTTTCTTTTCAGCATCGATACTCATTTCGGAGGAAGTCCTTGTACGTAAAATATAAAATGAGCTCCCATCATCATCTGAATCCATCTTCAGGTGAAGTGGAGCATATTAATCATCTGTCCGATGATATGGGTGCCCTATATCTTTCTGATGATTACTCTGATGTGACATTAATAGTTGCGGGTCAGCGATTTAATGGTCACAAAGTTATATTGGCTGCACGAAGCCAGTATTTTCGTGCTCTTCTCTACGGTGGTATGAAGGAGTCCATGCAACAAGAAATTGAATTAAAAGGAACTACGCTGCCTGCTTTTAAGGGCCTTCTGAAATATATTTATACTGGTCACTTGTCTCTTGCTAATCAACGAGAAGAGGTATAATTTAATCTATTAATTTACTCTCAATGTACTTATACTTTCATTAAATTTATCTAATTGCTTATATGGAAAATCTTTTTCTTAGGTAATCCTTGATATATTGGGTTTGGCTCACCAATATGGATTTGTGGACCTTGAAGGTTCTATATCTGATTACCTCAGAGAGATTCTTAATATTAAGAATGTTTGTCTAATCTTTGATGCAGCACGCCTTTATCAATTGGTTTTTCTAATTCAAGTAAGAATCTTAAACTTCATTATAACGAATCAACAACGTTTAATAAACTTCTACGTCAAAAGGTATCGTTGGAATTCATCGATAAACATGCTTTGGAAGTAATTCAGCAAGAGAGTTTCCTGCAACTCAGCTCTGACGCATTAAATGAACTGATCTCTCGTGATTCATTGTTTGCGCCAGAAATCGATATATTTTTGGCTGTGCAAGCGTGGGTGAAAGCAAATCCGGATGTAGATGCAAAGGAAGTTTTAAGTATGTATCTGCAGATTGATGATATGAATTTAACAATACAATAACTTTTATTTTAATAATATCCCTTGAAGAAGCATTGGCATGCAACAATGTGTAACAAAGTTTGAAGCATTCGTATCCTGATATAATATAATAATTGGAATGTTAAGGTCGAGTAAGACTCAGTTTGGTCTCAATCCCTGATTTACTCGATGTGGTCAGGCCGACTGGTTTAGTATCATCAGAAGCAATGCTGGATGCAATAGCAGCCAGAACGCAAACACGAGTCTCGCAGCTTTCTTATCGTGGTCGTATGCTTCTGAATGAGAATGTTGCACAGCCAAGGCACGGTGCACAAGTATTACAGGGTGAAATGCGAAGTTTCCTTTTGGATGGTGATATTCAGAATTATGATATGGAGCGAGGGTAAGTTGTGCAACATATTTAACATACAAAAGATTATCAAACGTTTTGGAATATAAAAGAATGTAATTATCTTAAAGATACACGAGGCACGCAATTACGGATTCCCAAGACCAGAGCATACTCATTAAATTAGGTAGTCAGTTTATCATCAATCATGTCAAGCTCTTGTTATGGGATCATGATTTTCGGTCCTATTCATATTACTTAGAGGTAAGCGAAAAGTTTGACATATAAAACAGCTTTAGATGATGTTTGAGAAAAGATGATCGACAAAATTTATTAATGCCTCTTTCTTCACTGTAAAGGTATCCATGGACCAGAAAGACTGGGTTCGTGTAGTTGACCATACACAGTATTTTTGTCGCAGTTGGCAGTATTTGTATTTTGAACCACGGGTGGTTCTTTATATACGTTTAGTGGGTACATACAACACAGTTAACAAGGTAATTTAATTTTATATGTTAAGTGTTATGGCTTTTCAAATAGATCTCATTTATTAATTCATCATTATACTTTCTTTGATGTACAGATTTTTCATGTTGTCAGTCTCGAAGCTTATTATACTAATACACCAGTGAAACTCTGCAAAGGTTTTGTAGTCCCCACTCGAAATGTAGCAACAATGGATCTGAGTGCTCATGTCACCGAAGGTGTTAGCAGGTACAAATACCTCTTGAGTGATCTCATACAATATTATTAGTTCTAACTGCATCAAATTCTCATCACTTAAATTTTATGGTTCTTTATTCCAATAGATCAAGAAATGCTCTCTTAAATGGTGACACTTCTGATTACGACTGGGATAGTGGCTATACATGTCATCAACTTGGTTCCGGTTCAATATTAGTACAACTTGGTCAACCATACATGATAGACTCGATGCGGTAAGCTGATATTTTATTTATTATAGAAGCAAAAGTGTATTACGATCTCTCCTTTATTCTTTTCTTAAATATGTTGGATTTTGTTATCACTTACATTTGTTTCAAATGCAATGATTTCGAATGATTATTTCAATTGAATGAATATTTCTATACATTTTTTTTTCTCGGGCATGGATTCAGAAAGATAGTTTCGATGTCTTATTGCTTTGATTTCCCGTTTTTAAAGCGGTTTACCCATGTCGTAAGTCAGCTCTATCTCGATCGTTGTTATTTTTATGACTAACCGTCATCGATATGGTATATCTAATAGTATAAATGAATTGAGTGCCAGGGGCTATTTTGGTCAGTAACACTTTCAGTTAGGTAGGAAACTCTATAAGCATTATTTTTCAAAGGATAATGTTCTGTGGGCTAAATATGAGTGTAGCCGGGCTGGTGGGACGTTACAGTATGAAAGAACATTATTTGTAACTTAATTATAATAATGGTTATTTTTAGGCTCTTACTGTGGGATTGCGATGACAGATCATATTCTTACTACATCGAAGTATCTAATAATTCTTGGCAATGGGAAGTGGTAGTGGACAAAACTAGAGAAGCTTGTCGTTCATGGCAGACACTGCACTTCCAGCCAGCTCGACCAGTTGTTTTTATACGTATTGTTGGCACGCACAATACAGCTAACGAGGTTTGTCTACTGTCATAGAAATTCATTTAGTTTCGCTATCTGTCTATCAAAACCAGTTGGTGTAATATGACAAAAATTTATTTTGATAGGTATTCCATTGTGTGCACTTTGAGTGTCCCGCACAAGTCGATAACGAAAAGAACGGTAAGTCACCTCGACGTGGAGCACAAGCAACTCCTGTATCTGCTCCTGTTCCACCACCTCCGCCACCTGAGACTGCCAAAGAGGCAGTTAATATCGACCAGGAAGATGAAACCTCAACGGATGAATCTGCTGTAGTCGCTATTGCTCCTTAGTTTAGGTTGATAGAATATAAATCTCTTGGATGACCTCCTGGCAACATTTAAGACTGTCGATTAATAGTGTTCGTATACGAAATGAACCCACATTTGGGTAAGATTGGCACAATACACATTCTTTTATACGTCATGTTGAAAAATATTATAATAGTTACGTGACGAACGACGGGTATATAAAGACGTATTAGATGATTTCGAAATCAAAAGCAATCCGGTGCCATTTTGTTAGGTATTTTTGAGAATATGGGAACTTGGCTAATCGTACAAAACATCATTTTTATATTTATTGCAAATTGCGGCGTATTTTGCAGCTACCTCGCACAGCTTGAATGTGTTTTTATCTATACGATCGAACTGTGAAAATTATTGTTCATTGAGACATTCGGTATTTTAATCCGATATAATATTTTGTCTTATACCATACACAAAATTTCATTTTTTAGATCAGTGGTGTTTTTGCTCTTGTTTTATATCTTTCAAGCTCTCTCAATATTTTGTCTTGAATCCGTTTGAGCAATGTTTTCGTTGGCTGCAAATATTTGCATGATTTTACATATATTATCATAGAAGAGCTGACACTGGAAAAGATTTATGTACGGAGTGACGCACTTATTTCTACTTAATTGTTTCAATTGCTTTGAGAAACAAAGTATTTTAAAGATAAATTACAAGGATTCAAAATTGATAATGCAGAGCATGAAATCAATTCGCTACTCTGGAATTATTTACTGGATATCACCTAAAATTTTAAACTTTTAAATATAGTACATCCTTTTTGCAATTCTTGGATAGTGAGCCTTCAGATATATTCAATAATCTATATTTAAATGTCAGTTAGTTATGCGATCTATAATATTCCAGAACACAAAGTACTTTACTTTTAACTTTTGTGTGTTACTCTGTACATTTTTTAATGCTGTGCTCGATTATAGGTATTTCACGATTTACTATCATGAATATCCTTATTGATATACATTTTTATTGAGAATATATATTACGTATTTCTTGTAAATAGAATGTAGGGTGTTTATTTTTCTAGTCGTTATCTCTCGAAGGTATTTTATGGTTATACGGAAATTAATCTAGGTATGTAAAATATTGTTAACAAAATTAATAAAGAGGCTTGAGATCTCAAATTTGGATCTATTTAATTTTAGAAGTTGACTACAATTTATTCTATCTTATTTGAATTTGTCAAATGTGCCAATGGATGTGTTGGCAGAAACACCGCTGACACAGCCAATGTATGTCAGACGAATGCGATCTGACCAGATCTGACAGACGTGCGTCTTATTTGTGTTACTTGATACTCAGAGCAAGATATCTTTTATTTCAAATATTTATTGATGCAGATTGTTCCAGTTCTTTTCTTACATTTGAGATTTGTACTTTTGTATAATTTAGTATTCACCAAATTATATAATTAAATGGAGGATTATAAAGAAAGGTAAAACAAAACCATACTCTTGAGGTTATACTAAATATACTATATAAAATTCCAACGAATAAGAATGAGGTAAATAATATTATAGGAATGTTTATATTAATTATATCTTTATTATGTCTTTGATAGAAAAGAGAGGATGCGTAAAAAGCGCACTAACAAAGCAGAATATAATAAATTTCCTTCATCAAGCAATGTCCAACATTTAAAAAGTGATGAGAAACTACGGACACCTGAAGATGAAACTTGCCAGAAATTATCTTCAAATTGGGATAGGTATGATGAGCTCCCAGAAAATGATGATAATTGTGCCAATACTGATTTTAAATCTCTTTTGAATGCTCCGATATCAAATGGAGCTCATTTTGTATTTAAGTTAGAGAAAAATTGGGCAATCGACAGCTCAAAATACTCAAAATTGTTTTCATTGAACATTAAACAATTAGGGAAAGCTATTGATTGTATTCCATTCAATCAGTACATTGATGTGGATGATAAGTATTTTACTGTACGTATTGTTTTCTTAATTTATATTTAAAAATTTGGGATTTTAAATTTTCTCAAACTGATTTGTTTTTCCAGAAGGATCAATTAACAGAAATTCATAATACTGCAGAGAGAGCAAAAATTGATTATTTGCAGAAGGTAGAAATGATTGATTCTGTAGTAAAAGATACGCAAAAATGTGATATAAAAACTGGTGACATTAAGATAGAGTCTGTGACTGTGCCTGAAGCACTTATAATCTCTGAAGAACAAAATACTGCGCAAGCTAACGATGTGGAAGAAGAGCTAGATTTTCTTCTTTCCTTAAAAGAACCCGTTAAAAGTAATCCAATCACAATGACACAACCTTCGCGATCTTATTTTGAAGGTAATTTTGTTAAACTAATGAACTTGACGCGCAGTTAGATATATCATGTATTATTTGTATTTTTTTGCAGAAGTAAAAGCTCAAACAGCAGATAAAAATGCAAAATCAATTGATCTTGAAAAATGGTTGGACTCCGTTTTGGATGATTAACGTGTATGTTATTTTGCTTTGTAAGCAAATACTGTTACATTACGATTGAAAATACATATTCAATTTTTTTTAGTGCTTTGAAATATACCCAAATAGTTTTATATTTATAGTATTTATTAGGGCACTGTACAATCGATACAAATAATTTTTTATACACTCTTCGACCATAAACTTGTGTTTATGTTTGTCTATACAGATATCAGTCTGCAAATGTTTCTGTCAAATAAGCATGCATGTAATCGTACACGACGAGCATAATAGCACCGCCTGGTCCCAATCGAAGTATTTTTGGCAATAATCCTTTATATAATGCTCCAAAGCTAAAATTTCAAGTAAGAAAATTAAAATAAATACATTATATTAAATACAGATAATACACTTACCCTTCTTGTTGATAAACAATTGATATGGTTCTTAATGTTCCATTATATTGAATTTGTCCGTGAGCACCTTGAATTCTGCTCTTTGCTACGTCAAAAGGAATATTCAGACAGGATGCCAGTGTTCCAGAAGTAAAGCCTATACCCACCTAAAAAGTAAAACGAAGAATATTATTGTAGAATAATAATTCAAAATTGGTTTAATATGAATAATATCTAGCTTACTTTGGTAAAGAATTCCAACCAGGGATCTTCACATATTGGTATATATCCTTTGACGGAATGATAGAATCCGAAGTAAAATGAATTGAATACAGCATTTCTCATAACCGTAGCGGTAAGTCCTTTATTTAAACCATTTAATCCAAATCCATACTTTCGGATAATTTCTCTGGTAACAGCACTCGTAGATGGGCTATCCTTCATCCGTTTCCGGTTTGACTGTAACTGTACTTTAATTACTTCAAAAGGATTTACCAAAATGCCCTCCGTAACACCAGCAAAAAATCCAGCACAGGAAAAAGTCTACAACAAGAAATTAATAGTTCCACTTTTCGTCCCTTAGTATAATTATAAGTGAAAATTCGTCCCAACTAGTATCGCATCGAATTATTTGAATTAATTAAATTCTTTTATACTCACCAGTGGCGTAGGTGTATTGGCACCAAACAGGAAAAATTGTTTGTACTGCTCAAAAGTAAAGAACTGAAAAAGATAAATATAGTTTTATAGTATTGGTGACATTATTAAAATCAGGAATAAAAACTCACTTTAACTGCACGTTTAGGAGTCTCTACAACAATTGGTGGTAAGATTCCTTTCCAAAATGCTCCCAGACCTTCGTTTCTATACATTTTCTTCATGCAATCCCCAATTCCTATATCCAGAATAGATAAATAGTTAGCCAATAGTAAATGGTAAAATCTGATTCATCAACATTAATATATTTACCTGTATAGTATGCAGGATCTGCACGAATTGTTTTAACTTGCAACTGAAAACGTGTTTTAACAAGATCCATTGGATGCATTATACAAACTTCTATAAAACCAGCGGATCCGCCAGCTCCAATTTGAATACCAGCTTGCTTTAGCAAACTGGTAGATTTCCCTGAGTCTCGAGACATTTTTAATAGTTTTTACATTAATTATATTATTGATATGCAAATAGAACTTGCCAGAAGTGCATAAAATTAGAAAAATTAAATTAAAATTATCAGTTGATTGCAATGATAAATTTAATTAATTATATTTCTCATGAAAAATTGTTTCTCCACTTTTGGTGGCGCAGCAATTTAGCATACGTATTATTCTTTTCCTTTGGCTTGGAGCATTCAGCACAGCAACCTAAATGAAGCCAAAAAAGATGGTTAATTAGTTTTATATTATTCAACAGGATAATGAAATATTTTATTTCAAACACTGTAATATCTTAAATATTATAATTTCATGAATGGAGCAGCATAAAAACATAGAAAAATGTGTTTGAATTTGATGAAAAATGCAAAACATTACTTTATAATATAATTATAAGGAGGCTCCAAAACTCATTGTGTGATTTCTAATACTGATATTGTGCTGAATCATGCTCATATTAGATGAGATCATATTAACTACATAATAGATTACTATATTTCAATTTGTTAATTCCTTACTGAGCGAACATAATAATTTTTTAAATACTAAATTCATGCATAATATGGAATGCTTATCCTACTTCATGAATTTCTTATCTTTGCTATACTTGCCAAGTTCTTGCAAGACTGAAAAAATGTTTGCTCTCCATAACTAGTTTTTTTTAGATTTAATGTACTCTAATCTTTAGTCACTGTCAAAAATAACAATAATAGTTTTAAAATTTGATGAATGTTACCTATTTTATACACTAACTCCTTTGCATGACATTAGTTAATCACTTAAAAGTTTTGTAACTATATTTTGGAAGAGTGTTATTTTACTTCCTGAACTTCATGGTATATGGAAAAACGAACTGGCAGATAGAAATGTATATAACATAGTGTTGTTCCAGTCTATAATTGAACTTGGTGAACAAGAATCTATTTTTGAAACCATAAAAATTCTAACCTCTCAATTTAACCAGCCCGTTTAAAAATACTTCAAGTAAATATTGATTAAGGAAATGGCATATTGTATATTAATTTAAAGGTTCTGAGTTATTTGCAGTACTTTTACATGCTTTGATATGTACAACTTGTGTGAATACCATGCAGAATATTATAAGACATTAGTAGAACATGATTGATAAAATCAAATGATATCTTTCACTCTGTTGCGAAAGTAAAAAATGTTAATCATTTTTTCATTAAATTCATAATTTATGACATTACTTCAGTCGTACTCTTATCAGTTTACTTAAGTATAACTGTATTTCACTTCTGATAAGATTACAGTAATATAATATGTTCTCCAAGTTTCTTTTGTATTTATAAATTATGTATTAACAATGCAAATGAAACTGGCATTTTATTGTCATTTGTTACATTATGAATAGCAGGTATGATATTAAAACATATCAGTTTTATATAATTAGCAGAATTTTATAGAAATACATCCATTAATGAAAATGTTACATTATCTACAGTTCAATGACTTGACGCATAAGCAACAGTTATAATAAAATACAATAAACTTTCAAATTTACATACTACAGTGCTCCAATATATCACTTATATATCACACCATGAATTCTATTAAACATTATTAATTATTATAGCACTATCAGAAAATTTGACTGTCTATAAAACTACTGTGTAAATTATATCTTTGAAGTTTCTTTCACTCCTTCCAAAATTGTTATAATGCATCCACAATGTAATATAACAATACCAAAGACGTTATATTACAGTTATTAATACATCATACTACATCATTCATAAGGAACCAATTGACTTCGTTTTCTTTTATCTTATATAAGACGCTTATAAAAATACTGAGTTATCTATTATTATACAAATCAAAGTACCATAGATAAGAATAGTACAAATCATCTCCTAATTATCTTTATCTTCGATAATTAAAACCATTTTAAGCGGCTTTCATATAACGCAAGAAATACCTAATAGTGGGGTATTCAAGCTAAGAACCTTGACCGTTATCTTTAAGTGCTGAATGACTTGATGATTTTACATGAGCCAACAGTATGACAGTCTAGCTTAATCGTTACTTCTTGTCATTCTACAAGTTATTCATTTCCTTGTAAACTTGTTATGCCTTATGCCGGAATATTTCCTCTAACAATCCTGTTCATTCAAACTGTTGAAACTCTTTCCTCTACTACGATCTTAGTACGGAAGCGTCAGATATGGAAGTAAAACGTAGAAAGGTACGTGCAATGATATTAATATCATCACAAGAATTTTCATTGATGTTTTATTTATTTATTGCGGGAAATAATACGAACCATAAGATACAACATTAGGCAAGATTCAGAATTAGTTTTTTAGATTTAGTGTCTCGTTTTTGGATTCGGCGTACCACGTGACTTCGATTATGCAATCTTTTCAAACGGAGTAATACTCAACAGACTTTATTTTACGTCTTTATAGGTTTTAATGATAGACAACCTATCGCTTTTTTTCTAAAGATCTTTCTCTCTTGTTTGATAATTGTTTTATTTTAATTAAAAGAAGTATTTAAACAATTTGTAAACTACGCAAATATTTGACACGTCATACTTGGTGACGATAGCTGACAGATCGTGGTTGCTTACAATTATGTTCAGTGACTTTACCTTGGAGTGAAACAGCGATCGCTTTTTTCTTTCAGCTTAATAATTTTCGTGTATGAAAATTCACAAGCCTGGCTAAATGCAAAACACACTCGTGAGTGTATAAACGATGTAAGGTCCAAGGCCAGAGCGTACTAATTTGCGAATATTAACTTCGCAATTTTTGTGGGGTTACCTTGAGTTATAAGCCACTAGACAATTCAGTTTTCTATTAAAATAATGTATCTTTAATGTATTATTTAGTAAACCGTAAACTCGTTTCTTAGTCAGTGTGATAACCGCCAACTGTTCTGGTGTACCTATTTGCGACATTATGGTTCACAATGATAGTTGTGTCTGTTCTTGAATATTTGGACATTACATTAGTCATATAAAAATGAATTAATTTTATAGGGCGAAAGTTTATCTAATTTTTTTCACAAATCCATAATGTACAATATCTAATATTATGATGTGAAGTTTGTTTTGACATGATCTACATTAATTGAATATGTCTTTTTTTTCAGCTGACCTCTCAAAATGGGGTTTCAAGAGATAGTAAAGTGGCACCCCGTACGAAAAAAGCTACAAAAATGAAAAGAAAGTATGTGATAATAGTAGCATTGTTAAGCATACTATTTCTAGGCTACATAGTAATATCTAGTGATTTGAAGCCTGTTCGAATTGGTAGGAAAACTATCGATAGTATTGCTTTTTCCTTCAATTTGCAAAAGCCTATTTATGCAGTTATAATTGATGCTGGTTCAACAGGCAGTCGCGTATTAGCATTCAGCTTTCATGAGTCTATACTTGATGCTAATCTTATTCTTGATGCTGAGCTGTTTCATCAAATAAAACCAGGATTGAGTTCATTCGCTGATGATCCGCACAAAGCAGCAGAATCTCTAACAATTCTATTAGATAAGGCTAAATCTGTGATTCCAAGGTCTGAGTGGCCTCGCACACCCCTTAGCATGAAAGCTACAGCAGGATTAAGATTATTACCTGGCCACAAAGCCAACGATATACTAAAGGAATGTAGCAAATTATTTGAAACATCTGGTTTCCTAGTTTCCAAAAACTCTGTTGCTATAATGGATGGCACCGATGAAGGCATATTTTCTTGGTTTACCGTGAATTTCTTACAAGATCGTCTCAGGACACATGGTTCTGCAGTAGCAGCTCTAGATCTTGGCGGAGGCTCTACCCAAGTAACATTTGCACCTGATAAAGCAAACATAAAGAATCAAGAGAAATATATCTATGCCATAAACGTATTTAATCACAATATGAGTGTCTACACTCATAGTTATCTTGGAATGGGTCTTATGGCTGCCCGAAAGGAAATTGTAACACATGGAATGAATAGTAAAAGTAATAAAGACAAGAATGCCATAGAAGTAAGATCAGAATGCATAAATCCAATAGTCTCAACAGAGTGGCATTACGGAGGACTGAATTACATTGTTAAAGGACCCGAGAATGGGACTTACAAAATCTTTAAAACGCAAAACTTTGCTGGAGCTGAGGAAAACAGACCGGTTGTACGATTTTCAGAATGCTTAAAAATTGTGAAAAATTACGTTAGCACCATAACGAACAGACCTTTAGGCTTGAGTAAACACGAAATCTATGCCTTTTCTTACTATTTCGATCGCGCTACGGAGGTAAGTTCGATACTGTGAAGTAAATACGGAAATCTACAGGAAACAAACACAAATATGTAATATTTAATATTTGTTATTTACAGGCGGGTTTAATAGATCCGTTCACTGGTGGTGTTATAAAGGTCGATAACTTTTTCAAGGCAGCTGTGGATTCCTGCGATTACCCAAATACAGATCAGCCCTTTGCATGTTTGGATCTGACTTTTATTTATGTTCTACTTAGTGATGGATTTGGTCTGGAACCAACCACTAAGTTATATGTGAGTATTATTATTTTATCTTTTGGATTATACTGCTGTTAGTATAAAAAAAAACACTACCTATATTTTATTGCCTTTAGTTATACAAGAAGATTAATGGCCATGAACTAAGCTGGGCACTGGGTGCTGCTTTCAATATTCTACAAAATGGACTGTGACAAAACGAAAGAATAGGTTAAAAATTGAAATTAGGTCAATTTCAGATGGTCTCAAAGTAGATCATTCTTTCTCGATTAAGGGTACAATTGTGACTGATTTATCGTATAATCGTTGGTTTTAAATTTTAATATGTTGAAAGTTGTGATAATAGGCGAAAAACTGTAGATGTTATTATGTTGCTCTTAGCAAAGACGCTTTTAGTAACTAACAGAAACTTATATGATCCCCCAGAATTAGTATATGATAATTAGAGCAGTTCAAGCATTGATAGTTTTATAGAGATACGTCTATCTTTCACAAGTTGCATCTTAGAATCATCTTGGCACCTTTTATTACCGTTTCTCGTACATCATTTTAACATTATCATGACGCAGCGCAAGCTTCAATACGACAATTGCGCTATCACATTAATATACAAATCTTCATTCGTCATACAGAAATTGCACAAAATCAAATAGAGCATTAATATTGAGCTGCATCGCACAAATATTTTTTTAAACAAGAGTATATCTTATTTTATTGCAAAGCTATTTTGTTTGCAGAACAATTTTAAAGAGGTGATGGAAAGATGCATTTTACAGGATACTTTGTAAATATAAATTGTGCGTCGAAACTTTTCATATATGAATATATATGTATATACATATAGACATACATACATCTATTGACGCATAGTTACATACAATAATATTACGTTTCCAATCGCGTTATGTTAACGTACTGTGAAAACATAAATACATCGACTTCTAGTGCCTTCTTCCAAGTAACTATTAAGCATAATAAATTCCATGTTCCATTCAATCGGCGGTTTTATATTCTCAATTTACAATTTAAAAAGTTTTAAATTCTAAAAGCTGATCCTTCAGCTTCAGGAATAAAACACATTGAAATGAAACTAAGGAGAAAATGAGAGTGGTAAAAAATATGTTAAAAAAGACCTTGTGACAATTCGGGCGGTTCGTATTGCCCAGTACGAATTGCAGAAAGGTATGTAAATTGGAAGCAAATTGAAACGACCTACTAGCATCGATAAAGAAGTACTATTGTGCGATTGGTAATATCGATGGCACAGGCGTATTGTAGCCAGCCACCTTTAACCGCGGAGGTTCTTGCTATTACGCTACGTAACGGCACCATTGATTCTTCCTTATCGACAATCCAAGTCTATTGCCGAACTGGCGCGTGTAATTTACAAAGGCACGAATCCCGTACATTCATTGATGCTTTTCGATAATTTACATTTCAAATTGAAACTAAAAGGGACTAATTGCGAAAGTTGGGTGCGCTGATCACAGTTTAATCCTCGGGTAATACTTCGTTCTGACCTCGATGGAATAACTAACCTCACTCTTTGAACAAGGATGTTCTGCCAGAGAGAAGACTCTTCGATAATATCTTGTTTCTCTGTATGACAGTGTATAAATTATACCGTGTCTGACATAAATTAAAATTTATTCGAATAAATGAGCGCATCCACCAGACTGCTGACAACTGTCTCCGTAGCAAGTGTAGTTTGTCGAAACGTCCACGTTGCAATATTTTCACAGGAGGTAAAGGTACGTTCAGTTTTTGAACTTGGGAAGTTCATGTTTTTTACATTTTTACATTGCGTAGCTGCTTGACCTTTAGCTTTGTTTATTTGGGATATTCGGAAGCCAGTGATATTTGTTAAATAAACAAACACTTGCAGATTTATTTATGATGGCTTCTTCCCTGTGCTTAGCTTCTGAGGTCTGTAATGATGATATTTCAGATTCTTCATATGTCGGAAGTACCATTGAAGCATTTATTTATCAGAAATATTCGAAAAAGTACATTCGTTCCGGAAGCTCTGTTCTCTACATATTTAAACCTATTGGAGTCCATATCAAGCCCAGCGACTCATCAAGAATTTAATAAAACAATAATGGAACCTTATCTCGACTCATGTTACGTATTAAATGACACTTCACCCATACATGAAGTACCAGTTAATATAGGTGATGACATTGTATTGAGCGATGGAGAAGATACTAGCGGTTCTGATAGTATGGATGTTAATATAATTAAAGAATGTGGAGGATCATTAGATATTAAATGCCCAATGTCCAAACAGGACTATAAAGCTTTGCGCAAGTGGAAACAATTTGGAAAAGGTATGCAAATTTTATATACTTTTTAAGAAAATCAATTTCACAAAGAAATCATTTATATGGTATCATTTGAATCATATATGACTGACAGAAGTGTGTACAATGTGATTATCAGCATTGGAGTTATAAATTCATAATGGTTATCTTGAAAAAATGCTAGTCAGGCAATTCTAATCTTTAAACAAGGACAAATATAAATTCTTTACATTCGAATAAACTGTACAACAAAAGTCCTAATTGAATGCAGTTTATTAACAATAGCAACAAAATTCATTATATAACTAATCTATGATCTCTTCAGAGAAGTTGGCAGTAAATTCCAATGATACCTTTGTACTAAGGTTACTGTCATTCAACATCCTGGCACAGAATCTCTTAGAAACATATTCCTATCTGTATAAAGCTCACGACAAAAGAGCACTTTCGTGGAAGAGTCGAAAATCGCTATTGCTTCAAGAAATACTCCAAGCAGAGGCCAATGTAAGTTCATACACGTCATAAACATATTACTATTTCTCTTACACGTCTGACTAGTCTGGTATAATGATATTCAGGTGATATGCCTTCAAGAAGTGCAAAATGAACACCTGGGTGACATAGTAAAACCATTCAGGGATCTCGGATACGCATATCTCTATAAAAAGCGAACAAATGACAAAGAGGATGGCCTCCTCCTTCTTTATCGTTCAGATCAATTCAATCTGGTAGATCACGCAAAAGTGGAATTATATCAATCCGGTATAGAATTATTAAGTAGAGACAACGTAGGCTTGATTGCCAAACTATCACTGAAGGATAGTCCTGACACTCAAATCGTAATAGCAACAACTCATCTACTTTATAATCCAAGAAGAAATGACGTACGATTGGGTCAAATACAGATGTTATTCGCAGAATTGGAAAGAATTGCTTTCATTGAAAATACGCCGTAAGATTTTCTTGTTAGAGCTCTCATTATAATAACAGTATGGTCAACTAATACTTTCTTAATTCACATATTTATAGGACGGGAGCTAGGTACCATCCTATCATTTTGGCAGGTGATTTTAATCTCGAGCCTTACACCGGAGTTTATAAGTTCATAACTGAAGGTACCTTCGAATATGTTGGTAAAGCAAGAAATTTAGAACCAGCGGAATATCGTTTATTCTGTCGTTTATCGAACATGCTTATTCCACCTCGACTATACGTGACGGATAGTTGCCAACATTACAATATTCTAAAAAAAAGATTACGTGGTGAAGGCGACGGCAGAATAATGGTAGGTCAATGGATATCCGGTTGTATAACGAAACACTATTACTGATTTTTTGATTTACTTTTAATCTCGTTATTTAGCTCGAAAATAGCGAAATGAAGGAGCTACATGACGACTGCAACTCTACCAATGATCCAGCTTCCATTTACAAGAAATCAGAGGTTGATCTTAAAACAAGCAAATGTCAGAATATAAAATTAATTGACGGACAC
This sequence comes from Calameuta pallipes, assembly GCA_030142375.1. Classification (NCBI taxonomy): domain Eukaryota; kingdom Metazoa; phylum Arthropoda; class Insecta; order Hymenoptera; family Cephidae; genus Calameuta; species Calameuta pallipes. The sequence continues at coordinate 13,095 of JARQSW010000706.1, read as the reverse complement.
TATGCTAATTTTTCGTCAGGACGCTTGGTGCATCCTTTTAAATTTAAGAGCGTATATCAGCATACGGATCGATACGGTAAACCAGAAGCGACGACTAATCAAGGCAAATGGATTACCGTCGATTATATATTTTATACTGAAGTTCAACCTTTTGAAAAGTATACATTGCCCACCGTCGAGCAATGCAATTTGTTTCCGACCATACCAAATTTCACGGTAGGTAGTGATCATCTTTGTCTAGGTGCAAGTTTTAAGTTGCAAAAGAAAAAATATTGAGCTATATATACGCGCAGACTGGTTGCTTACAACTGTTGTATCATGTACATAGGAAAGTACCTATATTTTTAATAAATCACATCGCAGTTATTTAATATCATAAAATCAACAATATATCTTGGTGTCGCTTTTTTATTGATGATTTGTAGTCATGAAATATATATGAATAATGAGAAAGAACGATAAGTGAAAAGTGAATTATAGTGGCTTTCTTTTAATATATTCTTAAATTAATTGGTTTACAAAATATAGAGAAATATATATATATGTGTATGTATAAATGCACTATAATATTAACAATCTTAATAAGTAATCTCTTCATGAGTATGGCAGGGACGGTATAATTCAGATCTCAAATGGTTTTTGATCTTTTTATCTTTTTATCATAAGATTCTTACTGGCTCAATCAGAGCTCTACCTTTGACCCAATTTGGTTCTTCATGTGCCACGATGCACGTGTTCTTTACAGAGAATTCTTTTATTCGTGATGAACAATTAGTTTGACAGAATTTAGCAAAGTCTTTAAACTCTACTTGGAGCTCGGCATTTCCACCATTTGGCCCTATTGCAAATTCACACTTTAAACGTTTTTCCTTCCCTTTAATGCAACACCTAAGATACCGATAATCAGTCGCATAAAAATTACGAATATTTTGGAATTTTATCTTGAGGTCATTCCTTAAAATGCCCGTGATAAAAAGATCATCAATCCAAAAATATTTTGGATATACCTGTGCATAACTAACAAATTTTTCAGCTATTTTAGAACTAGTTATGTATAGCCAACCAGAAAGAAATTCTGGATACACGTTGAGAGCAAATTCTTCTCGTGTGACAAACCACTTGTTTGCTGGTTCACGAATAGGAAGCATATTGTTTAAAACATACCCCATTAAAGTATTTTCGGTAGTTCCATGAGTTTGGAGTATATTTAATATGTCATAGAGGTTGACAACAATGTCATCATCCATCTTCATTATATAATTTGCATGATTGCAAGTATTCACAGCCCACCTGAGACCCATTAAATGTTTATAAGTTAAATTTCTATATGCTTCTTGAAAGTTTCCTTGGACAATGTCTTTGAATTTTAATGACTCGTCAAATATTGCATCTTGGGTTACATGAGTTTTATTGCTTGCCTCACTGCTTAACATTCCCAGTAAAAATACCCTATGAATTCCAAGTTTTTGTAATTCATCATTTGGATAAGCTCGACGGAGAGCACTTCTGGTTGTAGGGTCACCCGAGTACGATGTCACAATCCATGCAAGTGAACTTGCATTGCACGTAGCACCAATTACATATTTAAAATCTTGTAGGTCCATCAACTTACTGTTAGGAAATTTTGCAGGATGCAGTCTTATACGTTCACTATTTCTGTTTTCAATATTGAAATTTTGTTCAATCATTGTAACGAATATTATAACAGATAAGGTACAAAGTATTAATATCACTATGCTGTATTTCAGAGCCATGTTCGGTTCTACTTCATTATTTTTATTAAACCAATATTAATAACGCACGTTTTAAATAATCAGTTGAATGACATTAAACCACAAGTATGTAAATTCTTATCGTTTTGTTCGTCGTAAAAATTCATAAATATTTAACAGTGGGTTGCAATTTCTGCATGAAACGTGTGTTGTGGTTTATACTCCGTATATACCTACATTCCGTCCAGTACTCCATTCCATTACCAGAGATGAGTCATTACTACTGGTACAAGTATACATATAAACCAAGCAAATACGATTCGTGTTTAATTACTAGGCCAAACAAGTATCGTAATTAATAATTAATAGAACATAGTTTTTCAATAGCATTCATTGCAATCTGGTCATGGACTAACGCGTCAACATTATGGATGACAATACTTACGTTCTTGCATGCTGCTCTTCTTTATTAAATAAGATATTTTTAATAAAACCACAGAAATCACTTATGCTGAATGAATAAACTATTAAAATGGAATGATATCTAACTATTGAGATTTTCATTTTGATGATCAAATCATTGTCTCTACTTCGCTCATATTTTTGCTACACGTGGCTTACTACAGATCATTGATATGTTCGTGGATGACGCTTATTATCATCTATGTTCTACTGATTGGCACATGTCCCCCATTGGGGATACAGTCATAAGGAAAGGAAGGAAGGATCTCCTACTGATACTGGCACATCTCATTGGAGGAGGCAGCCATAATAAGGAAAGATCTACTGATTCCATTTATGTACATAAATTTGACAGCTGGCTAACCGCTTTTTTCCGGGATCAAACATGAAAATATAGCGCTAACCAAACGAGAAGCAGACATGCAAGATATCGTCGAAAATATACGGACGGCTATCGAGCACGGCCGTACTGATATAATAAGAACATTTTTAGACGCGTGTACGTATACCGTTTAATATTTTGTGTATAACCTATTCTATGCGGCATTCTTGAAGTTTTCAAAGAAAATATTTTAATTCAGTTATATTAGCTTTTGTTGTAATTGAATTAATCATCATTCACGTGAAACCTATTAATTATTGACTAACTGTATTGAATTATGCATTATCAGGTGACAATGGAAACGCGGGTGAGGGTATCACACGAGAAAAGATACTAAATGAACCCATGTTAGAGGATGGAACATTTCTCTGCTATGCTTCAAAGGTATGTGCTTGGGATAATTTTGTAAAGGGTATATTTCTTTGTATATTACTTGTGTTTCCTAAACTTTGTGTCACTGCTTGCTAATAATTTATATTCTCAGACAAACCAAGTAGATGTTGTTCGGACCTTGTTGAATTGTGGTGCAGATCCAGCGATCCAAAACTCACAAGGATTCAATGCTGTTGACGTAGCATCCAGTGATGTCATACGACGCATTTATGTAGAGGAGTTATTAACAGCTACTGCTGCATCTGAGTGAGTTTTTTATTGGTTGATGTAATACAAGTATTTAGATGCCTTGCACTTTATTATTTTCTGTATGTGTAATGGTTGAATAATACTTACAGGGTCAGTAGGGTAATTCAGTTGTTAGCAGCGGGTATTAATATAAATTCTTGGGATTCCGAGGGAAGTAAAAACACTCCATTACATTGGGCAGCATGTTACGGCAATAAGGATATCGTCACATGCTTGATAGGTAAATTTCTTGATACTATGTCTAAAGTTATTATATAATAGAATGTAATTATCAATATATAATACAATGTATGATATCAGAGCGTGGAGCTGATGTTAATTCTGAAAATGGTTGCGGGGCAACGCCCTTGCATGATGCAGTGAATCGGGCTGATGTCAGTATTTGTCAAGAATTATTACAATACGGTGCAAATCCTCTTGTACGAGCTGTCAAGGGGTAAGAATCGTCATTACCTAATTCTGTAATATAGGATTTACCATAAGGATTCAGACAATTGAAAACAAAATATATGAATGATATTTCAGAAAATTTGCTGGCAAAACTCCATATGATCTGGCTCGTAGTAAGCCTGCGTTATATGGACTACTGCAAAGGTTCCTACCGAGTTCTGTATCTCAGGAGGGTGATGTAATGCACAGTCCTAATGCATCCTTCACAGAATCGAATTTTCCCAATCCAAAAACTATCACGTCTAATATTAGTCAACTATCTATTGATTCCACGAAGTCGTCTGATCAACTGTACGATGTTCCTGTGCGAGAACCCAGTAGCGAAAGTCCGGCTAGAAGTATAGCAGATAAAGAAGGTATTTATGGTCTTATCTGGCCAGAACCAAAAACTGTTCTAGAACTTGGATCCTTATCACCTCCGTTTATCGCTGGAAAGGAACTTTTTATATCGATAATACAAGTAAATATATTTCGCACGTTTTATTCTTTCAAATTAATATCAAATAAATATATCTTTTATTACTATTCTTGCAATAATTCAGGGTAGCGAATCCATACATAAAATACTGGACGTTTGGGAGATCAGCAGGACTCATTTACTGGAACTGGGACACGACGTAAAGATCGGTGAGGTCCAGCCAGGTTCTGGAAGGTCTCCTGGTGACAATCGAATAGAATGCATAGTGAATAGAAAATTGTTTAACGTCGCGGATGGTTATCAGCTCCACGTATCTCAAAATTCGATAAAAGTAAGTGCTGGCAGTCTTGCCGGCTTACATTATGCTGTTTGCACGTTCGTGCAGATATTGCGTTTGAGCAAAAATCAAAATAAATCCGAGGTGTGTGAAATTGAAGCGGTTCTGATAAAAGATGAGCCTCGGTTTAAGCACAGAGGTATACTCCTGGATATTTCACCAAGAGGTCGAATACCGACTTTGGACTACTTGTTACATACCATTGATCTCTGGTCGTCATTCAAAGTATCACATTTGCATTTGTATTCAAGACTTACACCCAGTTGCGATTGGCAACTTTGTTATTCGAGATCAGAAATGGTTACGCTAGATCGTTACTGCAGGTATACTTTATTTGTATTCTTTATACAGTAATGGTAGTACGCTTAATGATTAATTGATATATAATTATTCAATTTTCATTGCAGAGATCGACATTTGGATCTGGTACCAGCACTAGATGTTGATTCTAACGTCAGTCAAAGGCATCTTACACAAATGTGGCCAGTTTTTCAAGAACTTCTTGCTACTTTTCCAAGTCTAACTTACGTTCACGTTGGGCCTAGATTAGCTAGTCTTCTAGTACAACCAGAGAGTCTTGATTCAAGTCTATCTATTAATGAGACTGTCGAGACAGATATGTCTGAAGTCTTTAGGTCGTACACGTGCCTTCAGGAACTTTGGCATATTCTTAGTTTAAATTCAGATACCACCTTGTTACTGTGTTCTAATGGTTTACATTCCAAACCAGAATTCCGGAGTGTCCCAAGTAACGTGGTCTTGGTGGAATATGGATTTCAGGTAATGAATATTGTTGAAATATGTATAGTTGTAATTTATGAAGATTCTTCTTCATACGTTTTATACTTGCAAGGTACTTCAAGGGGCTTATCATCTGTTGTTGTAGGCGGACTATGATTTCTCTGAATGGACAGAGGCTTTTAAAATTGCTGGTGGTAACGTGTTACCCAGTTCCGGAACTGCTAGTTACAATAGCTTAGGAGGATGTCCAGCATCTACCTATGCAAATACAAAGAATGCAATAAAAACTGCTTTCGAACAAGATTCTATTGGTATAGTAGTTGCACACTGGTCTGGAAGTCATCATTTAACTCCACATCCATTCGCTTGGGTAGGATATTTGATTGGAGCTGGTTTGGCATGGAATCCAAATACGGAAATAGACTTAGGGTGTTTTGAGAGTTTTGAATCTAATCAATCACCTGGAACACCAAGGCAGCAGTGAGTCATTTTATCACATGTAATTATATTTTGAATGTAATGAAACCTGAACTAAATTCTTTCTTTTTTTGTATTCCAGTCAGCGATCTGTAACGCAATTACTAGACACCCATGTGTTTCAAGATTCAGAATGTAAAGTTGGATGCGCTGTAATGGAATTGGGTCGAGTTGATACTCTGGTATTGACTTTGAGCAAAAATCAGGGAGCAACTGATTTAAAACAAATCCCCGATAATCGGGGATCAACGCTCTATAGATTACTTACTGATCCTGATAACGTTAACTTGGAATATCTGTCTGCAGATTTATTTATGGTAAGATTCAATCTTGGAGTATTAATATCCAAGTGAGTTATGAGTATTTATTTTTTGTTTTGCAGAAAATGACTAAACAAATCAAACGAGTATCACACTCGTTATATGAAGGAAATCTTACATCAAAATTTGCTTCGATGGAGTTACAAGAGCTTCAACTGACAGCTGATTTAATGTTAACAGCATGTCGAATTGGTAGAACATTGATTGGAGTTGGTGTCAATCCAAATAGTAATATGGGCCTTGCAGTCATTAACTTGGGTGTTTGCAATTTGCCACCCACCTTCAGAACGGATATAGCAAATAAAATGCTAGCGCATATAGAACAGTACAAGGGTGCATGGTTGCAACGTCATTTACCTCAAGGCCTACAAAGTTCTTTGCTGGTTTTGACTAGTGCCTTGCATAGATTTGTACCGGAAACTTAAACTTTCTTTGACATTAAATTTAACAGTGGGTCATAACTTTATGAAAGTTCCTGCATCTGAAGGATTCGCACAATATAGTAGCGTTTGTCTCAAAGCATACTAATTCGTGTAACAAAACAGACTGATTTCTGTTTTAATTATGCCATTTTTAATGACCAGCTACATAATCTTATGGACTTCATTCCACAGTGTAAGAGTAATAATATGTAGTTCATATGTCATGGAATAACAGTGCATTTATTAAACAGGTCACGGTATTATTTATTAAAGAATGTTGTATAATTATTAATAAATACAAGTATTGTACGATTACAGTGAAGTATATACATATACATATATAAATATACAATAGAATAATATTATTGGTGTAAAGGTGTTCAAAAATTGAATACATTAAGTACTTGCCTTTTTCATCATACAAAATATGATTCTCTGTGAATATTAAGCTGAATAAATAAAATCATTTCTTATCCATTTTGGATAGCAGACAATGATTGTAATGGTGCATTAATAGAGTCATCAATCAATAAGATTACAACCTACAATACTAAACAAAATATACATGATGACATAAAGATTAATTTTATTTACAAAAATCTGCTGGACCCGTGTCAACGTAGATGTTAGAGCATCAGAAGATCTGTGATTCATGGCTGAAAAGAGAAATATAACTTCCCTGAGACATTCTTGATTTAAATATTACTAGCATCGTTCTAATAAGCAGTAAGGCACTGTGATATTGCTCAGATCCGTTTTCCCAATGCACAGCAAACTAATTCTTCCAGGAAGCTGTCAGACAAAACCCAAACACACTTAGAACCTCTGTTGATGTTCCTCTACCTTATTGTCCTTGATAAGGTTATTTCGATTCTGTTCATTCCAACCACCCATTTCCAGATCCTCCTTACGTAACATCTCGTTTTCGTATGCTTGCATTCGATGATATTCATTTATTTCAAATTGGTATTTTGGTGATGTGATACCAAAAAAATTTGCCAAGCATTCTCCCACATAATCGCATCCATCCAACATCTTAGAGCTGGCCCAAACAGTTTGATACCATACCCAGGGTACCCAATTCAGTGACTTCTATAAAATCAAATAATATTCACTGTATTTCTAGTAATGACTTTTATGCATACTCAACTAGACAGGATATTTTGTAACATACCGGATCGATGGTGGATAGCTGATTATTGTTTCCTATGTTGTCTGTCTCATCTTCCGAAGAATATTCTTCCATAACACCGTCTGAGAAATGTAACACTCGCTTTGGTCGTCTGGTAGTCTTGTTTCCATTCTGGGAATCATTCATATTATATTTTATGTTCAAATTAGTCATGTATAATACAAAAGTGAAAAGTAAGTTGGTTATAAGTTAACAATATACATACTTCTGCTACAGTTCTCATGTGTTCGTCCAATATAACATTGGCTAAATCACAAGTTGTGTTTTCCTCCATGATAATTAAAAAATTAAATACTTTGATCGTGTAATATGACAGTTTTGACAAACTTGACACTCCTGTCGCTCCTGTCACAATGCAATTGACACAAAATTCTTAATCAAGTGATGTCATTGAATTGAGTCAATTGATTTTATGTGCCAACCTTATAAAATTAAAAATAAAACGTGCCCGACCTGTGTGAAGTTGGCCGGCCAATTTGTATCTTTTTCTTATTACATTCGTTTGACAGTTGTTTGATAGACTTCCTTGTATCAGAGATGAGTCCTGGCTGGTCCTGGCACTTGGTCCTCTACGAGGACATAAAGCCACAAGGAACAAGAAGAAGAAGAAGAAGATCAGAGATTATATATACTCATCTCTGCTTGTATAAGCGCTTGATAGTCAATAGTTTTTCAGAAAATCAAAATAAAAATCTGTTATGAAGTTCGCCGTCACTTTTTGTTTCTAACCAGATTTATCAGGGGCTTAATCGATGTAGAAACGTTTCGTGGTTTTGATTTAAATGATAAAAACGTTTTATAGTACATTGTTTGTTAGAAAAATAAAAAAACCATATGTGCTTCAAAGATCTCAATCGATTCCTCGATTTACACCTCATTGAATTAGACAACAGGTTCGTTTGTGCAAGTGTTTTTACGTGATTCGAAGCACGATAGTGTGTTCAAAATTGAACTTCACATAGGTCGTGCTCAGGGACTTTCAAAGATATAGGGAAATTAGTTGTCCATTGTGTTTTCAAAAAGTATTGCCTTCTTTTTAAATATATAAATTAGTATTCATAGAGGTATTTGGTATTGATATTGACATACAAAAAAATACGGTAGTAGTAAATAAAAAAGTGTATCACCGTCGATAGTAGAAGATCGTTTATTCTATAATATAAAACATCAACATTTTTCGAGTATATAGGTAAAAAGAAATAAATAACGTTTTTATGTGTATACGATAGTATACAAATGTTCCAAGTCATTATGTATCTCCGTTAAGTGGGGATGTACATAGAGATAACAGAAAGTCATTTCATACATACTCATTTTCTGCCTCAATAGGGTAAGAAAAAAAATCAAACCTTTTTGAAATAATATTAATTTCAAATGAGACAGAATCATCCGATGTAATCAATAAATTATGTTCCAACCATATATGATGATCGCACTACACTGTAGGCACAAATATAGTTTCGAATAAACGAAAATTAAAAAACCAAGAGAATAGACCTTATTGTTCCACGCAGAGGTTCTTTAAAGATTATACTGATATTATACCAATTCTTATTACAAAGAAAAACATTTTCATAGGAAAATACTTAGCATAGTAGTTATACTGGTTTGATTTAAATACCATTAAGAAATTTCAATTTATATGACTTGAGAAATACTTTATATGAAAGACAAGTATTATATCCCCGATCCTGTGAAATTCCTTAAACATTCTTAACATATCTTTCATTCGCTTTGTTTATACTGCAGCTCAGAAACTATCTTGCATTTGGCAATATTTCGAATGACACATCTACAATTTAGTCCTTATTTTTAGTATGCAGACGCATATGCTTTTTCAGATTATCTAGTCTGTTACACCGGCGGTCACAAAAGTCACACTGATATGGCATAGAATTACTATGTACCACAACATGACCATTCAGATGGCTGATTTGCTTGAAGCGCTTATCGCATATCTTACATGCATAAGGACGTTCATTCATATGAGCCGATGCTATGTGAGTTTGTAAATTAGTTTTTCTCACAAAGGTGGCTTTACAAACGTCACACTCGAACGGCCTTACATTAGCGTGTATCGCCAGGTGCGACTTGAGGACATTCTTGTGTTTGAAATTTTTCTCACAAAGGTGACACTGAAATGGTCGCTCATCGTTGTGCACTTTCTTGTGAACTGATAAATGCGCAAGCTGCTTAAACATTTTTGCACAGATTTCGCACTGGTAGGTTCTGCCATCCTCATGAGCTGCACTTATATGACGTCTTAGGGTATCTGCAAGGGTATACCTTTTACCACATATTTTGCAAGAGAATGGACGCTCATTTGTGTGGGTCATTAAGTGTCCATTGAGATATCGTTTTTCAAGAAACCTGGCACCACATACGTCACACTGATAAGGTTTTTCGCCGTTGTGTACATACATATGTTTTTTGAGAGAATTTGATAGGCTAAAACGTTTTGAACATATAGTACACTCGAATTTACGTTCTCCTGTATGAATCAGCATATGGGACTTAACGTGACCTGCTTGTTTGAATCTTTTTCCACATACTTTACAGCCAAATTGACGCTCATGCGTATGAGTAAATATGTGACGTTCTAGGACACTTTTTGTTGTAAACACCTTTTTGCAGTTGTCGCATTCGAAGAGGCGATAAATCTCCTTTGGTCGGTATACAACTGATTCTCCTTTATGACTTTGCGAATGATTCTTCAAGCTGTCCAGAGACTCAAATTTTACTCCGCAAATTGCACATTGGAAAGACCTGTAGTCCGTATGTGTCAAAGAATGCTGACTCAGATGTCCTAACTGCTTGAAACTCTTGTTGCAGACTTGACAAACGTAAGGTCTTTCATTTGTATGAGACCGCATGTGTCGTTTTAAGACACTTGGAAAGTCAAACTTTTGTTGACAATATGTGCACTCGAGCAATGGGTCCCCATTCACTTTTGTTAGACGATTCTCTTTGGAAACTTTTCTTCTGGCTAGAGCGTTTGTGCGTTTAAGGCTTTTTTTGTGACTTTTGTTGGAGATACAGAGGAGCATGTTATCTTTTTTCTCAGGACTTATACGTTCGGTTATTTCCAAAGGATTCTCTTCCGATCTAGTTTCTAACTTTTCGTTTTTATTTTCAGATTTTTCTGGTGAAATGTCATCCGTATCCATCCTCTTTGTAAAATGAAAAGCATCATCACTGAAGATTTTTTCTTGACTGTGAACTTCATTCATATGCTTATCATATAGACTTGGAAGACGGAATGTCTTGTGGCAAATAGTACAATCAAGACGACCTGCTTTCACGTGTGCTTTTACATGATTCTTTAAATGACCTAACTTCATATATTGTTTCTGGCAAATTTTGCACCTAAACAGATACTTATCTGTGTCTTGTGTCTGTAACCTATCACCTATGCTAGTTTCTTCGTCGGATTGCGAATCTTCTATTTGATTTGTGCTCAGTGACATTTCACTTTTTACATTCACAAAATTAAAACCATTTGTACTTCTGTTATTTCTTGGTGATTTAACTGGGCTGTTTCGAAATTCAATATCAAGAGAGATGCTTCCATTCTCCTTGAGATGCTGAAATAATGACATTAATCAATGTATTACAACAATATATAACATATTCATTTGCAAAGTTTTAATTTTTTTCGTTACATTCCTTACCTCGTACAATTGCTCTTCACTCCAAATTTTGTTCATAACTTCTTTAGAAAGACTCCCGTTCTCACATACCTTGTGAACATTATGGCCAAATAGTAAATCATATGGAATTTTACCATCCTTGGATGGAAAAGTTGTATTTTCAAGGATCTGTATAAATTTAAGACCTTGATACCAGACTTTTGATGGATTTCTTATGAGCCATGATTTTATAAGATTTTGATAATCTCTCTTACTGCTTTCATCACATTTTGACACATTCCCATGCACTATTGCAAGGTTTGTCCAAAGTGAACGTAATTCGCGCACCACACGTTCAGTAAATTCGCGACCATTACCACTTTGTAAAACTCGCGGTGCTCCAATGATTGTCAGTACATCAAAGAGTTTCAATGTGACTTCTTTGATAGTATTAGTTCGTAAAGCTTTCAGAACAATAAATTTAGAAAACTGATCTTCATAAATGAATAAATATTTGTAATTGTGTTCTTCCTCAGCTTGTATTTCCATTACATCAATTTGACCTCTACACAATGAGCCTTGATTTATGACACTTGCTAATACAAAAGTTCTTTCGTTAGGAATTGCAGGCAAAATATCTGTGTTGCATTCTCCATTATGTGATGGCAAAGTACTCTGGAAAATATATAAAATTAAAGCTCCATAAATATATTAATGTTATAAGTAAACTTTGATACTTTGATTTCAGACTTTTATAAAATCTAAGCATGCAAAGTAATAAACTAAGCATATCAATCTTACAGCTGGTTGTGCTTTTGAAGAAGATGGCACTGCATCAGTTTCGTTACTCTTTTGCTTATCAATACATTGATCGCGATTAATTCCTATCTCTTGTGTTTTAGGACATAAAGTTTCATCAAATAGTTCCATTTCTTGTTTGACAGATATAAAATCTGATTCAGTTCTTGCATTCAAAACTTGATTTAGCACACTCTTCATTGAAATCTTTTCTGTCATCCAGTCAGTTGCCATTGTCACAGTACAAAACACTTTTAAACAAATTTCACAATGTTTAACACAGCTTAACAATAGATATGAGCTTGACAAGTTATTCTCATAAACATTCTTAAAATTATCAATTAATCATTTGTACTTTTTCTGTTTTATCTATATTGTAGTAAAATTCACTTTGAAGAATATCATCTCAAAGTTTTAGAATATCGAAAAATCCTTTGGGGAAAGTTTATTATTAAAAAATTTCAGACCCGGTTGTTCATAAATTTGACATTTTAAAAGGACGCGTTCGAAGTAATAAAAGTCATTAACCTATAATATATCCTGGACACATCTACTGAAACTAGTAGCCAGGATGTACATTTTTTCCATGCGAACTTTTGCGGCACTGTCATTTAATAATATAATATATAGATTATTATATGCCAACTATTTTATATTCATTAGAAATATATGTATAAAATATTTTCCCACTACACCGCCTGATGTGGACACTTGTATCATTGACAATATAAAATAATAATAGGAACATGAATCTCTCTTTAGCATAGATATAGAAATACAGGGATGAAGCATAAACTGGTATTTTGGGCAAGGGAAGTGAAGATAAACTGTGGGGGAGAGCTCGCTGCACAACCAATCAAATTCAAGCTGGATCCTGCCTTACTATGATTGGTTCTCCTTGTGCGGATAGACCATAGCCATATAACACTGATATACATATATATGTACTAACTGGATACGAGCTCGCCACCATAATGGTGCACCACAGAGATGAGTAGGAAGATGCGCAACGCTACGGTTTCAGGCGATACCAAAAACATGGCGCTAAATCGTAGCGGCGAGTCCAGAAGTAGGATTTAGTGATCATCGCCTCCGTCGATAATGCATATCCCG
>JARQSW010000705.1:0-10082 GCA_030142375.1 Calameuta pallipes | reverse complement strand
CCGATGCTACGCACTAAGGTTCAAGGCTAGGGAGAAAAGTTCTGGAAACTTCCTGCAGGACTGCATCAGCGATGCGCCATTCTGCGAGATAACGATCGAGGTCAAACGGGCTGAGGGCTGCCGTCTGAAATCTAAGGGAGGGAGGAAGGGGGTTCATCGAAGCTTCTAGATCAAATCGGCTGAAGGCTGCCGTCTGAAATCTAGGGGGGAAAGAGAAAGGGGCTTCATCGAAGCTTCTGGAAACCTTTCCGGGTAGGAAGGGTAAGGGGCTGCCTCTAAACGTCGCGCGAGAGGACCGCCGGCTTCAGGAGCGATCCTTCGCGACTCAGCACGGACGCGAACCGTCGAAGCTTCTAGAAGGTTCTCGATCGCGTAGAATTCTTAGAATCGAGCGCAACATTCGTGGAATGCAACGTAAGATTCCTAGAATCCTCCATAAATTCCTAGTATCGGTGACGTCACTTCCAGAAATCATAGAGCTCACGACGGCAATTTAGCACCGACACCCACCTTCGAAGGTTCTAGGGCGTCGGTAAATGTCGGTTACAGGAATCCTGGTCCAGAACCCCTCAACTTATACTACTAAGGAAGATAATGAATTTGTTAAATACGCCACTCGAGGGGAGCTGCGAGGCGGGATGTGGTATCCCCACCGCGCCGCCTGGCCGAGCGGCTGACGCTGCGCCGCGCGCGGGCAATCGGAATAAATATTTACCCGCAACGAGACGAATGCTCCAAATGGTTAGCATTATATTGAATCTCATGCCCAAAATAATAGAGAAGGCTCACGTATTCGAATTTTGCAAAAATCTTGATTACAACAATGGTAAATTGCAAAAACGTATAAACATCGATATTTTGGGTTGTAATCAATCCCCAAACAATAATATTCTACCCAAGAGTGTGGAAAACATGGTTTTTGATTCACATCGAAATATTATCAATTAATAGTTGATACTATTGCAGTTTACGCAACTCATAGTCATCGCGATAGTCTTGCGAGTTATTTAACGTCAGGAACGATTTTTTCCAATTTTATTTTCCAGTTTTATAACTTTAAATTTCTACTCGTCACGACATTGCTTGAACAATACTTTTGCGCATTTTCGAGCTTGCGACCGATTGTTAAATGTTTATTATTGATGATTGTTATTCAGTAGTTGTTTTGCGATACGCTTGTTTGCTATTACATTTTACGTTTGCAAAGCGCCGATCGCCGAGCGCACTGCGTCGCCTCGGCGGCGCGTCCAATAAATAATTTGTGTTTAACTCGCAACAACTTTTGCACTTTTCGATCGATCTAAATCAAACTTCGCTAAAAACTTACCCGGACGGTAAGGATCATCATACTTAGGAGCACTTTACCGAGACTTCAATAATAAAAAAACTTCCTCGCTATGTGACATGTGAAAAATGTGATTTTTTGTTCCTATTAACATTTAAATAAACAATATAACACGAACACATTTTGATCTATATCGCAGGCGTCGCTCATGGGTCACGAACCTCCAGTTAAAATTTCAAGCGATTCGGTTAAGAACTTTCCGATATATCGCAGTTTAAGTTTTGAAAAACATTGATTTGTGTGCGTATTTTCGGAGGAAAAAAAGTTGGGTTTTATTTATTATCTAAGAAATTAATTACTTCCCAAAAAAATAGTATAAGGAAAAAAGATGCGTCTTGACGAGCTGCATAAAGTAGTATTTTTTGTTTATCATATTTTGCAATCATACTTTATCACCCATTTGGACAATAGTTTTCAGCGTTTTCGAGCGTCCGACCGATTACTGCATCTTCTCAATAATAGTGACGCGCTGATATTTAAGAAATCTATTTTTCTTTTTTTTGTTTCCACCACCTCCATCTCCCCATATCTTGTCAATCATAGTGACAGGCTGAAGGAATAAAAGATTAAGCGTATTCCTCTATACAGGTTTCAGTTAATCACGAACCACAGGTGTGGGACGTATACCGAATTGTTAGTATGAAAAATTATGGCGAATCTTTCGCCAAAGTATCAGCGGTTTACCATTATCTTCCATACAGATGACTCCTGCGATGATAATCTCCGTATCACAGTCATCGCTGACAACGGCCGATATCCGACACCGACGATTGACTTAATCGGTCCGTATACTATTTTCACCTTCGATCCGCATACCTAGAAATATTTTCTAGACTACTTTGCTGAGATAACGACGTTCTTCAGAGGTGATCTGAACCCCGATTACATTATTCTTCGGAGGATGTCGTCAGCGTATAGCATAACATTCATACCGTCGCAAGGCTCGCGTATTATACACCTGGCGCGGGAGCCTAGCAGAATCAGCGAACTGGTCTTACCCATCAACCTGGATACGTTTAACGGCTTAAAGCAGGTAGCAAATCGTATCAACAATACGGTAATGATCGAAAATGTATCACACCCAATAGATTTACAATATATGTAATGTTTCTTACAAAACATCGTAATCTACTTCGCCCTGGTTACACTTACCTCCTTAGAATAATTAAAAAATGTTACCGACCAGTGATCCCTACATAATTGTCGACTGTAATAGGCCCCTGGGGACATGCAATGCCACTACTACTAGGGCTTTCGCGCCTTAGAACTAGGGCCGCCTGGTGGGTGGCCACCACATGGATGAGGGGGTGGGGGGAGCCTGTCACATGGGCGAGGGGGCGGCGCCGTAGTGCCGTGTCGGGGGGCGGAGAACGGTGCACTCTATGACTCATAATGGCAGTGGTGGGGGTTTGTTCTGAAGGCTAGGAGTAATTTGTATCTACTCACGGCACATGACAGCGGCACCGTTTCAAAAATATTAAAGAGCATAGTTCGATGTGCAAGGAACTCCTGAGTTTAGTAAACAAGTTTACTGACCCAAATATGGTCTCTTCGCGGAGGCGTTTAATTTGAGAGTTTAGGCTTTCGCGGCCAATATTATCATTAATACTCACGGTGTCTAGATGGACGCGTCTGTGTTCAGCTTTGTACCGACGTTCCGCAAACGTTTCAGTCTGTATTATCAGCGTTAGGAGGCTTCGATACTGAAGCTCCCTGTTGTCAGGAAGTCTTCATATAACCTGAAACAACAACGAAGTAGATTGAATAATAAAAACTTCGAGCAACGAGTTTTAGCTGTGTGCAATGCTAAGCAAACATTTGAATAGGGGAAGGATAACAAATTAGTTAAAAACAGTAGTTAAATATTACATAATGAGTAAATAACAATACCAAGTCGATTTAGTATTCATTCCAGAAATAATTAGTTAATTCAATTACGTTCAGCATTTATTCCAAAAATGAATAATAAATTCAACTCGATTCGTTATTTATTTTTAGAATAAACACTGAATCAAGTTGAATTCGTTATTCATTTTTGGAATAAATACTGAATCGAGTTGTACCCGTTATTTATTTTTGGAATAAATACTGAGTCGAATTGTATTCGTTATTTATTTTTAGAATAAATAGCGAATCAAGTTGCATTCTTTATTCAGTTTCGAATGAATACCGATCTGACTGATATACAGTTCCACGCCGCGAAATCCCTTCCCCACGCATAGAGCCCCACGATGTGACAGGCATCTCAAAATGCCACGTCAAAATACATATTGTCTGGTAGGTGATACTCAATTTTCCCTCGATGTGTAGATACCAGATACAATACGCATGAAGTATGTCTACAAGTTAACCTAATTGGTCACAAAGGAGATGGCGATAAAAACAGCTACACCGTGAGGTCCGCAAGGCAACGCAACATTAGCGTCGCGCGTGGACTGAATTTAGCATGTATTAATTTCCTTTGGGATGTATATTTTGTGTTTTACAAGCGGCGGTCGGTCCCGTAAGGAAACAGTCAGTGGCCTAGAGCCGCGCAACGCGGGATAGGGTGCGGATGTAATTCCCGCCCCGAGAAAAGACACTACAATCGCCCGGAAGAGAAGAAGATGCTCGGATCTATTTCTCTAGGCTCTAGAAAACAATTGAAGATCGGGGGCGAATGGGCCTACGTAGGGGATAGCGCGAATTTGATTGGGCCCGAGGATAATATTCCTCCGCGCCACTAAGGCACGTTAGCGGGCGAGTGATCGGGTAGCGTCACTTACGGTGTAGCCGACGTAATATACGGAGTGGACCAAGAGTTCTTCTTTTGTGTGAAAATACGTGAGAGAAAGTGCGAGAGAAAGATGGATCGACGAGCTTTAGACGATTTGGAGAGAGAGATTCGGGGTGAGTGACGTTACCGAGATCCATAACTCTTGTAATTTATCGAGATTAACGGGAACATAAATCTAGCTACTGGATCGTCAATCCAGACAGCACGCGTCGCCTTTAGCCTGCACGATCTTTAGGATCCGATGCTTGCCAATACGGTGGCGATCTGGAGGATCCGTTATCTCGCATCGAAATCTTGTTTGCAGTTTTTGTGATTGGTTGTTAGTGAAATATGTTAGAGGAAAGTGCATGTAATACATTCCTGTTTAGTCCACGCTACGCGTAATCATTTCGGTCGTGTGTCGTGTAGTGTAAATGCCACGCAGTGGTACGTTTTCTCCCGGCGATAAATTCCTGGAGGAGAAGAAGGCGGCTAGGGGATTGCGTATTTCCGGACTGATAGTTTCAGTAGATGAATAGGTCTCCGGAACTGATTTCGGCTTTAGAATTTTTCGTAACCTCATGAAAGATCTAGATTCCCAGCAGGGAATCTAAGACTTCTGTATATTAGATGTCTTGATCGGACTTCAAGTAACGATAGTGTTGCGAATTTGAATTTGCAAATATTGTGAAGTTGACGGGTTGGGCATTAGGCTACTCGTCAGTTGATCCTGTAAATATTATTGTGTCTAGTCGGTGGCGCATGTATTATGTAACGCATGCGTTGTTGTCGGAAACGTCCGGTATTTTCGATAATACTGCAGTGCACTTTGGTTCAAGGATTAGGATCCATCTAATCCATTTTCTATTCTAATATTGTTGTTGCGCAAGGACGCGTTAATCTTTCCTAGTTGGCTTCTAGGGACCTGTTGATTCCTAAAGAATTTATTACTTTGAATTGATTTCCTGTTCAATTTTTTACATATCTGTTGCTTGATATTAATATCATTTAAGTTCTAGTTTGTTGAGGAATCGTTCCATTCTTAACCGTGTGAATTTTTTTTATTGTTTTATATGCGGTTTTATTTTTTCTTGTTTTAATAAATCGAACCCGTCTGTGGATTCCGTGTGCTTAAAAGAAACCTCAGGTCTCTTGATTTCTAGAAGCCCCTTTTGTGTTGTCTTTTTGCTGTTCAAAAATTTCAGATTTAGTTATTGTCTCCCAGACCTAGAACCCCACCGTCGAAGAGCTGACCAAGATATTCTATGGAGACAGCGGTGTAACTCTTGTTATGCCTGGTACCCATTAATTTCACATGATAATATTAATTTTTATTGGTCTCATTATTTGCACGTCATCGTAAAAAGTGTCGTCACAATAGATATATTGTAACGTATGCTGTTCACTAGCGTCGCTTACAAATAATTCGTAGCCGCTCCCAACATGCTGAGATTGAGAAAAAATTCAAAAATCTAATTATTGGACGCCAGGTGCGGCTTCCCCGCACCACTATCCCTCACCATGGCCATTTTCTACATTTCCCGTCGGCTCTGTCTCAGCTGACTGAAAATGGTAGAGGGGAACATGGGGGCGACGATAGAGAATTTCGGAGTCAGTGGATAGGCACGCAAAATGATTACGCAGCGAATAGTATACCGTTTCGCTGACCATATACTATTAAAAAAAAACCGCAAGTCATGGTTCTCTGCGAGAATACGATAGATCGACTACCGCCCGAGCACGGAAGAATTCATTTTCTAAAGTTTTATTAATTATTAAATCACCATTAAATCATAATTAAATACGGGAAGCAGTAGTAATGTAAAAGAGCAGCGAAAACGGTATAGGAAATTTTAAAAACACAAGTAAAATGATGGGCCAGTGGTAGATCATATAATAGGAAAACATGTAGTCACTTACGTACTTGGCCTCAATAATGTGATATCAATACTTTTTATTAGAGGAATTCACAGCACGCCTGTACTTGGCGTAGTTTTTTACATGTAAGTGTTTTTGGGAGATATCACAAGTTTTTGTTGCTCAACGGTATATAGAGCTCTAAGCACTGAAATCTATATTTTTACGGATATAAAATGTAAATACATTGTGATATTGCTAATCAGAAAAATATATTGCGTTGCCGAAAATGTTTAATGGCATATAAATTTAATTTGTAAGTCCAGTTTCTAGAAATGTATGTACTACGATTGGCAAGGCATCAGTTGAGGTTTGTTCTGTAGCCTTTTGCAACTCTTATGAGTGTCAGTCGTGAGAAATGTTTTTTCTTTGGCAGTAATTAGGTCTGCCCATCCGGGAGGGAATATAAAGACTCTTGTATATTGTTTTTAGGGCGATATGTCCAAGTCCCCACCTACTCCTTGCTACCCCCACTGCTCCTAAACTGTTGAAATCCATAGCGCTCTTTTTGATTGGAGCCATCTATTTTGATTTTTAGTGGTTTAGTGTTTGATTTCTTCTTTCCTTTGAGAAACATTATTTCTGTTTTCTGAGTTAATAACTTCAGTTTGTGTGGTTTGCTCCATGGTAGGACCCAGTCTATTGCTGCTTGCGCTTTGTGCCTGACTTCTCGTATTGCGTTTCCGGAAATTATGATGATCTGATCTTCCGCATATGCGATCGTTTGACAGTCTGCATTCTCCAGTCCTTGAAGGTTTCCGTCGAAGACAAGGTTCCAGAATTACAGTGACTTCGATATTATCGAGTCCTAGTGTTTTGCCATCCTTTGTGTCTCTTAATACCCGGAAAACTTCGTCTTTTGTGAATTGATTGACGGATTCTATTTCGGGGGCGAATTTCGTGGTTTCTCTCATGCGCCTTTGTTCTTCAGTTTCCCTTTCTGTTATATCGTCTGGAATGAGAGAGTTTAGAAAGGCGGCCACGGTTTGCTGCCAGGTATTAGTGTATCCATCTGCCGTTTTTATAAAGCTTAGAACATCTCGGCTTCTTAACGTATTGCTAGAACATCTATAGATAGCCTCCCATGGATTTTTGTTGCCTTCTGTGGGTACAAATTCTTTCCAACTCTTTTGTTTTTTTGCTTTGACGGCTATATGATACTTTGTCCACTGTTGTGTGTATTCCTCTTTCATGTTTCCTCTATTCCTAAAGTCTTTGCATTGTTGGTATTTCCTTCTGCTTTTGTACATTTTTCGTTTCAGCGTCGTTAGTTCTGGTGTCCACCATGGTACTCCATTTATTCTTGACTTTAAATTTCGTGGGATTGATTTGTCGCATGCTCGTCTTAGGCTTTTTTCAATGTATGTCGCAAAGTTTAGGACGTCATCCTTCGATCCTATGCTTTGATACGGCCTTTCATCCCATATTTCCTTTAGCGCTCTATTGAATTTGTGCCAATCCGCTTTGGCTAATGCGTATCGCCAGTTTGCATTTTTTATGAGACCTTGTGTGTCTCGACCTCGAGAGCATTCCATTAGGATTGCCTGGTGATCGCTTGTGGTGCATTCGGGCTCTACAGTCCAGTTTACTATTAGTTGTTGCCTATTGTTTGACTCGAGTGTAATGTCAATATTTGATTCTCCGCGCAGCGAAGAATACGTGAATGGTTGTCCCAGCTTGTTGATAACTCTTAGGGCATGCTGGGCACTCCATCTTTCTACCACGGGCATCTGTTGTTTTACTTCTCCACTGAAAGGATTTCGTATTGCAATCGATGCCAAGGAGAATCTTCTCACCGTAGTGTTCAACCAATATTTTATCTAAATGCTTCAAGCGTGGTTCGATTTCTTCGGAGTATTGGAAGTATGCGCTAACGATATAAAATCTAGTGCTTGCACTGGTAACTTCCGCGCAAACGCAGTGTGCGTTGCTTAAGTGTGATGACTTTAGAACTATTAGGCTTCTCGTAGTGATTCCTATAGCAGCCCAGGGGTATCCATTGCTCCCACTGCCAGTGAGGATTTGAACGTTACAGCCATAGCCTATCACTTTATATTTCCGGGCATACGGTTCTTGAAGCAGGAGAATCTGCACGCTATATCTGCGGGCAGCCAGCTCGTGAATCTAACGTTTGGACACGCAACATGTGTTTCACAGACGTGGGCGAACATCGTGGTAGTAGGGTCAGCAGGAGTTGAATCCAGACGCTAGAATTAGGTCGAGAGGTGGTGAAGTGAAGGTCTCCAGGCCACCTTGGCGCCGAGCAGTATGGACTCGTCGCCTGTTCCTCGAACTTCATTTGCGAGGCACACACAGTCTACAGGCATAAGCATGTTATTATAGTACCAGTTAAAAGTCCTTACCAGTGTGTCTCGCAGCGCAACGTTAAAGTTACTGCGGGAAGGCTAGGAGGCTCAAGCGAGGTGCTAGGACCACTTCAACAACTCACCAGTTCCTGGTCGGGCAATTGGGGCAAGACTGACTGATTTTATATCAAATCTTCGGGTTTCTGTATCTTCCGATTTGAAGTTGTCGCGCAGTCATCCCCTGGTGATAACACAGGAGCAATTGAACTTTCAAAATGAATTTGGCTAACGGGCCATGGAACTATTAAGGGGCTACACGCGTGCATGACTTATTATGCAGGCAAGATTCTTTAAAGTATAGTTTCTAGCGGGTAACAATGAATTCCTAATTTCTGATGTTTTTTTAGTAGAAACTGAAATTAGTTGGTCAATCAAATTAATAGCTTCTTCTTTGAGATTTTAGGCTTTCGCGGCCAATATTATCATTAATACTCATGGTTTCCGGATGGAAGCCGCGTCTGTGTTCAGCTTTTTGCCGACGTTTCGCAAACGTTACAGTCTGCATCATCAGGGCTAGGAGGCTCCGATACTGAAGCTCCCTGTTGTTGGGAAGTCTTAATATACCTGTGAATTGCTCATGCGGATCAGTGATTCAGCCGATCTAAATTGTTTAGTTGATCAGCTGATCAATTAAAAAACTGGGAGCACAGTGTGCTCGATGTGGTTTACTTGATATCCCCGATCCCTATTAAGGTTATTTGAATATTTCAATATCTCTAGATCTTCGCGGTGTTTTCCATCGAAATAACCTGTAGAACTGGCTAGCATTTCTGTCCTCATATTCCACTGAATGTTCAGTGTCCATCTAATGTTCAGCTAGGGCAGATTGAGAAAAATTACCGTATACGGTACACCGTTGACGTTCTTTGACCCGTGTACTGATTTTCCTCCCGATTTCGAATATGTACACTTTTCCACAGGAGTAGGAAATTTTGTATACTCCTAGGGCACTCAGTGGCACTCTACGGTCTTTCCTGCTGGGAATTATTTGTACGATCTTCTTGTGGGCTTTGAATATTATGCGGATGTTGTGTTTCCACAGCACGTTGCTGATGCGGTTTGTTGTACCTTCAAGATACGGTAGAGCTACGAGTTTAGGACGTTCTTGTTGCTCTGCTGGTTCATTGGGAGATGGGGATGGGTTTTCACTTTGTGGTTTACGTAATACATGGTTAATTTGTTTGCTGTGGTATCCATTCCTTCCAAGGGCTTCGTTGAGGTGTTTGATTTCTGCATCCAAGTGCTGCGGTTGAGAAATGGTTAGAGCCCGGTACATGAGGGAGTTAATGACAGAATTTTTTTGAGCAGGATGGTGATGTGAGGAGGCGTAGAGATATCTATCGGTATGTGTAGATTTCCGGTACACCTGATGGCCTAAGCTTCGGTTTTAATTGATCAGCTGATCAACTAAACAACTTAGGATTGGCTGAAGCACTGATCCGCATGAGCAATCATAGGTATTGTTACGTCTTGGCCCTCTTGCATACGTCATCCACCCACTTATACAGATACACAGCCACTTATACCCATGGCCAACCCACATATATTCTTATACCCCAACCCATACGTACATATTACACACTACATATGCCAATATCTTTACTGACGGTACGTCCGTCAAGTAACTGTTAACATAATTAATCTCATTGATTTATACTTATATAATTACGTTTATATTTCAAGTTATATTCCGCTATAG
>JARQSW010000704.1:0-23123 GCA_030142375.1 Calameuta pallipes | reverse complement strand
ACGTGATCTCTGATCACAACCCCTATGCTAGCTCCCTGATGCTCCCGCAAACGGTCGCTCACGCATAGGACGTAACACCTGTACTTGGCGCGAGACTCGAACGAGTCTCTTGATAAAATAAAATCATTCAACAATTACCTGTGAATTAGAAGCATGGCAATATAAATAGAAGTATTTCTTTTGCAGCTCCAGTACGGTACAGAATGTATCGTGAAGTTCCAGACAAAGATATTAAGGAAATGATAAAAAATTGGTTGTGTTACGTCCGAACCAGAATGGAGGCCTAGTCTGATGCCTTTACCGAACCGTAATACACTATTACTTTGCCCTGTTTTGAATCAATGCTTGCGCACTTTACTCGGGATTGGGCTATGCTTCTGATTACCGTAAGAAGAATGAATAAAGTTGAAAATATGAATAGATTTAATTCTAAAAATACTGAAACAAGATAAAAACCCGACACCAACTAAATAATTGGAAACTTGGAAAATTCTAGCATCTACTATGATTCAACAAAATTTAAAAAGTTCCTCCATCAGATATAATAGTTATGATTTGCTTACCTCAACATCTAATGATGATGATGATGATGATGATGATGATGATGATAATGATAGAAAAAAATTGGATATTTGAAATAGAAAACAAAAAGCAAAGACGAAGTAAATTAACCAAATGGACACAATTTATTATGGATGCAATTAGAGAAACTGAACAACTAGTCTGCCTGATGGATCAGCGAAGGAGAATTTGGAGGATTTGGCGGGCGATAGTTAGAACGAGGGTGAATTTTTGGGGTAGAACTGAGGATTGTTACTATTGGTTCGTGCAGAGAAAATTTTTAGGAAAAAAGTATGTGGTGGTTAAGGAAATTATCTCATTGGTGCTGGAAATTTTGGCGGGAAAGCTTCGTATAGGGGTGAAGGATTTACTGGGTCAGGATTGAACAAGGATGATTTCTTCGGAGATGAGTAAAGAATCCAGTGGGGTTTTCAAGGAAAAGTCGTAAAATCAGGAATGTCCGGTATCGGTGCACATGTGCACTTGAGAGAAATCATTAACGGTCAGGGCTGTTGTTTAGGTACAATTTTTATACAAAAAGGTTCATCTCGCGTTTCCCTAAACCTGGGGCCCATATGCGAGATAGCCGCTTCCAAGGGTCACTATGTGAAGGAAACCAGACTCCACTGATATTTAGTTATCGACCGCGGATGTGGAACCTGATTTCTCACGCGGACGTAACAGTTGCATCACGCCAAGTATCGCTCCAATGCATAAAGTATAGCTTTCCTTGATTAAAGATATTGTTATCTTATTTTACTAATTGATGGTCTGCTAAATATTATTAACCCGTAACATAATAATTGTGAATTATTCAACTGTTTACAGAATGCGACTGAATTTTGAAATATATTATTACGATCGCTCCCTCAAATACGCGGAATGTGGTTATGTTTGGCGTGTGATACGAGATAGGAACGATTGAGAATTATAAAGATTCAATGAAAGTTGATTTAGAAAAGGTAGTTAGAATGGTCTGTTGGTCAGATTTGCCGGTGTTAAACAGTACGTCCACGAGTTAAGTCGGCCCTGTCTTTGACTGCTTATTTGTTGCTACCGTACGCCACTAGTATAGCTTACAACAACACTATATGCTACCCGACTGAGCTGCTTGTTTCGTATGCAATTGTGGTAAGCTGAGACACTCTGTTTCTAATGATTTCCTAAAATGGTTAGTATGTCTACGTGATATGTTAATTGGTCCAGCAGGTAAAGAATCGGAAGAAATAGGAATTAGGTTCCAGGGAACTTTCCGATCGATGTGAGGAGGATTGTTTCTTAAATCTAATATAGTATCTTGTTTTATGAAACGAGAACAAAATTTAACTGAACAATCTCATGGTTTCTTTGCTCGGGTATTCTTGGTCCGTTTTATGTAATTCAAGTATTCTGAATATGAATGAATTGTTGTGTGTACCTGATTGTGTGCGAATATGCTTATGAGCTTACCCCGATGATTTCCAAATAAATCCAACTGTTCCTTATTTTATGATTTCTGTGGAAGTAGTACTGGTTCAGTGAGGTTGTTTGGGAGGATTCTTGGTCCAGATGAGGTTGTAGTAAGATTTTTTAAATGATAGTATTGATGATGGTTCACAAAACTCGTAGAATGGAATCACCAGGTATACTTCGTTGATTAAACTGATTTGAATGGTACTCCTAAACCTGACTTTAATACTTGTTTTCTGGATATAAGAACATCGAAAACTGAGGCTGCTCAACTATTAGCACTTTAGACATACAAGGAGAGGGCCAGGTAACCGGGTCACGGATTTTTTTCATATTTATGGTACATAAAGTAGAGGACCCCAATGACACATGAGCAAAGCCATTCCGCTAGATGGTCGGCAGTTTTTGAGAAAATCGAATTTGAAATTATGCGAGTACCCTATATTCCCTGGATGTAAGCAATCAAAGCAGTGAGCGGTTGGCCGAGTGGGCAGCGCTTCAGATTAGTAAGTGCAGGGTTGCTGGTTCGGGTCTCGCTGCGTGCGTATTATTTTAATTTTTTTTCATCCTACGTTTGTTGTAGATGAAAACATTTGTAATGAATCACAATTTGGTTGCAAAATAAAAGAGATTGGGTTAGAAATAAAACATTTTATTATTTTTACAATTTAAAGAGAAAATGAAATTGTAGAGTACTGTTTAACAATAACGTGTTATTATTATACATCACTAACTGCACTTTTCGATGTTTGTGCTGGAGTTTCACAAAGAGCCCGGATGGTACTCGTCGTAAAAACATGGGAAGCAAAAGGTTTTGCGGCATTTAGCACACTGCACGAACGCTGAACTTTTACAGCTACAAGGCATTTTTGAAATGCCTATCGGAAAACAAACCTCATTTACGTTTCGGAAAATGTCTCTGTTGTCACACAATTTCGGAGCATACCACGCATATTGGAGCATGTTCTCGAACACTGGAGCGGACAGCTGGTGATGTACGATGGAGTGAATTTTAATGCAATCCTCCCTAGAACTAATTTCATGTTCTCGCTCAATTAGGTAGGAGCAGTTCTGCAGACGTTTTATGAAATTGTAAAACTAATAAAATGTTTTATTTCTAATTTATTTTGCAATCAAATTGTGATTCATTACAAATGTTTTCACCTACAACAAACGTAGGATGAAAAAAAAATTAAAATAATACGCACGCAGCGAGACCCGAACCAGCAACCCTGCACTTACTAATCTGAAGCACTGCCCACTCGGCCAACCGCTCACTGCTTCGATTGCTTACATCCAGGGGATATAGGGTACTCGCATAATTTCAAATTCGATTTTCTCAAAAATTGCCGATCATCTAGCAGAATGGCTTTGCTCATGTGTCATTGGGGTCCTCTACTTTATGTACCATAAATATGAAAAAAATCAGTGACCCGGTTACCTGACCCTCTCCTTGTTAGACTTCAACTCCGAACTTAGAACTCAAAACTCGCTCTTTGGCTTCTATTCAGACTTCGTTTAGAACTGCTACTCTGACACCTTTTCGTCTCTCCAAGCCTATTTAACGACTTCGTTTCTTATCCCTTCCATTACTTCTTCTGAATTTGATTGGCCTTTAATTCCCTTCCTTATCGATTAATTAACAAATCAGAATGCTAACAATTATCTGAGTCTTCCAATTCTTTACCTGAAACCTCGCGAATACTGCTAGTCTCGAGGAGCTTCAGGTTCGTCTTTTATTTGAAGACATAATAAGGATTAGTATAACAAATTCCTTATAAACATAATGCCTGATAGAATAATAAGCGTAACATGTTCCGATCATATAAATGATAATGATATCCGTAAATTAAGGATTCCAATACTATAGCGGAATATAACCCGAAATATAAACGTAAATATATAAGTATAAATCAATGGGATTAATTATGTTAAACAATTAATTGACTGATGTAATTATCTAGTATCTAGTACCTGCGAATGACGTATGCAGAAGAGCCGAGACGTAATAATATCTTTAATAAAAAAATCTTCGTTCTAATGTTAATCATCTGCTTGTTACAAGTGTATAAAAATTTTTTATAAAAGACTGTTAATAAATACCTTCATTATGTTCGAAGATTTAATTTTTGATATATTTATGTATTTTAAAATATGACACACTACTAATGTTCTTATGAGCATTATATAATTTTCTATTCATGAGACACACTTCGTAGTATGAGGCTCAATAATGTTTCTATGCCACCAAAAAAAAAAACCTTAAATATCCAAAAATGGGAACTTTGGATATCCTAGGGATATCTATAGGATATCCATAACTGGATATAGAGGTATCTAGTGAATATTTACTTTGGATATCGTAGACATCTTATGGATATCCTATGGATATCAAATGCTGTGTGGGAACGTTTGTCTGTGTTTAAACTTAAAGGGCCGGAATACAATATATTGAGTCTAAATGGGCTCAATATATTTATTAAGCTATTCATTAATCATGACTATAACTTTCTGCCATGAAATCTAAAAGATCTCGTCCAAAAATACGTTGGCTCTATATCCAAACAACAAAAACGGGGAAGAAAACTCAGAGTAGTTCATACTTGTCATTTCTGTCTTTTACTAGGTCTGATTAAAAACTAGGCAAGTATAACTAAAACGAAGGTCACTTTTATAACTTACTTTTGTTCCACTAGGTCAAAATGATTATCGATTTTTAAAACACACTAATAGGATACACTGATTTTAGGACCCCTGTATAGCATGCAAATAATATTAAAACCAAAAGTATCTCCTTCAAATAATTGTTACTGAACGAAATATACTATATTCTGTACCTGCATTTTTCTTATTGCCGTACATACTAATGGTTGTTATTATTAAATAAAACTCTCTGTAATGCATACAAAAATATTACTTTACACTAAAACTTATTAGAAATGATTTATTCCTTTTGCAATACGAATCCACTGAGACAATGTTAATTAACTGTACATTATTGGAATATGTCCTTTACGTAAAAATTATACTAATTTACGTAACTAAGCATATCAGCAAAGTAGTTCACTGAACAGCCGAGTAGTTTATTGAAACGAATGTTCTTCCATTGGGCTCAGTGAGCGTTCAATACTTTGTTGTGTAGAGAAAACATTTTGTGGCTTTGCCTATAAGAGTAAAACATAGACAAATTAATTAAGAAAGTTTTTGCTAGTATTCTTTATAGATTTTTTCTGAGAG
Organism: Calameuta pallipes; assembly: GCA_030142375.1. Classification (NCBI taxonomy): domain Eukaryota; kingdom Metazoa; phylum Arthropoda; class Insecta; order Hymenoptera; family Cephidae; genus Calameuta; species Calameuta pallipes. The sequence goes on along the minus strand of JARQSW010000704.1, from coordinate 17,876 downwards.
AATATATTACCTGTGAGATTGTAGTTGTATTAGTGTGATTGTTGGTTGGCATACAAACAACTACTAATTTTGGGGCGGAATTTGATATATGTTGCTTTTGTTGACCAGTGGAACCTTGTGCAATTTTTATTTGCTGTTGGTGCTGCTGTTGAGATTGCTGTAGAGGATTGGGATTTGTAGTGGGAGTCGTTGGAGTCTGCGACCGTGACTGCAGAATGACAAATTTTTGCCCTCCTGTGGTAGTACTTCCACCCGTACCTCTACTCGTTCCCAACATTATAGTGCGCCCTGTTTGTTGTTGACCTGGGCTGCCACCCGTTACTGAAATATTTTCTAATCAGGAAATTGTTTAGTGACAGCTATCTATATAGATTCAATCAAATATTATTCAGACACATAAAACATCATAATATTAAAGCTAAAGAATTGTTTTAACTAGGCATGATCGCATAAAACATGAAATACTATATGATGCAATAGCCATCGCCATCAAACAGTGCGTGTGAGCCTGAGCGCAGGCTGTAAATAACTGTATTATACGTTTCTACAAATCATGGTTGTGTGATGGGAGGTACAGTCTTGTAAGGCAAAAGTTCGCTGCTTCAGACGAATCACGATTAACAATTGTTTTACGGTCTAAGCGCCAAGTGCATTTGTTCACGGACTAGTAAAACGCCACACTCGTAGCGCTTCACTTCATTGATTTGAAATTAAAAAATTGCAAATTGAAATAATCAGGTGTCGAAGTTCCCCTAACAAGTAGTCTGTCCGTCCACACAGCACATATGAGAAGAACTGACGATAAGCCGTGAGTCGGAGACGAACTGACAATAAGAATTGGTAGGAAAACGTTATTCGCCCTTAAAATGTTCCATCGCGCCATTATGAGCAGTCTATGAATAAATGCACTTGACGTCTGGAGCGAAAAACAATTCCTTATCGTGTGATCCATTTGAAACAGCTAACTTTTTGCCATACACGACTGTACTTTCCACCACGCAGTCATAGTCCGCAGAAATCCGTCGTCCTGATTGATGAATCTTAAACATTTTCCATTTAAAAACCATTGAGAATTTCAACAAACGTTTTGCGGGAGGATACTCCGCGGATCTGCAGCTATCACCCACTTTAATGTGTAAAGGTAGTTCTACCTTGTATATTCCAAAGATCTGGAGCAATAATATACAATAGTTGCATGCACTATTGTTACCCGCTAGAAACTATACTTTAAAGAACCTTGCCTGCATAAAAAAAGTTTTTTCACCCATAATGTATGAGCTAGAAGATTACACGAATCGAATGATTGGATACTACCAATTAGATATTCAAGCATTGAAACCGTATAAACCATCGTGATTTCCCTGTCATCGCTAGACCCCGGCTTACTGACTCACGAACTACTGCCTTTAAGGAAGACTATCGCCTGAACGGCTATTACCGTGAGAAACCGGTCCAAAAGGATTGTCGGGCCGACGTCGAAAGTATTGACCGGAACCACCAGTCTGGGGGTTCCTAAAGGAATACGTACCGTTTTTCGAGTACCTCCAGAAACATCATAAACGATTCTGGCCCCATTTAGAGCTGTCAGCTCTGGAGATTCAGGCAACCATAAAGGAGGATCGACGCGCGCCCTCAGGGACCTCGTGGAGCACCTTGGTCTTTGAATTCCTCGATACCAAGGAGGCAGAAACACAGTAAGAACATACGATCAGCTCTAAAAAGGACTAAGGGACACAAACCCTACCATCGAGACTCTGCACCCGGACTACCGAGAGGATCGCAGTTACATCACCGATCCCACCGTAGGCCGAAACCAGGGACCAGGCAATTTAGACACCACCACTGTTACCGAAGCCTGCCACTACAAACTCCAGCACTCAGACAGGCCAGGAAGACAGAATAATCACACCATGGAAGTACCGTCCTACCGTAATACAGCCACTGCTTGTCGAACTGGGGAATGTTCTCAGCAAACCGATTGCGGTGCTATAAAAATTCCCGCATCACGTAGAGGAACCCAAAAGACCCGGGAATTCGAGCCCCAGAACAGAAACATCGAAGACAGCGCCCGCGGTGGTGGCTGCCACAGTACCACGACTTCTACCGCAGCAGGATGCCGCGAGAGCTGCCGACCGAGACCACCGCCCACGTACCGAGAGAGCGAGTGCTGTTGGAATTGCAACAGCCTAATACACCGCTGCCCCGACTACACGTTATCGAAACTAGACGAGTTCTGTTATCAATGCGGACGAGAGGATGCCACCATGAAAGACTGCTCGAAATGCCGCCATTTATGGCTCACGGACAGCAACAGGAGGGACCACCACCAGACTGGAAACCGCCACCGAGCCGATCGACTGGAAGAAGCGCAAGACCAAATGAGGACGCCGCAAGATACCGAGAATACCGGGTGCATGAGATGCTTATCGCTAAATTTGTCAGTAGTTATGGAGTCTCGACCATTTGCTACTCCTAGAAGAAGTCTATCTTCGTTGTTCCCGTGAATCATTCGCGCTCTATGACGCTCATAACGTTTTCCTTTGTTTTTGTTTGCTAGTTTGAAAAACCATGTAGTAAACCCATAACGTACCTTGCGCCCTATTGGCGCCCAATTTCCCAATATCATAGAATCAATAAAAAGATAATAGACTCTGTCAAATTCTCTAGTATCATGAAGACGATCTCCCTAGAAAAGTTTAATTTAAGATACTAGGATACAAGCCAGATATCATTATTTGAGGAAGCATATAAATATAGTAGAACAATTCATTATTTAGATGCCACAGGTTACTTTGTGAATAAAATTCCGTATGGCAATAATTAACATTTTGATTACATTTTTCTTTACCAGTGATTATCTACAAATAGTACTATCCTTCCGGTCGTGCAATTGATATCAGAGGTACAAAATTCCAACATCATTACGTATTGGTTAGGAGAGGGGCTAAACAGTATACTAAAATTATATACTAAAGTATACGGAGTTAAGCCCCTTCTATGTTCCTACCACAGCGCTAAATTCCCAGAAATATCGTATAACTTCTGTGAATCCCTTTTAGATATCCTGAAGCTGTCTTGACAGTTATTATAATCTGTTGTAATAATAAATCTTAACTGATGTTACATCTTGTCATTACATTATTCATATTTATTTAATTATTTCAGTATCCTAACTGTTTTAATATTTCAACAACCTCTTATTGCTATGCAAACTTTCAGTGTGCGCTTACATGAATCAGGGACGGTGAGCTGTGCCTAGATGGGATTTTTTGAAGAGGCCACACTGCCGGATCGACCACTTGGGCCCCAACTTCAACTGGTGCATTTCTACTGAATAACTGCGTATACTCGGTTATTCTAAAAGTAATATGAATGAATTCATAGAGCGAACTACTGTAGTTATTGACAGTAATGCAGTTAATGAGGTGCAAAAAACTGATGCACAACGTACAAGAAAAGGCAGTTATTGATCGTTGCGTGAATAAATGACGGGTGAATCCTTACTATCTAAAAGCTCTTGTTCCAGACTTGGGTTTCGTAAATAGGTACTTCCTCGTGTGGACAAAAGAGGGTCGGTAAATCAGGACAAAATCTACCTCGCTCCGGAACCTAAACTAACTTCAAAATATTCTTCTTGAGTCCGTAGTAGTACGAAAACAACCGTCATTTGTCCGAAAAATTTGGGAAAGTTATGAAAATGGCGCACTAGCCATTTGGTTGAGTGAAAAGAGGTTAATATGTAAATACTATAGGATCAATATAGCCGACAGTACTAGAGCGGTTTTTGGGTCGCTGATTAAAAATGTAGGGTAAAAATTGTAAAATAGATAATCGATTTTATTTGTGTAGCAAGTAGCTACGTGCGAAGAGAGTGGGGAAAGGAATAGCACGCTACGCAATATCATAAACGTAAACGCCTCCATGTTTGCGCCACAGTGTCTTATCTTTGCTAAGAAAATACTTCCTGGTGCTGATCCTAATTCGCTTGTTACCATCGAATAGGAAAAAATCTCCCCCGAGATCTGCAACCTTGTCGTTGATGGAGGGGCTTACTGGTTGATACGTAACGGTGTCGACAAAACCAAAAGCAGACGTGTAGCAGACTAGATATTGGATGCCCGTTCCCTCAGTGCTGTGCCTGCTCCGAGGAAAAAATTAGGGGCCTCGGTGGATGGCGGTTATCTTCGGTCTGATGCATGCGCTCCCGCATCAAGCTGGAGACTGTATACACCTGTCAAGACTATCCGCGAAACTGCTGCTTATTGTGCGCCCTGGACGCTTACGTGCCTGGAGTGCTTGGCAACTGGTTGGCTATTCTGACCAGGCAGTGGCGCTCCCGTATTAATCGGGAGATTGCACATACCCTTGATATGGCCATCCTTCAACCCTACCGGTGACTGGGAGTGCTTGGGTAATATTTGCGAAAATGCAAAAGCTCACTGGCGGCTCGAGCGGCTGAAACCGCTGAGACAGTTACTCGATGGGCTGGAGCTAAAAGTTTGCCACCCGATCGCGTCGGTGTCCTGGCTTCCTTCCCCCTCCTGCATGCGTGCGCCCCAAAGACCAACCACCCATACGCCTAGCCCATGGTGAGTCGCGGGGCCAAGAACGGACAGATTTCCTGCAACCTCATCAGGAGTGGGTGGGAGACAGTTTCCGAGGCAAAGAAGACCAGTCAGCGACTCCAGCGGATGACATCGCGAAGACAGTTAGCTTCACGCCCTGAAGCCCAGAGACTGCCACCCTCCTACGCCGACATCCTTCTAATCCGCTGCTCTATCCCATTCACTCTCCCAAGGTAATCCACTACCTTTCATCTGCTTCTCTTGACCTGCACACGGGAGCAGATGGCAGGGGTCGCCCCAACAAGCTCGCGGGACCTGCGTCTCTGCGGTTATTCCGCGGGGGCCACGGAATCGGGAGTCTAACTAATTTTCTTTTTTTTATTTCAGGGTCCTTTTTTCTTCCTTAAACCTCCTCCTTCCTTCCCACCCCCTCTCCTTCCTTAAGGTGGCCTGTTTCTGCTTGCTTCTCTTGATCACGATCGGGACCAGCAGGTGGGAGGTCGCCCTGACTAAGCTGCAGCGGCGCTGAAGCCGGGAGCCTTACTAATCTTTATTTTTTCCAGGTTTCTAATCATCCGTTTCTTGTAGGTCACTAATCATCCTCTTTTCTTCCAGATCAACAATGCTCTCTGGCTTACCGGCGTAGACTGCCGGCTTGATTTAGTGCAATGGGCCGGGAATATTTTGGGCCGTGTGCGAGAACCGGCGCCCTGGGTTATGATGCGAGTTCGGAAATGAGTGTCCTGAGCGTTTTGCCGTCTGAACTCGTATTATTCGCACTAGACCTCGTGTCTATACCCACACGGATCCTTTCGAGATGATTGTAGTCCACACCCTGAAGGGTAGCCCGGGGTGGACGAAGGCGCAAAAAGTGATATGCCAACAGGGGTTCACCGCCTTGCTTGGAAACTTCGTTTCGGTATTGCGTCTCGTTGCGGCTAGCAGGCTGATGTCAGGGCCGAAGAGCGATACTGTTGAACAGGTAGGTTTACATTTTAAATGTAGGGCTCGATATTTAAGGCATACTAAACTCAAGATGTAGGAACCGTGCCGATGGGTGCATTGCTGCGGGGACGGGGAGTCGTGAACGATTTATCCCGGGATACCTGTCATCCCCTTAGTATAAATAGGCTTAGCGGCACAATGCCGTTCTGCGTCGCTCGACTTTTATTTCCGCACTATCCGTGGGAAAAAAAATATTGAATCTTTTATTCAGAATTCGGTGAGGAGGAGTGCTCGCCTTGCGAATCTTACAGTCTTTCCGATAGTGGGAGGCTGGGGAAATCCCCGTTGTCGGATCGCGCGAACTCTCGTCCGTGCGCTCGGTGGCGGCCTCCACTCCTTCAAGGGCGCCTCGCCAAACTGTGCCCGGGCGTGGCCGCAACCCACCCGACGGGGCACAAATTCAAGTTTGCAGCTTTCGTGCTGTCCGCGTCGTTCTGCAGAGGATAGATATTTTCTCCAGATCGGTTGGGGTATGCGTAGGAGCCTTGAAGGCTATTGTTCGGACTAGCACCACGAATAGGGAAGTTAGTGCCGCAATGTCTCCGCAATCCCACTCGTCGTGTGTCGACAACTACCGCGTCCGCGTTCGTAACTGTGCCTGCGTGTCCGCGCGTCGATGATTTCAGTGGCTAGACTACCACTGGCAGGTAAATGCACGAGAGTTAGGATACTAGAGTTGAACATGCGACGTTCGACTGAAGTAGCAGGTGAGGTGTGTTAGCTCGTAGCCGAAAAGCGACTGAACATCCGGCTCTTGCAGGAAATATACGTCCAGAAGCGGGGCAGAAGCCACACCTTCGACGGCTTAGGAACTGGGATGAGGATCGCTGCTGACTGCTCACAACGTCCGTGGGCAGCCGTAGTGGTCTGTAATCCTAACATCCAATTGATGTTGGTTTCGCAGCTCAGTTCCCCGCACTGTGCGTGTGCGGAGGTTCTGGCGCCCGGCTTCTCGTTCTACGTCGCCGCGTGCTATTTTCAGTAGAGTGACGACATCGAGAAGCACCTCAGACACTTCAAGAGGGTGCTTCATGTTCTGAGGGAAAAGAGACTATTATTGGGAGGTCCGAGGGGACTGCACCACCAGTGATCACAACTCAATCGACGTCAGATTAAGAGTGCCGAAAGCGGCAGGCGGTAGTCAGTGTTCTGGGGATACTCGGTTCGATGTAAATTAATCCGATTGGGAGCAGTTCGCTGTGAGCCTGGCAGACCTTTCCAGGTTACGTCGTGAAGATGGCGGATATGCTCGGGGCCATTCTGAAGGAGGCCTGCGCTCTGTCGAGGCCGAAAAAACGACAGTTTTGGAAGGGATGCTTCCAGAGGGAGCAGAACGAACTCTCTCGCCTCGCCAAAAGGCTGAGCTACTCGCTAGCTGACGGGAGTTTATTATGTCGTACGACAACTCGGACCGCTGAGACTTCGTTTACAAGCACTAGGCGGGCAAGCTCCGGTGATGGTTCCACAAGTAGTATGGAAGAAACCGCCAGCTACCTTCTGGATACCCACGTTCAACATGCCCGGGAGTAGGAGGATACGCTCTAACACCGTGCGATCAGAGAGTGCTCACGCGAGGTGCCCAGCACGGACGATACCCCTATCTTCACAGAGGAAGAAGTCACCACTGCTGTGAAACACTTCAAGGTGAGGACGTCTCCAGGTCCAGACCTAATCGTGGTCTGCGCCGTCAAGATCGCGTTTAGGACAATCCTTGGTCAATTCGTGCGACTGTACAATGGGTGCCTTCAGTGGGGCGTCTTTCCCGTCACTTCGAAGAAGGGCTCTCTTCGAGTCTTCCTGAAGAGCGAGGACAAGCATGCGAGGGGCCCCAAATCTTATAGGCCCATCTGTCTCCTCCCCGTGCTAGGTAAATTGCTTGAGAAGCTTCTCAAACTCAGACTGGCCGACATGTCGATGTCGTCCGTAAAGATCTTCGATCACCAGATCGGATTTAGGTCTGGACGGTCGACGGAGTACGCTGTGGTCGAGCTGCGTATAGGTTGCTCTTTACCTCGGAGGAGAGATACGTCGTCGCGTTACTCTTCGACAATGTGTGGTGGCCACTAATGCTAGACAGCCTTAGAGAGCGTGAGTACCTCGAGGCTAAAGGTCAAGAAGTAGTTAATAAGATTCAGGATTAGTGTGGGTTAGCTAAGTTAGTGGTCTCAGAGACCAAATAGGAGACAATCGTCCTCAAAGAAAAGTTCATCGAAAGAGCACCGTCAGCAAGAAGGGGAGGAGCGTGCCCGGATAGGAAACGCAAAGCGATAAGGAATTCGAAAGCCAAATTAGGTAATGGGCCGCCGACCATCCATCTAGGGAACGCGAATATTAAGTTTAAAGACAGTGTTAGGTATCTTGGCGTCCATTTCAATAGGGGCATGAGAGTCCGCTCCAATGTCAATTATCTGAGAAAAAAGCTCGGGTCGGTCTTCAGCAAGTTAGGTAGGCTGGCTTGATTCCTGTGGGAAATCCAATTCAAAGCGCTCTCAACTGTGTATCGGAGCCTGCTCGTCCCGGTTTTGACTTATGCTACCGTTGGATGGACCGACCTATACACTGAGGGCGCCCTGAAAGTCTTTAGGTCCATGCAACGCCAGGCGCTCATTTCGATGACCGGAGCTTATCGCACGACATGGGGGCGCGAAGTCGCAACCTTGAAGAGCCATCCACACCACCGAGTGGCCTAGCTCCGTAGGTTTAAATTAGCTTCCGCTTTAGGAAGGGCCAAGCTCGAGATTCTCTACCAATTTTTTTACTTTCTTTCAGATTCCCCTTAGTATTAGGAGGACTGGAAAGTAATGTCGTTTCTGCGCATGTCACTATTTGATTGTCATTTTTCAGCTAATTGTGTACATCAAAGTCGTGGCAAAGACATTCTGAGGTTATAGTGACTTACTTAGTTGTAAATAATTAAATTAAAATTTTTTTTTACAATTTTGGGTGAAATGGTCAGCCAAATACCAGAAGATGTACATATCCAGCATTACATGCTTTTTGAGTTTCGCAAGGGTAGTAACGCAACAGTTTCTACCAAAAACATTTGCGATGTTTATCCAAATGCATTAGACGTTCGTAAATGCCAAAGGTGGTTTTCAAAGTTCAAATCCGGTAATTTTTATCTTTCCGACTCATATGGATCAGGAAGACCAACAACGTCAGACAATGACGTGTTAAGGGCGGAAGTGGAATCAAATCCGTATCAGACAATCAAGGAATTGTCAAATAGTCTTAAGGAACCTTGGTCGACCATCCAAGAGCATTTGCAGCAGATTGGGAAAGAAAGCAGAGCAGGTGTTTGGGTCCCGCATAATCTGTCCGAAGAGAACAAAGCGAACCGATCCACCAGATGCAACTTATTGCTTCAACGGCATAATACAGAAGCGTTTTTTGGTCGCTTGATCTTCGGAGATGAAAAGTGTTAAGCCAGGTTTACACCCCAAAAAGGCTCTTTTGTGTGTTTGGTGGAGTATTCGCGGCGTTGTTCATTTTGAGGTGCTGAAATCTGGACAGACTGTGAATGCAGACCTTTACTGTGAACAATTGGATCGTGTAAATAAATCTTTAATTGAAAAGTGGCCAGCGATTGTCAACAGAAAAGGCGTTATTCTACAACACGATAATGCAAGACCGCACTGCGCAAGACGAACCCTGGAAAAAATTAATGAATTGGAGTGAGAGGTACTGCCCCACTCACCATACTCGCCCGATGTTGCACCATCGGATTTCCATTTATTCCGATCGCTTCAACACTTTCTAAGTGGCAAAAGATTTGCAAATTTGGATGATATCCAAAATGCCATCTCTATATATTTTGCTCAAAAACCAATCAATTTTTATCGATCCGGCATTGAAAATTTGCACACTAGATGGCAAAAGGTTGTTGATAATGAGGGTGATTATATCATTGATTAAAAATAAAAGCTCGTTAAAAATTTGTGTTTGAATTTAATGTAAGAAAACGACATTACTTTCCGGTCCGTCTAATACTTCCCACCCTCCAAATCCCAATTCCTTCCCAACTCTTCAAGAGGGTTAGGGCGTATTTCCGGGTAAGGATACAGTGAGTGGGCCTCCCCGTGGTTCCCTGTAGACGTAAGGTGCCCCGAACGACGGCTTGCGAAGGAGCATCGGGGACACACCACGACTAAACCTCTTATATCCTGCGCATAAGCCCACAGGCGCTGCTGGATTTTTTCTTGGCCGTGTTTGAGGTACTGATGGCGTGCTAGGTGATGGATAGTAGTTTGTTTCACATGCCAGTTTTGGCGAAGACGCGTGGGTTCCATGCCTTCAGGTGTGGGCCCTTACACTTTCTGCCGTCCGATGCCCTGAGGAAGTTGCCGTGGAGGATCTCCCCATGTGTTATGTACCGATTCGCTAAGAACCGCTCTCGATTTAGTTTAAAGAGACAACTCAAGGGAAAGGATAAGAATTACCGATTATAAGGATCTCGAACAATCAGAATGATTAGTTCTTGGATTTGACTATTGTCAAATCAATCTATTTTGGGGTACCGATCGAGGTGCCTCAAGCTGGCTCGTGTTCCCGTGGTATCTGTTGATAATTTTTCTAGCTGTGTTTTCTATCCGGTATAGAAATTTCTCGCTTGTGTATTTCTTGCGTTGCTCTCGCTATATCCAGAAAATCCCATCGATTTTCGGTGTGTTTTGAAGGTGCAGTACTGTGCTGCACCTGTACTGTGCAGTGCCCACCTGAGTGTCCTCTAGATACAGTTCTCGACCTTCACGGATTAACTGAATCAGCTACGGTAAGGATTCCCAATTTATAAACGGATCACGAGTTTAAAATTTTCGAAAAATCGATTTTTGGTTTAGTTCAGTTTCTGAAAGCAGAAAATCTCGAAAGTATTCCCTGAAAATTGCAGGCCGATCCGACATTTAATTTCGGAGATATGCGAATTTAAGTGACGCATTTCCAGCCGTGCGCAGCAGGTAGCCGAGCAGCAGCTGTGCTCTCTTTATAGCAAGGGTTCGTAGGGCTTTTGTGGCCTTTACAATGAATCTATTGTTTGTTTCCAAAAGGTGTGACATTATAGTATATCATAGCTGAACGAATCGTTCTCAAGTTTACTTCACTTATTCAAAACATCAACATATCAAGCTGGATCGAATTATGATGACTACAGAAGCATTACCGATAAGATACGGAGACACCGGACACCGGATCCCGAGGTATCTTTATACCGAACGATCGAAAGGAAGTCAGTGAGAATTGACAGCTGAATCGAGCAGCATCACTCTTATTAATATTCAGTTATTCATTTAGAGTTAAGGTGATTTTGTAATCCTTTTTAAAAACTATAAATTCAACCGAAACAACATAATTATCGTTCGCTTTTTCGATTTATCAATTACTTTTTTTTATAGCCAAGAAACTAGTAGCTTTTATCGAAAAGAAAAACACTTTTTTTTACCAAGAATGACGCCATTTAGATACTCGATAATCAAAAGTGAGATTCAGTCTTCAGAATTCAACAAGTACAGCAACGTGAGTAGTAACAAAGTGAGCGTAATTCAAATCCGAAAGGATAACGCATCGTAAAATCGTCACAAAGTTTGAGCTTGATTATACCCTCTGGGATAGAGCATATTTATTACATAAAATCATTGTTCATAATGTTGTAGGAAGCTACGGCATACCAGCACTCGCTATTCCGACTAGCCCTTCGTGTGAAGAAACATTGTCAAAGTTCTGAGGAGAGCACTGCGATCTGTCTCAGAAACTTCAGTTGACGCCATATTGATTTCGATCTATTATCCTCGTCATGATTAGTCAATTCGCACGTAGTGCCATAGCCAATAGATAAGCAGAGCACCACTAGGACTACCGTATTAAACAGGCGCATCCTCTGTTCCTCACGGGCAGGTCAGAGAGAGATAGAAATAGATAACAAATATAGGACGCTTCCCTGACAATCCTTTCCTACAATATCAACATTTATATTAGACAATTGTAACTGACGCACATCACAAAACTATTTGTCACTGATAATTTAATAAATTTGTTATTTTATTATACCACCATAATCCTGTATCGCCTAAATTCTTAAAGCCGCCAGCCCCGAACGCTTACCTACATTCCACTTCGTGCACTTATAAGGAGCATACGAAATTGCACTATCGACAAACGTTACACGCCTTTAAAAAAAAATCACAAAACTGACCTTATTTTTGACTCTGTAAACTGTGACCCCTTAATTAGTGAAGTTATTTCGATCTTATAACTCCGATTCGTTCTGTAACGTTCTCGATTAATTGCTCTCCGTTTCCGGCACTATTTACCTGACGCTTACTCCGAACCTTTCTACCTCAACCTAGCAGCCTGAGCGGCCGTGCATTTCCGTAATCGTTCACTCCCGTTCGAGCATCCATTTACGTTTTCTAATTTTCCCGACCCCAAAGATCAACACCAACCTACGGTTGACGGTTCACGATTTCACACTTCCCCAAAAATCGACAGAATCCATTAAGTTACCGTCTTTTCTGATAGATTGCGTCCACCTCAACTCTCAGGCCATACTAGTTTGTCAGTTCCTGGTAAAACAAGAATTGACTGGCATCCGCCTAGCATGCGGATGCATAGACGAAGGGTGAACAGCCGAAAGTGACGTAGGTCAGCTCTCAAATTTTCATTATCGGAGTCGAGTTAAGAAAATACGTTACAATGTATTTCTTAAAAAACAATTATAATAATATAGGTATTAAAACGAAAAATCTATACTTCTTTGACTACATTAATTGATCATTTACCGACATACTAGATACAGGAGAGTCGCGAAACCTGCTTGATTAATTGACTGTGGATTTCTTCGTTTATACAATACATAGAAAAATCTGGCACCGTCTTGCAATATAACCTAGATGGGCACACGAATGTATGTAGCCGTGTAGGGAAGTTCGGCGTACTATATAGGATATCTCCGTAGATTCTGCGGTAAGTCGAGTATAATATGTATGGACACGTTTCCTATACTGCATTGTGCACAATCATTTTCACCGAACAGTATGGGGAGATTCCCTAAACTGCCGGAATATTTTTAGTTTGCTATGCTATTTGAAGTTTAATCCCATGTTTTTATACAGTCTGTAATTAAAAAATTCTCTCCGTGTAATAATAAAAGAGTAGGATGTGAGCATATATTTGTGCATTTCGTTAAACTTCACGCAAAACCGGTATACATATATTGATTTTTTGATTACTTTTTAATTTTCAACCCGGTACCAGAGGAAATTTTCTTAAAAAAAAAAAAGACAATCGCAGTACGTAATGTGTTAACATTTATATAATGATAGTTTTAATAGTTCCTTATAACAGTCAGTGCCTTCTTAATGCTCGCAGATAATAACAGACATAGCCCAAAACGCTCTGCCAAGTGCTAACTGCCCAGTATAAACACTTATGACAATAACCCACAAAGTTTAAGTAGCGAGCAACCAATCAGCTAGAATTGTTGCAATTCTTCGATAAACTACTAATTTTATTGACGGTAAAAACGTTATATAATGTTTCACGATTTCTAAAAATGTTAAATGGAGCCACTGGTACAAAATATTACGAGAGCAGCGTGAAGTCAGCCTCCGCATTTTAAAATGGCTGTATTCTTTCTTCTGCTTGGTACAAATAAATATAACTCGAAAGTGAACGTCATTGGAAGGAGTACTATCCCGTTGTTCTACTGAAATTCTGATACAACAATGCGGGGGCGAGGTTCACAACAGGACTGCTCTCTTGTGACGTATAACGGAGTAGTTTTTTGATTAAGGGTAGGCTCTAAATTTGACTATCGCGTATTTTGGGAGCTCTTAATTCTTAAAGTATATTCCAAGTGTAAAAACAATAGAATGTTTACGTAGGGAAGTACTCCTCTTGTGTGATAGAAGTATAAGGGGGTGTGGTTTTTCGACAAAAGAGGTGGGTTATAAATTTGAATACTGCGTATCTTTAAACCTCTTAAATCGTAGAATAGATTCCAAATGATAAAACACTTTAATGTTCAAGTGGGACTTCCGCATGATGTGTATTTTACTTTTGTAATTTGGGGTATAATCATGTATCTTGAATGGAGAGAAAAAGTCAAAAGTGAACGGCCATTAGCCAATATCATGCAAGGGTGAAAAATGCAAAGTTTAAGATTTGTGGAAAGGTTTTATTTTTTTTACATTTTCACACTCATTTAAGATACATGCTTCTACCTTTGAGTAGCGATATTTTACTAATGGAGTTCCACAATAGTATTCCATTATTATACATTTCATGGAATTAATTCATCTTATTTACATGACCATAAAAAAAGAAAATATCAATTTTAATAACTTAACGAAACGTTCGATGTATGTCATATTCATTTTTGGACATGATAGCATGGAACTGAAGTTATGCAATCATCATTGCAAAAAAGTGCGTTTGCATGTACAATTTTTTATTTTCAACTGAGCCATTTTGGTACAAATTGTTCGCCTTTTTAATGTAAAAATTAATATTTGTCTAACACAGTTTCATATCAGCAATCTTACAACTTCCTACAGAAAGATATAACAGTAACCTATGTCACAGGTTTCATAACTATTATATCTCTGAATAGGAATTTGTCATATATATGCAGAGTTGCAAAAAATGCATTATTTTTATAATGCATTATTGATTTCATTAGTAATTATTTTAGTAGCGAGTAATTGGACTTAAATTCCATTAAACATTATTCATTTAATGAATAATGGGGTCAAGAAAAACATTGCATTAATCTTCTAATTAATAATGGCAATTTCAGGCCATTAAACATTACATTAGTACTGGAAAATGAAAAAACATATCATTTTGCATTACGTTATTAATGGTTAATTGGAACAGCGTTACATTAAACATTACTAAAGTGATAGGTAATGTGGAAAGCATTATATTACCTATTACTATATTAATGAAAAATTAAAGTAATGAATAATGCAAAATAACTATAATATTCCATTAATACAGTAATGAATAATGTAAAATATAAACATGAAGCATTACTTCGAGTAATGCATTACTTTCGGGTGATGCATTATTGGAATAAAAATATTTTATTCATTTACATGGCAGTGCCAATGAAATTTTCCTTGACTTATAGATGTGGAAAATGTAGGTTAACGCAAAGGGTTAAGGGAATAAAGTGGATGAAATGCGATGATGAAGTGGATGGATGGTTAGAAGGGTAGAATAGGGTCCTTAATTGGAGATAATCGTTTTCAATCAATGATTTTCGGTAAAAGAAATGAAGACAGCCGCTCCCCCTGTTAAAATATGGAATATTTTACTTATGGAATTATATATTTTATTTATGGAATGAAAATATAAGTACCTACGCTTAAAAACACATGCAAATTTCATGTGAATTTAAGTGTTACTATTTCGAAAACATAAAGCGCACAACCGCTATCTTCGTCTTCATTCGCTTTCCTTTTCGAACCACATGTTTTAGAGAGACGTTGAGACAGCAACACCACAAAGTAAATAAAAAGACCACAGACAATTCCAATTTTTCTAATATTCATGCTTCATGGTAAAATAATCAAAGTATTACTATAGTAATGGGTAATGGAACACTTTTGCGTTATTCATTACTTCGTTAACGGATAAAGTAATGTTTTTCGGATTACCCATTACATTAGTAATCGATAATGGAACACTTTTGCATTACCCATTACTTCAGCAATGGATAATGTACTGTTTTTCGTATTATCCATTATTAATGTAACGCATAATGGTTGTGTTTTACATTTCTTATTACCAATGTAATGCTTAATGTTTTTTATCGTCCAATTGTAATTATTTCTGTAATGGATAATGTATTATTTTCACATTATAATTTCGGCAACCCTGTGTATATGTAATAATGCTGACATATAACTGTGATTTTTTTATTATTGAGGTCATTTATACATCCTTTTCACAATGAAGTCGTACTCGCCTATAATATGTAACCGCCAAAAACTAAAATGTGCTTTGCAGGGAACCTCTTTCTTATCGCATTTAATAGCACAGCAGAAGGCACATTGATGTATTACTATCAAATATGACTTTTTAGCATGAAATAATAAAATAAATATCTATGAAAGCTCACCCGTCGTCTGCATCATTGTCTTGCCAACATTAGAGGAGCCTTGCTGCTGATTTGTAGTCAGTGTTGTTGCAGATACTACATTGGTCGTTAAAGCCGTTGGTTGCGTACGGGCTTTAGCTACAGCGGCACAAAGTGTTGGTCCAATGTAACCATAATCCAATTTATACTCTTCAACGATATCAGGTGGAGGTCGCATAGTTTTTAAAACAGGTGCGACGGATTTCTGAAAATATTTTATAATTAATTTTATACGCCTAAAAAAAGATAAAAGGAACAAAATACGTACTACTAGCAGAGTTTTTATATGACCTGCGCCGTTTTTATCAACACTCGAAAGTCCTGGTCCTTCAATGCATGCTTCAATACGCTCCGAAATTGACTTTATTTTTGGTATAACTAGAGCTTTTACCACTTCTGGTCCCAATTCAGATAGTCCATCAATCGCTCCATATAAAGATGCTAGATGCGTCTACAATTTATTTTTATTCTTGAATCGTTGCTCATTTTTTAAATATTTATAGTACGCATGACTTACTTGATTATTCTTCGTCAAGGCTTGGCTAAACATACGAGTTACTCTAGTTTGGACATTATTAGTCGATGTGTTAAAATTTTTACATATTTGGGCCATGAGTCTAGATGCAAAGTCTCGCAAAGCCCAATGATTGTCCATTTCTGGCCTCATACATAACTGACGCGAAACTATGCAGGTTGCAATTGATGGAATAAGTTCATGTAACTATAATAAAAAAATTGACAACTCAATAATTAAGCAATCACTTGAAGAGATGTCATGTAAAAAATATGTAACAAACGTACATATTTCTCCAAATAAAGACTTGGATTGTCAAGTAATGCTTTCACCATTCTCATTAAATAAATTAAGAGGGCAAGGTTATTTTGAACCACATTGACTCGCACACCTTCTGCAATAAATGTGCACATACGAGCTAACATTTCATGGAGGCCTGGATCTGCAGAAAGAGATTGAAGCGCTTCTGCTCTACGTGCTTCATCCGAACCAACGCAAGCTTCTGTGATTTCCTTATAGTATAATTGCTGTTCAACGCTTAATTCATGAGTTGCAAGCTGCTTCACATGAACAGTTTCAACATTTCGTAATTTTTGACTTTTTCCTCCTCCTCCAGGTTTACCAACACCCATACTTTGACCTTTATTCGAAAGTTTGCTTGTTGGATCTACACTTTCTAACTTCTGAGCGTCTAAAATTACATGGGTAGTTAGAATTCTTACTCTCATATACAGGAATATACTTTAGATTGAATCCCAACATCAGTTTAGCATTCAGGTATTATTTTGTAAATCATATAAAAGATTATACAAATAAGATTTTTTTGACTTTTACCTTTAGAGACTGGTGGTGGATTTTCCGGTATAGTAGGTTGCACCCCATCAATACAAAGCCAGTGTGCTCGTAACGTAATTTCTAAGGGTAATTTTGGCCATGTTTGACTGCCAGACATAGATACCATTTCATTAAGATCAATTTCTTTTTCTTCTACAAAATGTAATTCTCTGCCTCCACCGGAAGCAAATCGAAATGGAACATGATCTTTTGCAAAAAATCCATAGGTAGGTTCAATATTTTTTATTTTTAGAGCATGGTCTATATCATGCATTGACATTTTCTGTCTTTTACCATGTCGCATAAATTTTGCAGCATCCTGTAATAAAAAATTATAAATCTCATACATATTTATAATCTTACTTAAAATATCAACTTAGGATTATACTAACCTGTATGATCTCTTTAAGTCGGTAACTGACATCTTCAGCAAGATCTTTAGCAGCTTCATCAGGTAAATTTCCAACACCAATACTTTCGGCAATAACTTTTATAGATTCTTGAGATAACGTTGTTCCATATATAGATTCACTCTCACTCATTGTGAACTTCTTTTAATACTGTATTACAGTTTAAGGGGGAATGGTACAGCTCACAGACTACTTATTGGAGACATGGCACTCCCGTGCTATAGACTGTTAGCATAGGCAACAGCGCCACCTTATCGGTAGGTTATATCACTATCCTATGCTATCACTACCGTTGAGTGTAGACGTACGTGAAGTTAGCACTGTAACTTTTATTTTTTGGATTTTTTCTTTTGCTAAAAAATTGTTGGTTTTTTGTTGGTTTTTGTTGGAACAATTAGAAAATTTGTTGG
>JARQSW010000702.1:290382-339470 GCA_030142375.1 Calameuta pallipes | reverse complement strand
GTCCTTATTCATCCATACGCATCTAAGAGAGATGTAATTACTTTTACAGTACTGTCAGTAAATTTCGGAATACACCCGTAGTCTGTCGCAGTCTGTCGTTTCTTTCTACGCACAAGGAGAACCAATTATAGCAAGGCAGGGTCCAGCTTAAATTTGATTGGTTATGCAGTGAACTCCATCTCCCCCCTCCATTTTGGCTTCGCTCCCCTTGCCATAACAACAGTTTACGCTCCATCCTTGTATTTTTATATCTATGCGTGAGACTGGTTCGAGAGTTCTCCGCACATGTGGTGCGTCGACGCCGAAATAAAACTTGAACCATGAAAAATCGACTTATTGGCAATCTTCATATTCATCTCTGTAGCAACTGTCAATCGGTTGTCAAGCATGTAAATTTTAAGAGGTTGAACAATTGATTATTCTGAGATGCAGAGAAAATAAAAAATGGTATTATTTTTTACAGTACTATATGAGAGGATAAAATAAGGCATCTTGTAAATTATTGACCCCTTGATTTCTTCAAGATAAGTTGATGTACTGCAAGTAAATAAATTGTAATTTTGTTGGTATTCTACAAACTCCTCGCATTCAAGCTTTATAGGCTTGCTGTCTTATTCAATTTTTAAAGTACATTTTACTAGGCTCATAGGTTGTCAGACATAATGTCTATTAAATTTGAATATATTTGTCCTTAAATCGTTAGTGTTAGATGTTTGTATTGAAGTTCATGCATATTCACGATATCTGGGAAGTTTTGTATAAATTCTCTTTAATAAATATTTGTTTCTCATTCAATAAATATGTAATTACAATTTGTACGTGTAATATAGAAAAAATAATTGAGTAGCAACATAATGTAAATGATTTTCTGAGAACATTATAAACATTTCGTTATGACACCTTGGGCATAGAGAAAGTTTGGTGAAAGAAGGAACAGTTCAACTCCAATCGAAGGAATACCTCATACATATATGATATATATTACAAAGAGATGGTTGTCATAATGTACAAAGACATATACATATGTATGAGACCCAATTTATTAAGAATATAAAAATGCTGAGGAATAAATTAAGTAAATAAATACGAAGAAAATCAAGCAATTAAAAGAATTTGAATAATAATCAACCAGCCATGTCACGATAAAGTATAAAATGTCTTTTGACACATAAATTTGTTACAAATGGACACGATTAGAAATTTGAGATTGAAAATTGAGATCAATCGTTTTTGAAATTAGGGCAAAATAGTTGATGGTAATATACAATCGGTTGAACTCCTTCTTGCACTGACTCCCTCCTTTGAATACTGGCAATGAGTACGACATTTAACAAATTAAAATTCAGTATGATTTGTAATTTTTCCAATTTGTGCTCAGAGTACTCCAAACTCTTTAGCGAGCTACCTTCTGCCCGCTAATTTTTGTAAACGCGCCTTAAGTCCGGTGTCGCTCATCTTTATTGTTTTCACTTGACGCTTTCTTTCGTATTTTTGTTGTACTTCCTTCATTTTCTCCTTCCGTATTCGTTGTTGCTCCTTTTTCCATATATCCTGAAAAATATGCAGATGATTATACTAAGTTGTCATATACTCCTTGTTCAATTAGAATTATTGTGACTTACTTTGAAATCCTGACAAAATCCAAGCCAAAGAACAAAAAAATCATTGGGATCAGCTGTGTCAAGAGTAGCTCCTTTAGGAACGTACTGATAAAATTGCATTACAGCTTTGAATTTTATCTTCGCTTCCTGCAAGGCTTCCTTCTCATTAACAAGTTCGACCACTGCCCTGTTTAGGAAGGAGTCCATTTTTTCCTTAAATGGACCTGCAGTCTCAGGACTTGCTTCGATGACCATTTTACTTTTGACTTTGCACGCTGTAAATGAAAGGTTTGTCCTTAATGGATGATTTTTGTCTTTGAATAAAAATGGTTCCAGTCCCTTTGACTTTTCAAAGTTGAAGTCGTAAACATTTGACAGTAATAACTTTTGACTTACCGTCCAATTCCTTTTCGAGCTTATCGAGTTCCTTCTTAATGTCGTCAAAATTGATAGTAGAAGCCGCCTCTACATCGGCTGGCTCTGGAACTGGTAACGGTAACGGTTCATCAAAACTGTAGTCCGTTTTCTGCGCTAATTGAACCCTTACTACATAGTGTAACAACGTCACTCCAGGTATTTTCGACTTAACGTCTTTCAATTTGCTGAGGATCTCCAGGCCGAAGCCGTCGGCCTGGCCTCGCATCCGATTTCCGCCGTTCATGTAATTTCCCAGAGTTAAAATAAGGGCCATTACTTTTTTCAAGGAATTTGAGTTTTTCAAGTAGTCGCAGGTCGAACGAAGGTTCGTCAATTTTGAGGAAACTGTCGAGACGGCATCTTGGAATTCCGATTGGAACATCAGACAGAATATTCTTTCGGTGAAGTGTTTTATTGTCGAGAGACGTTTCAAAAATAATTCTGGTCTGTCTAATGGAACTTCCGGTTGTGCCTCTTCGTGCGCTGCAATATCTTCCAGCTCCTTTGCCGTTGGTCTCTGTAATACTTATCAATTAATTTCTAGTCGTAAATGAAATTTTATGTTAAAAAAATAATCATCACTTACGACTTCATAAATCTGCTGTAATGCTTCCAGGCTGACTACGGTTGTATCCAAATTGTATATAGCATTTTCAACTTCGCAGAAATCCATATGCAAACTCTTCTCGAGAATACCAACCATCTTTGATCGTTTTGAGTCCAGTATTTTTGCAGGTTGAATCTTTGATGGTTTGTCCAGGTTTTCCTTTTTCTTCGTTGGCTTTCTTTCCGTCACTTGACGAGAAAACAAGTCTGAGAATTCTTTCATATCGAGATTCTTCTCCTCTTCTAATTCTGCCCAGAGCGGAACCTTCAATTATTTTTTTCAGTATGAAATGTTATTCATGAGAAATGACGTCTTACGACTGTAGAGTATGTCGTTTCTCACCTGAGGAGGAGAGTCAGGTGTTTCAATAGCAACCGGAGGTGTATTTGCTGGTACCAGTAACCTAGTCCAATAGAGTGGTTTCATAGGAATCTCAGGATTTAACGGTTGTTTCCTCATGACTATTCCGCAGCAATTATTTCAGATTATTCTAATTTGACTATAAATTTTTTATGTTTATGATTTTGGCGATGGATACTTACCAGCTCTGCTAGGAGGATTCCAACCTCCGACCGATGGTGATGGAAAAGGTAATGGTCCACCCATTGGCGGAGGTGGTGGAGGCATAGTGGATCCGGGTAATGCAGGTGGTGCTAGACCTCCCATGCCCGGTAGCGGTGGAGGTGGTGGTCCCGCCATTCCAGGTATTGGAGGTGGAGGTGGACCTGCCATTCCAGGTATTGGAGGTGGAGGCGGAGGTGGACAGGCCATTCCAGGCATTGGAGGTGGAGGTGGGCCTGCCATACCAGGCATTGGAGGTGGAGGTGGGCCTGCCATTCCAGGCATTGGAGGTGGAGGTGGGCCTGCCATTCCAGGCATTGGAGGTGGCGGAGATGGTCCCGCCATATCAGGCATTGGAGGTGGCGGAGGTGGTCCCGCCATATCAGGCATTGGAGGTGGCGCAGGTGGTCCCGCCATATCAGGCATTGGAGGTGGCGGAGGTGGTCCCGCCATATCAGGCATTGGAGGTGCTGTCATTTCGGGAATCAGATGCGGTGGTGGTGGTAGTTCTGTCATTTCAGGCATCGGAGGCGGTGGTGATCTTATAAATGCTGGCATCGTGGGTGACATAGCTGGTTTTACCAATCGTTGTACAGGAGATGCCGACGATATCCATTTAGTTTCTGGGATTGACGTCGAAGGTGGCAGACCAGTTTGAGAAAATACAGAAAACAACGATAATCCTTCTGCGTCAGACACTGGTGGAGGTGGAGGAGGCGATGCGAAAGATGAGTCTGTCTTAACTTTTTGGATCTGTACCGTTTTGGATTCCATTTTTGTAGAATCCTTCGTTTCCCCCGGTGAACCGAAATTTAGCGTCCTCGCCTTCAGTTTCTTTGAAGATTCAGGACTTGTAACCAAATCATTGACAATTTCGTTAAGATTCAACTTACGACTCAAATTTTTAGTAATCTCTGTATCGAGGATTTCTTTATTATTATGGCCAGATTCCTCATCTTTTTCTTTTTGGATATCAGGTTTCGCTCCTTTATCGATATTCAGTCCTTTTATTTTTCCCGTTAACTCCGTAGTATTATCATTAGCGTTTTCCAGAGGATTATCAAGGTCATTAATCGGATCTGACGTTGCCGCAGCACTGACCTTTTCTCGATTAATAAGGTATTGAACTTCGTTCGTTTCTTCAGCCAACTTCTCAATTTCAGATATTGGTGATAAACTGGATGGCATCGCAGCATCGAACCGAGAATCTTCTGATCTAAACGAGCAGATCTTCTCCGAAGGTATCGGTGAATTTTCTAAAGAATTCGCAGTGAACCTACCACTTTCTCCGGAAGCTGCGTCTCCATTTCGTTTCATCGGTGAACTTGCGTTTCTTGCATCGATCGGTGACAATTCGGTTGGTGACGTTTGCGTCGATTGATCTTTGGCATCGTTCTGCGATTCCTTCACCAATTTTCGCAAACGCTCTACCTCAGCTCTCAGTGAGCTCAATTCGTCCTCGAGTCGCCGTAAGTTTTCCGGCGCCCAAGATTCCCGGGTGAGCTTCCCAGGACTACATGGAATTAGTGCTGATGCTTCATGGTGGGTCCAGTAATACATCTGATCCGGCTGAAATCGATGGAACCCATTAGTACCCATCCACTCTTATAAACGACCTGGTCCTTACCGTGAAGACTGTGTCCTTTGCGACGCCTTTGTCCTGCAAAGGTCGAAGGGCACCGGCATTAACTAAGTGCCCGCAGAACGTAGAACATAGCTTTCTCAGTTCTGGCTCCGTCAACTGTGATTTGAGATGTTCTGGCATTCCTGAGGTCAACCAGTTGATCAGGCGCTGACCTGAAATTAAAAACAAACGGGTTACCCAAAGAATCTAAGATGAACATAAAAATCAAGAACCTTTATTATCTGAACCAATAACGAAAAAGAATTTTCAAATTCACAGCTTCCGATCAATTTACGTCCGAACGTCTTCCAGGTAGACTGTCCAAAATATCAGTGATCTTACTCAATGAAATTCTATGGAACGATAACTCCATAACTAATCAGGTAAAATAAAACGAATGGTGGACTCACCAATGACTAAATTGCTAACATAATCCTAACATCGGTCTTTCACTTTCAGATTTGATATTTACGAAGGTTTTACCCGCCTACGGATTATCCTACCATCGATCTCGAAAGTATCGCAAGGAAAGCCTACGAAAAGTTCCAGTGCAGTGCTGTTTGCCAGATACCGTTCAAAATTCGGTTCTGGTTACTTTCAGAAGAAGATCTAACCCGGAACAAAATTTCACGTCGTTTGACTTGACTTGACGCACTGGGTAAAGAAACCGCACCCAGACCGGCTCGCTCTCGTCTTTGACAACGCACTTTAAATGAATATATAACTTCAGGACACTCGCCCCTCGGGGCTACCTAACCGTGACCACCTGCTTCCGTGACTTCGCACTTCCTGTCCTAACTGAATTTCCGCTTTAAATTGCTTGTCGAAACTCAACGCCCAACGTATTACTTTTCGCAGCTAAGCTGCTGCAAAACGAGTGTCAGGCGAGTGGGACGTGCGTATGGAACACGTGACTGGCAAGATCTGCTTTATGTTAATGTCAGTGATACCAAGTTCTCATCCATACATGTGTAAATAAACCTTACCCATTGGTAAGTTTTAAAATAAAAACATTAGCTCCACCTATGTTCTACTTATTATTTGTTACATATTGCTTTGTGCGATTCCAGTTCTTTACCACATTTTTGTTTCCTCAGGTACGTCTCTAATAAATCCCTATTGATGGAAATTGTCGTCAGAAGATACGTGATGTGTCTGCATCCGTAATCTTCGACTATCTTGTACAGTCTCAACCTCTTGGCTCGCGGTGCGAATGATTTGAAACCTTGGTACAAGACCAATGGTATAATCTTCCTCCGTTTGCCACTATCCTCATCACCATCCTGGACCTTCTTCTCGAGATACACAAAATCATCGTCCAACTGCTCGAAAACGCACGAGTAAAATAATACTGACTTCTTACGAGCACGACACACGGGATTCTTCATTAATGGCGTTACTATTAATGAATTCTCTACTGACGTTACACACATGCCTTCGCGAGATCACTTTGCACACTGACACTCCCAATATTCTAATATCTCCTAATCACTCCACCACTACGTTCAACTGATACCGAGCACATGGCGACTTGTTACAAAAGTTTCATCCACTCGAAATAATATTGCGCTACTCAGGTAACCACGCAATATCCAAGGCCGGTGATCAATTCAATTTATCATTAATCGATTCGTCGCATTATCTCTGACGTAAGCATCACATAAACATTTATGCCCGTAGACATTAGATGTGCATAAAAAGCAACAGGTGTATGGTATTTCATAAAACGTCTTTAAGATTTCAGAAATTATTTTCTCGTGACTCTAGAACTTGATCGTTGCATAATTCCATGTATATAGTTTGTATAGCTATGTAATATATAGCTGCGAGTATATTTAATATCGAATCGATTGTTACAGTGTCCGTACTCGTTATTCCCCCCCCCCCTGCCCCTCTTCATTCTAAGAACGTTCGCTTCATAAGTATTAAAGATTACGGTATCCTCGGAGCAATCACATCTTGGCGCTTATTATTGGACACGCAATTCCAATTGGAATCGAAGACAATTTGGCTAACGAGGAACGAAAACAAACTGTGAAAGAACGATAGAGTTCCTACGGCACCTCCGTTTATTTCTACACTAACGGTAAGAGACTTTGGCGTTTCTCGTCATCCGTCACTTTATCTCGGGCTTATCGAGACACTTGGTATTTTTTACTTGTTTCTCCATATCAGCATTATCAGCCGACTTTCAAGCGAGTAGATGCGTCCCTCTTCTTGTCATTTAAAGACAACCGGTCAATTTGGAAATTATCTTGCCTGGCTGGTGAAAAAACAGCAGTTAATGATTATGAGCATTTATTGGCAAATGATACTGATTTAGATAAGGGACTCGCTCTGATAATACTATATGTGATTCACATAATTATATTCTTGTGTTATTTGAGGCTGAGTAACATTGACGTTTTTTTTTTAAATATAATGGCGGAAAATGAAAACAATTTTAGAAAAACATAGAAACTTACCTTCGAATCTTTCATATAGTCGGAAGTCTAATTTTTGCGGAATTAACTTCGATCGGGAATTGTTCGTGCTGTCGAGGGTTGATCTGTCCAAAGTGAAGCTTGCTACCCTTCTGCGTACAGCACTGTTACCAGAGGATGATTCATTGGCACTGTGTCTTCGTGCGTGTGCTTCTGACGTCAGTCCTCCAGGGGACGCCTGCACCACAGCTGAAATATGGGTGTTACTTGAGACCGACGGCCTCCTTCTGTGCGGGTACCAGACCATTTTGTACGAATTTTGATATTTCACTATCCACTGTTTGCCAGATAACCGAAGTGAGAGACGAGGAAGACGTCAAAATGACAGCGACGTTTTCAGTCACTGAATGCTACTGAATCCTAGTACATCCTACTGCTAATTCAATGCAGACTTAATTCTAACGATACAACCCGGAACACTAAAGTACAGTACACTGTAGTTGATAGCTTCTGTTTGAGACTGTCGCGTTTTTGCTTAAGACACATTATTGACAAACACGAGATTAAACACGCGCACGGGGGTCATAGGTTGATGTCGAGAATAACGACTGAAAGTCGTGGAACGAGAAAATCGCGTGAAATATACAGGGTTAGTCAGTAGAAACGCACCAGCAGAAATTGGCCGCAAGTGGCTGACATGGCAGTGTGGCCTCTTTAAAAAATGACAGCACACTGACAGTTTGCATAGCAATAAGTGAGGTTTTGAAATATTTCAATAGTTAGGTTATTGAAATAATTAATTAATATTGTAATGACAAAATGTAATATCAGTCAAGACTTATTTTCGCAACAAATTGCAATTAAGACAATGTAAAGTTTAAAACTTCGCAATTTTGATATACTTTCCAAGTAATGATCACGACTGCAATTCTGCAATGCGATGCTGTAAAATATTTGAAAATTAATTAATTGAGATATTTTCACAACATAAATATTACTTTTTGTCATTGGGTGAATCATAGTAGTAGAATCAATCTTGCGCATCCAAAATATAAAACTTTTAAGTAAAGTACTTCTAAAACTTCTTAGTGTATCGTAGGAGGTGAAGTAGGATCACTCTCTGGACTGTATCAGGATACAGATATTTTGGATGCGCAAAATTGATTCTAACTAACCACCCAATGACAAAAAGTAATTTACACACTTTTTTCCTATAAAAACATTTCAATTAATTGGTTTATAAATTTTTTATAGCATTGTATTGCAGAATTGCAGTCGTGATCATTACTTGGAAAGTATATCAAAATTGTGAATGTTTTAAACTTTACATCGTTTTAATTGCAATCTGTTACGAAAATAAGTCTTAACCGATATTACATTTGGTCATTACAATATTAATTAATTATTTCAGTAACCTAACTATTGAATTATTTCAAAAACCTAACTTATTGCTATGCGAACTGTCGGTGCACTGTCATTTGTGTGTAGCTGTCATTTTTTTGAAGAGGGCACACTGCTGTGTCGGCCACTTGCGGCCAACTTCTGCTGGTGCGTTTTTACCGTTTTTACTGACTATATATATATGTATGTACGAAGTGAAGTTATTCGCCAATCACTGCGATATCGTGGTTCGTTATAATACATATAACGTGAATATGGTTACGAACTAGACACAACTAAAACTTAAAGTGAAATTGGACACAAAGTAGAAGTTTACTTACAGCGTCTCGTCGAAACACAGGGTAATTCAATTTTCTTATGTCGTGAAACGGTAAACTGGGCTTTCCTATTGTCGCCCCTGGGCTCCAGGGAGAGGGCGGTCAGGGCCTTTTCCAAGGGCTGTCTCTCGTTTTCGGTGACCATATCGTCGGGGTCGGTGAATACACTGTCGCTCGATGACTCTTGGCTGGTCGGAGTCGAGAGTTCTGGGGTAATCAGCGGCTTGTTGGCGCGATGCCAAGAGTCCGTGACGAGGAGAGAAGGCCCGCTGGTTGGGACTGACAAAACAGTGCGTGGTGGGGCCTCCGGGGGCCCCATGGATATCGGAGGTCCCCCCTGTTGATTCGGTGGGCTTGCCGGCCCTCTTGGCACATCCACCGTCATCGTCGCCGGCATCGGTACAGCCACAGGCCTAGGCGCGGACTCGGAGTCATGCTGGGTCTCACAATCAGCCGCAGGTGGGGGTCCAGGATCGGATTGCACCGGCGATTCTTCTGGTACGGTTGGTTTCTCGTCCCTCTCGGCATATTCAAGTATCTGAATCTGGGACTCTTCTTGTTCTTCTAGCGGGGCCTAGCGAGACATAACAGCAGCCTGTTTTTAGATCTTATCTTCTTTATTTTATCTCACCATGCTGTACTGCTACATATCAAAGGGCGAACTAACCTTGCTAGTAGGTGGTTTGGGCGCCGGTCTTTTCCCAGGTGTCTGGACCTTCTCGAAGGAGACGGGGCTTTTTTTTCTGGCTTTCTTCTTCGCATCGCTCTGCCGATTCCCCATAATAGGCTTTGACAGTATCAGAGGGTCGTTCGCAGCATCCCGAGTGTAGAAAGCTCTCAGGGAGTTGATACAGATGCGGGCGATGTCGCGCAGCTTCTGCCTCGTGGGCCGCGCCGGATTCGCGGCTGCGCCGTCCTCGTCCTCGACTTCCATTGCCGGTCGATAGATTTGTCAAGATCTGCAAAGCTATAAGTGTGGTTTAACAATACCTGCATTCTCAGTACCGTCTTATAATTGCATTTTAAATCCTTGTCCACGAATAATTGTTTCTGACTGATTTAAACTAATTGTATACTGACATCTGACGCCTGTTAGGAATACTCGACATTTTCACGTAAATCTATAAACAAACAGGATATTCATTTGAATTATCATGGAGTTGAACATATTCGGGGGTTCACGTAAAGTTTCAGCAATAAAGTGGATTTAATTTTACAGGGTATGGAAATCCATCCTAATGTTATAAAAATCTATGTGGGCCTGTCTACGATTTGGATTAGGTCGGCCGCCACGGTACATGTGATTAGCTCGAAAGGGTCAGGAATTTTCCATAGTCAGAGTGATCAGGTCACTTTTCATTCTGCAGGTAAGAATACGAGGCTTTTGAATTTCAAAAGAAACCCATCATTAAATATTCCCGTTACCGTTAACGTTTACCTTTTCTCCAGTAAAGTTAAGACAATAAAAGGGAAAGGGGGATGAAAGAAATTGCCACACTTACCACGTCGATGAGATTGTAAAAACTTCTGTCCCCCAGTTTCTTTTCTGCGGCCCTGCAAATATATTTTCTCGCTACGATACGTTTGCCGGCGAGCAGCCGTAGCCGTCGGTCGAAGGTGTGTTGACCTAAACAAGACGATCAGGAACGGTCAGGAACCAATAGAAACTATAATGTTTTCTTCACATCGTGACAAAGCTTTGGCCCATTTAAATCCACGTACCGTTTGCAACTGGTCAGCTGGATAATAAATTATGAATATTTACGTATTAGAATCTTCGTACCACCTGAGCCTGACAGTGTCGTGCGTCCAAACACGATGTATCACTGGTTTTACGTCGAGTACACTGGGTCACGCATGTCCTACTTTGCCAGTGTTAAACAGCAATAACACAATTTTTAATATTCAACGATAATCCAACTGCCTCATGGAAAGTGCTATTTAGGGTTATGTACTGGGAATTCCATTGGTATATAAGAATTGTTGTGTCTGCAAGTACAAGGGATAACGATGATAATTTTTCATATTGTCTGCTTGTCGTTGAATAGCTTCAATAATAATAACAATCAAGAGAAGTACTCTTAGCTGAGCTCATTATAAGATACGAAGAATACATATTATTAGTAGCAATAGGTAAATCGTTTTATGGTTCCATGCGAATCTCAATATTTAAATCAACTTAGGTATACTTACTTACTCTAGGAAGGAACAAACGACTACTGAGTCTAGGTATATTTTATTGAGTGCAGAGCTTATAGGTTATTTATCGTCCGTGGGTTATTCGCGTCCTGAATTTCCACGAGTGGACGACCGATGGCGCTTCGAGGCGTCGCGAGGCTCGACGTTCGCGACGAACCGATATCTCCAAGGATAATTAGACTCGAGCAAATAAAAGTTACCGTCGATAGCTCAGTGACCCTGTAGGGGTAAAAAGTCGTGTTATCGGGATAATTTTCAATGCAGGCATTTATACGTGCTGTAAATAGAAGTGGTATAAAAAATGACATACAAAGCAACATTAATGGGAATTCGCAACGGAACCGCAGAGCCGTAACTCGGATAATTAGGCGCGATGCTACTGTGGATCTGTGGGAACAGCAAAGCCATTGTCCGTGACATCCGGCGAGTGCGAACCGTACCAGCTCTCGTTTAGTTACACTCGGTCCTCTCGCTCTCTTCTATTCTCGTAATACGAGAGAAGCCCGAGACTGAGAAATGTTTAGAGACGATTGTCGAGACGAAGAAGGTAAGAAAAAAGCGTAAATAGAATAAAATGCATTCTTCCTCGCGGAAACTGTCACTTTATCATTTATTTATATTGCAACATAAAATTTGTACAAATAATAATTCATAATAATGTGGTAATACATAATCAATAATGAATAATAATGAATAATAGTGGGACAGAGGGTGGGATGGGGCCAATAATAATTAATATATAATTTGACGTATGTATATATACAAAATATAATCGATAATATAAACGGCTCTGTTCGCGTCGTTCGAATTATTACATGAGAAATCTTTACGAAGTCTAAAGTCAAAATGGCTTAACCACTGTTCAACGTGTTCGCTATCTAATAAGTGTTTCGTATTTTAAAGAATGTTAGCTGCGAGAAGGGATAAAAGGGGTGAGGGGCGGTGGGGTGGGACAATATTGTGTGTAACATTCTAAAATTTATTTCTTCGCTTTTAATTACGTTGTAATTAAATATTTATACGAGACTTAGCGCGCGTAACGTTAACTTCTCTCGTCTTCCCTATGTACATTATTCTCTGCGCTTTTATACAAAGGTAATTGGCGGTGCCGGATGCTGTAGGATTGTGCAAGGATGATAGCAGATCTGGCCTTACGGCTTGAACGATGATTTTTCTTTCTAATGAAGAGTGTTAAGTATCGACGCGGGATACCTGGAAACTTTGGAATAATGGATATACGACGTTTCTAATTCTTCTATGATACTCCTTCTCTCGCCGACGGGGGAACCGCAATTGCCGACGCTCGTTAAAAATTAGTCACCCGTTATGTTGTCTATCGTGTACACGCGTCACCTTCGCGTACATAATCGTCTCTTGTTTACGTTGCGTCATGCAAAAATAATTCGTTTCTCTTTTCTCTCTCTTCGTCTCTCTTTCTCTCTTTCAGTCGAGTATCGGCCAGATTCTCCAGACGAACGTCACGCCTAACTAATTGGTCGCAGGTGTTTAGGCAGAAAGTGACCACCGTTTACGAGAATCGGACAACTTGACGACACTTCGATCGTGTCTATCGACCTTCGGAGAGACGCCGAGCGTCGGCGGGACGCGTCTGTAATTTGTTAAGAATTCCCATATACAATCTTCTGTCAAGGAAAGTTATTTGTATACATATATATTTATATATAGATCTCTATTTAACATTCTCCCACATTCGCTCGATTTTCTCTGACTCTCCGTATCTCCCACTCATCACAAAAATGCATGTGCGTGAATTAAGTTTCAATTTTATAAAAAATTTCATTGGAACTAACATCGAAGTTCGTTTGGATAAGGAAACGATGACATCCCAAGAAAAATGTGTTCTACGGGCAAATGAGATCACAAGTACGATCGCACGTACGAAAATAAAAGGGAGGACAAAAAATTAAAAAATAAAAGTATATATAAAACTTGACCATTCACGCTCGCTCCTATGGCGTAACGAATGGGATTAAAAAAAAGATTGGATTTTTAAAAGGTATTGGGGATTATGAACATTAGGGAGTGGATATTTCTAGTATTGCGTAATGCACACGCTTCTACGCCGCAGATCGGTTAGAAAAATAAAAACTTCCAACAAAGTCGATCGGTTCTCCTCATAAGTAACGAAGGACACGCACGTGGGTCAACGCGCGCGCGCGCGCCCATTTTGCGCTTTCGGGCCGAGTACACGTAGAGTCTTCGTATGGCTCACATTTTTTTATAAATCTTCCCTAAAGCCCTTTTTTCTATTTTTCCTTCTTTCGTTCCTCTCTTGCTTTCCGTTTGTCCCGATCCTGACGGCTTCCTAATCGCTTCGCTGATCGCGCGACTAGGAAGCAGAAGGAATCCGAAAGGGTCGCGATTCTAGATTACGTAATATGAGAACACATTGAGTTTTACTTATTAAGTACCTTACTCCTTAGTTACATTATATTTACACTAAATACTTGGAGAGGCTTATACAAAAAAATGCATTTACCAGTCCGAGACGAGAGCTTTTCTTTCGCTTTCTTTCTCTTTCTCTTTGTCTCGTGTTTGATCCTCCAATTAATCGTAAGTACGTCACATACTCGGCACGCGAATTTTTAACCCGAGATCTGCTTTTAGTCAGAGAAATACGTCTATATGTCTATGAACGTTTTTTTTTTTCTTACTTAGAGTAATTGATCACGTCACATCGATAAATATAACATCAGATCACACTACGCGGGATCACAATCATTCGTCGCTAAGTCACAGCATCGCCCACGATATAAAAGTATAAAATACATCGAAACCGCAATAAGCCAAGACGTCGGTTGGGGAGGAAAAGCGGGAAATCTTATTATTTTTGTACCAAACTTTTCTTTCCTTTATACCTTTCCATTCTAACTTTCTCCTTTTCTTAACCTTTTTTCGCTTTCTCGTTTTATTACTGACTTCCAGCTCCACGCGTAACACACGCACTTCTCTTATTCGTGATTGAGAGAAGGACAGAACGTTCTCTCTGTTACGAATAAGACACGCGCCATATTTTTCACCCGCGACCCGTTCGTATCTTTGACTTCTACGGCATCGCGAAGCGTATAAATATTTTTGAAAAGAAAAATTACATCGAACATCAGGTTCCGTGTACATCGTCGTTAGAGCGCGTTACGAAAAAGTATTTAAAGGTCAAAGTATCGATTCGACGTGGTAATGTACGAGATAAAAGTTTTCGTGAAATTTTTGAACTCTCGCATTTGATTTCGACCTTTAGTCGCGGGAAGAGCCAATTTGTTTTTACCATTCCAATGATGTATTATTGAATACTTGTTCGTAAAGCTTTTAGGCTAGAGCCGTCCTTTGTGCCTTGCGCTGGAACTGTACTAACGAGGGTAACGAGAAACGATTCGCGATGAAAGAAAATAAAAAATATCGGAGAAATAACAGGATCGAATGTTAAAAGGAATAAATGGATAAATCCACTCGGGCAACCGGCGTCGCTTCTGAGGTTTTAAAAATCACCTTATAATGGATAAAAAAAATGTATAAAATACACGAAGTATCGACTTTGCCGCTCACGTCATTCAGGATATAATCTCGTCACTCGCAGCATCTCACTCTTCTCAGAGGGATGCTCCGCGTCTCTTTCCCTTTTAAAGTATGGCCTCATGTGGCTGTCTTTCAGCCTTTCTCACAATAAGCATCCTATTTCGCGAGTCCTACTCGTAACGCATTGGATAATTAAACTCTTATAATTTTCCATTTTTTCGTATGTTTCTAGCGGTACGTCAAGTATCAAGCGCATTTTCAAAAAGATCCACGAAATTATTCCTTCGCTAGATTCTCCGTATCGTGCAAGACCAGTACTTCTCATTGTGCCTCATAATTGTTCCGACAGAATAATTACGCGTAGCGTCTGTATGTTGTCGTTGTGTATTAGCTTATTCGGCGCTTTGTAGGACACCCTGGCTTCCTCGAGACTTTCAATAGCCGTGTGTTCGCAGCCCTCTGCTTCTGCCCTTTCACCCTCCGGAACTTCTCTCCTGCGATCCGCCCTGGCAATCGCCGATGAGCCATGGGCCTCTATCACATCCGGTATCGACAGCATCATCGGCGATTGTCTGTCGGCACGTAACCTGGGACTAAGTCTGCCAAGGAGTTCCGAACTTTTTTCCCGACAGGAGCCGAGTTCCGTTGGGTTCAAGGGGTCCGTTGAGGAATTGCCCGAAGACGTCGTCGAGGTCACCGTTAACGGCGACGTGAGACGGGATCGGGGATGCAGTCTCTCGAAAGTCTCGTAAGTATCGCGGGTAAGAGTATTGTTCCCGTCTGTTGAGAAGTACGGAGAATCCTTAAGGAATTCCATGCAAGATTGACGCTTGCGATTCGATCCAGGATCGATAGGAGCAAATTGTCCTCTGGATTTTGACTGATCAATATCTAGACTGTTTACCACCTCCGGAGTTATTCTCGTTGATGTAGGACTGAAACCTGCTGCTTTTCGCTCTTGCAGACACGGATGACCCGTCGCCGTAGTCGTTGTTGTCGATGAGGTCGATGTCGTCGATGGAGGTTCAAGGTTAATGGAGATTCCAGAAGCAAAAGCTTGAGCACTTCCCGTTATCCTTCTCTTCGTATCAAACAGATGACTCTTTCTATTTTCTAGAGAATCGTGCATCTCGCCGGATGATCTTTCTTCCAAACAATTTGGATCCGAAATGGGAGACCTGGAGGGACGACATGATCTGGGGCTTAGGCTAAGCGGATAACGATTCTCTTCATCCGTCTCAGCTCCAGTCAGATGTCTCTCTCTGATTGGTCTACCCTGATTATCAGGAATGTTACTCGGTTCACCGGATGTTTGGAAATTCTGATCAGGCACTTCCGGTACGGCTTCGAGGAATCCCGAACGATCGGCTCGTCTAAGGGTGCCGACATTGATAACTTTCTCGGCACCAGTGAGAAGCCTCTGCGTGGACCTTGGCTCAGCTTCAGCGATTTCCAGTAATCCTGACCTATCGACACGACGTACCGAAGTCGGGCCCTCGTGCTCGGAACTAGCTAGGAAGTCCCGCTGCGGAGATGGTATCTTGAGACCTCCGTAGTATTCAGGAACAGGCGAGCCCCCGGTAACGTAAGGTACGTGGTACGGACGTTGATGAATCATCCTCGCGTTACCTTCGCCAGGATTCTCAATGACGATCTCCATGTGATGAGGGGCCTGCTGCTATAACCAGGTGGTTCGCGTTTTTCCGGCTCGCGGGCCGGTGGGCTGATCTCAGACGATTATTTCTCTGATGATCCTACGGCCACGGCTGTTGGGGGTGGAATATCCGGATTCGAGGCTTTCGTCATATGAGAGACTCACTTGTTGCGGTGGCTTGGTGTCTTCGTCGTAGCCTTCCTGGTAGGGGAGCCCCGAGACGTCGTATGGCGAATCTAATAAAAGGACCATAAAGACATTTCCATGAGTGAATCACTGAAATCCGATACTAATAAAATTATATTGACTTGATTCTGCGCTTTTTACTCACCAACGTGTTTTTGCGATTTAACAACAGCGGCGAAAGGCTCGGAGCAGAATTGCTGACGACTCAAATTATGACTCTCGCGATAATCTTCACGCTGAGGAAGATAGTGAGGATGTGCAGGATAATCAGATTCCGTGGTACCGTAACCGCCCATGTCGTAAGGTTGATTAACGCCATTTGCAGCGGCAGTTTTCATTTGCCAAATAGAATCTTGAGAGTTGACAGATCCTCCGTTATTCGAATTCGAATAGCTGTTATCCATGTAGCCCATGTTGACGCCTGATACAAAATATTACAAGAAATGAGTCTGGCTACTATAGATCTGTTACAGGGATTTGTTTAGTTCGGAAACATCATAAATGGAAAAATGAACTGTGGTTAGTCGCCAGAGGACCTTTTCTTGGCTCTTGTTAGTACAAAAATATATTTACCATTCTCACCATTGATGTTATGATTGGGCTGGTGGTAGCCATAACCAGGCTGCGCGTAGGCGGGAGTCTTTGACTCCTCAAGAGCAAGAGCATGGTCCAAACTGTGTTCAAGAGCTTTATTTTCAGCGTAATAGGGTGGAGGTGCTTGTGTCTGTTGTCCATTTCCGGTAACGAGACTCGGGCGCACTCTGTTGGAATTGAAAGATCAGAAAATGTTTAGTGAAAATGTGGCAAAATAAAAGATTGAAAAAGTCCGAGTATAAAGACGGAGCTAATTTTCTTTAAATCGAGACAGAGAGGTAAGGGCTTATAAGAAAAAGCTTAAATAAGTTATTTGAGACGGAAAAGAAGTTAGCTTCAACTAGCTAACGAGATTGCAGCTGGTATAACTTCGCCGTAAATACTGTAAATAGTCTATTCGCTCGGGGCTTCTCGTTCGTTTCTCTTATCCTGTCTTGTCTTGTATTATCGGCAGGACGGAAAAACTCTCGTAAATCCGGAAGTTTCTCATACGAATTTATTGCTTATGTATTCGAGGGCGCGGGATATAACTTCACAGAACCTCTGGAATTCGATGCTACTCGTAAAATTGATAGAAGCCTTCAATCGAACTGCCTGGACCTCCTCGTCCATCGAGTACAAGGACTCGTCTTTCGTATTTTACTCACGCGTTCGTATCCATCTCGTAATCTTTGGCCTTGGCCGCGTGCTTCCTTCGGCAGCGGCAGAACAAGAGCAACAACGCAGCGAACAATACGAAGACCGCGCCACTGACAACCAGCGCGATCAAAGTCGGAGTCGCCAAGGCACCAGCATGGGCAATGTAGGACGGTCCAACTAGATAGAAATTACAATGCGTTCTTAAGAATTGTCACGATTGTCTTTGAAAGAATGAGAAATATAGTAGGAAAAGAACTCACTCTCGGCATCAGCGTAATCTCCACACTTCGAATGATCCACCTTGAGGCAAAGTTTCACCCTCAGACGAGGATCCGAAGTGTAGCCCTCGAGGTCTAGGCTACCCTCCCTCTGAGTAGGAGCACTTCCAAGGACCTCAAGAGGCCACTTGTCCATGACTTTCCATATATTGTCAGACTCGTCCGACCTCTCGATGAAGGCCACTAAGGCGAGGCATGTCGCGCCCACGTTAATAGCCAGTGTGCCGCTCTCGGGGTCGTAGCTAACTCTTAGAGGAGTTGGAATCTTTGCGACAGCTGTCGTGGCGCTTACTTCGTCCGAATAGTCGGAATGGTTCTTCGTGTTGTAGACCTTTACTTTGAAGGTATACGTCTGATGTTGCTCGAGGTTGGTCACGTTGCAAGGATTTGATCTACGACAGTCCAACTCGAGCCACTGACCAGCCGGTCCTCTAGGAGGCGCGCAATCGGGAGCTACGACCTCGTCGGCACCAGCGACTCGTCGATACGAAACAAAGTATTTGGTGATTGGCAGTCCCCCGTCAAAGCCCAATTGCCATAGTAGAGCCACGTGAGTCGGACCCACGTCCACGGGAGTGATGTTAGTTGGTCTCTCGGGTGCGCCCTTCTCTTGAAGTCTTATGGTCGTCGTTATGCTACCCTGCGCATTAGCCGCACGACAGTTGTAGACGCCATAATCGGAGGCTCTGATGTTCGTCATTTTCAAAATGGAGGTGTACACGTCGTAATTATCGCTGCTCGTCGAGATCTCGTAATGCCCGTCGCTCGATGATCCTTGCAAGGGTGCAGCATTGGTTCCGAAACTCCATTGAAACTCCGGCTTCGGCCAGGCTTGTACTTTACAGGCAACTTCCGCCGTTTCCTTAAGATTATATGCCACCTTGCCGTGGTCGTGCAAGGCGATCGGTTGGTGCTCGACCTTCAACATCATCGTCGACTCGACTTTCTTCACTTCGTTCTCAAAAACACAGCTGTACTTTCCACGATCGCTCGCAATGACAGTGTCGGTTTTCGGACGAACGTGACCAATGAAGCTCAACGTTGAATTAACAGTGATAACGTTACTATGCCCTTCCGTGGACGTTGTGCTGACTTCGTAGAGACTAGCGCCGGCCGTTAGTTCCTCGTCGTCCTTCAACCAACGTACATTCGGTTTCGGTTTACCTTGAGCGACGCAGGACACGACGAAGGAAGATTCGCCGACCCTGAAAAACATCATAACGTTTCCGGTAAGATCTCCGATCTCCTGCTGTACCGCGCACTAAAATGGCCAACTAAAATACTTACTTTCTCGTAACGTGAGGTTGCAGCTTGGTCAGTATCTTGGGCGGCTGATGTACAGTTAACTTAACCGAGGCAGGTTCCCCGTTACCAATCTCGTTCATAGCATGACACTTGTAGGTACCTTCGCTGCCAAGATGCACGGAATCAATCTCGTACTTCGGACCCAAGATCTCGCCACCGGATATGCCTGTACCGCCGTCTCCTTCCTTCCACCATTTGTATCTGGGCGCGGGGTACCCCGCAGGACTGGCCATGCAAGTAAGGATGACTCGGGATCCCTCGACGGCCACCGGGGAATCAGGAGTGATACGTGCGGGTCCAGGTTCGTGTCGAATTCTGATGGTAACGCGAGCGGATGCCACGTGCTCCCTACGTTCTCCCCCGGTCGGATGAATAGTATTGAGAGCGCGACACGTATAGTTCCCAGCGTGATCGGCTGTCGCCCGTACCAGTCTCAGGATATTACCAGATTGACGGAATTCAGGTCGGCCGTCACGTAGCCACTCGATAACGGACGGCATTGGATTGGCCGAGACGTTGCAGTGCACTATAACGGTACTCTCGAAATCGGCTTCCCTGATAACGCCACCTTCGATGGCAACTGTTGGCGGATACAGGACGTCCAGCACCAGGGAATTGTCTCCGGTCCTCCCGAGGCCATTGTCAGCTAGACAAGTGTATCTGCCCGCATCCTGGAGAGTCACCTTGCGGATGACATGCTTGAAGGTTGTGGCTATGAAGCTGTCGTCCCTCATCCATCGGACCGAGCCCACCATGGGTTTAGAGTCGACGTCGCACATCAGGGTGGCGGTGCCGTTGGCTTCGACCTTCAGCGGGTTCTCCGGACCGACGGTCACCCTGGGGAAGTAATTGACATCCAGGGTAACCGTGGCGTTAAGGGTCTGACCTTCTGGCATGGCCCGGTTCCTGACGACGCATCTGAAATTCGCACGATCATCCTCCTTCGAGGGTATCACTTCCAGGGTCTTTCCAGCGTGCAACAGGGACGTGCTGGTTCCCCTGTACCACTTGACATCAGGCTCGGGACTGCCGCCGTTGGTATTGCACTGAAGCTGAAGACGCTGACCCTCGGTAGCCGGTGCCGAGGTCGGAGAGATACTAGGTGGTCCGGGTGCCCTCAGCACGGTAAGGGTTATGTACTCGCGGTACAAGTTCTTTCCGGTTCCACGACCCGTGATTCTGCACTCGAACTTTCCGTTGTCCCTCTCGTAAGACACGTTCTTGATCTGAAGATCGTATCGACCCTCGTTCAGGTTCATGAAGACCGAATAATCCGGCGACAGAGATACTTCGTCGACAGCAGCATTCTCGTGCTTGTTGTTGGTGTGTATTAGCCAGAGGCTGGTGACATTTACGGGTGGCGGAAACCTGCATTGCAAGTGCACCGTCGAGCCTTCGTGAGTGTCCATTTGCGTCTCCTCGGCGATTCTCGCATGTGTCAGGGCTGAAACACAAAGAGGATCAATTTACGTTAAATCCATTATTGACAGTGGAACTCTACATGGACAATTTAATTCAATTGATCTTGTATCTATTTTGCCTATACTTGCTCGTTCTACGTTCCAAGAATCGCGAAGATCTGAATTCTCTTACGGGCAACGGGACATTCTACCGCCTCGTCCCGTTACGCTTTATCGAACGTAAAATGAAGAATTTCACATTTTCGTACGATTATCTGATTCGCTTTGGAATAGCTACTACAGTAGAAAACTGAGTAGCGCCATTCGCTTCAGAGTATCGAAGGATCATTTAAACTCTGACGTGATCTCAGGTTACGAATATTTCGAACTGTTACCCGTATAAGTAGGTACCTCCTATTACTTGACTCATGATCACGCGGAAGTATAGAGTCATCCTTTTCATTGAAAAGTTTCACCATTGCGTTTACGCCAACCCGAAAGAGAATTTCGAAGGTGAATTTCGTAGAATACAAACGAGTGGAGGAATGAGCGGAGAGTGGAGTGTGGAGACTAATGAATGTTAAAAGACCGTATTCCCGTTGCTCGTGAGAATCGTACGGCCCCATTGAGAATCCAAATGTACAGGATGCCAGCGTCGTTGTCGAGGTTGGCGTCGCGAGGAGCGTCGCAAACGAATCTCCAGAGCCTCGGGTATCCCGATCTATGTGGGTCGAGACGTTGGGTCACCTAACGGTATATGCCTCTCTGGTCTTCGAGGAAGTTCACCTCTCTCTCCCTCTCCCTCGGTACCCACTCTTTTCTTACGCCACTCATTCTCTCTCTTTCTTGCCCGTCTTACCTGTGTCACTCTGACTTTATCCGAACCAAGCAGTTTAACAGCAATCACAGACTCGAATGGCCGCGAGACAATCGACTGGTTAGAACCCCAGCGACGTCCGCGTTGCGCACGTCATGCTGGTCCACAACTTGGCCCCTGAGAAAGTCATGCTCAACGAGGGGGCTCCTCGAAAAGAGAGACTCCTCGAGGACTTTGAGCGAATACGAGGAAGAAGCCAAGATGAAGGAACGGGAGGTGGCGAGGAAGATGGCGGAGCAGGAGAGACGAGGTGGGGTCATTGCTCACTGATCGGCCGGCTGCCAAGGATGGCTGACCGGACGAGGCGAGGAGCCGCCAGCTCAGGTCGACGTACTCCCATTTATCTACTTAGGCGAATAGTCTAAGGATAGACCCCAGGGCTCGTCTGATTTAGCAAGTAGGAGTTCGCCATGGAAGGTAAATTGTTCTGGGCCTGTTTCGTAAAACGTTCTTGCAGCTTGTTAACGGGTCAATGATTTAGTCCCGATAGGCGAACCATGACCGAATGTTTCCATTTCTTCCTACGTCTTTTATAGACTCCCTATCTGTTCCTTGGTTCGTTCTGTTTATTTGCTTCTCTCGTGGAAGCTGCTCACGTGCTATTTGCGTATCGTGTGTTGTAACGCCCAAAGTCCGACGGGAGGTTTCGTGTTGCCAGCATTCGGATAGAATTTTGTCGCAGCATCCCAAGCACTGGGAACGTCGCATGGACGACAGAGTCGACGTAGGTACCATCTTTGGTTGCCAAGAGAGAATCGTTAAATATCTAACGCTTATCGGCATCCTCCGCGACTTTCCACGTAATGGAGCTAAATAGGGGTATATCGATTAAGCCGTAACGGCATTCCTTATTTACAACGCGGTTTATTGTACCGAGCTATCGCCGCTTTGCACTCTGCCTTTATAGTGACTCCGTGTAGACCGAAGAGTGGATCACGTTCGTTGAGTCTTATATATACGTATATCAAAGTAACCCATTTCGATATCGATTGCATCAAACCAGTCCAAATGAAATTATGGTAATAATATCTGAACAAATCAATGTTCTCTTTGATAAATAGAAAAGTGATTTCATATAAAAAGTGATTTATTCAAGAGACAGAATCGAGTAACAGGAAGATAGTATGCCGAGCAATGCACGATAGGTAGGTATACGTATTTACGATTGCTATCGTTTCTATGGAGAGAGTACAGGTGTATACGACAATCGATAAAGAACTATCTATCTGCTCTGCCATTGAAAATGGGAGCCAAAGGAAGTCGGCCGTTCGAGGAAGAACCCTAGATGAGATTCCCGTTGTAGAAAGGTAGGAAAAGTTTTTTAAAGAAATGAGTACGTATCTCGCAGGAGCACTTTCATTTACTCCGTCGCTGGCAGGCAGCCCACCGCCCTGGAATACTAGTAAGGCAGCGTCGCCATAGAGTTCTTCGGACGGGTTGCTCCCTAGGGTTCTTTTAGTCGTGATCCAGCCAGCTTAGCCAACCGGGTAGTTTGTAGGTAGAGATAGGTAGATAGGTAACTAAGTAAATGGGTACCACACCTCAGGACTTAAGAAACTTATTTTATGTTAAAGAGACGTGATCCCACGTCGGCCGGATGCATTTTTCATGTATAACAATTTTTTTTGAAATCGAAACGACGACACATTCCGTTAACGGTCGACGACTCAAGGTGACTGCCGAGCGAAAATTTTAAGAGATTTTCGAAGTTACCCAATAGAGTTGTTCTGGGTCCTGAAATTTGCACGAGTCCCGACAGATCTTTATCTACGGTAGCGTTAGAGCCTAACGAGCACCTAAGTATACCTATGGAAGTCTGTCGTTAAATAAACACAGCCCAGACGGCGGATATACAAGAGAAAAGGCGATGCTCGGGCAGCTGTAAATTGAAATAGAAACTTAACGACAAGTCGACGGATCGATCGACCCTAAAACTCGTGGTGTTTAATGATGGCCTTAAGCTACAAACCTCGACAAATATTTGCATTCGTCAGCACGCCGTATTGCGCGACGGAGCAACCGCGTAGGATAAAACGTCACCGAAATCCTCAAGCCACTGACGTCGTCGTCGTCAGTGGCGTTGCCGATGTCGTCGCATTGAAAACTGTCACCTTGCAAAAGTATAAACTAATCGTATTCGTTCCTAGATTTCCTGGACGACGGTGTCGACTGATTCTCCTAGGTGAGAGAGGGAATGGTGAGTGGTGCAGGGTGAAACTGACTTTGAAGCGTCGGCGGCGACGTCTCTCGGCTTTTCTCGAAACTTCAAGATGACTGCCAAGATTGTTCGGTATTGTCGTAGCTCTCGTGAAAGTGACAGTACCGTTTAACGCATTGAAAGCTATTCGCTTGGGTTAAAGTAGACAGAGGTAGAGAAGGCTCGGGGTAGACTAGAGTAAACTGGGCTGAGGAGCCCGCGTGGGTTGGGAGCTACGACGATAGACTCGGATAGACTCGTAGAGAAACTGGGGAAACGTTGAGGTGCGCCCTGGAACGGCAAGTTACGCCACCACGGGACAAAAGTAATCCCATTTCCGTCGGCACCCTGGTAACAACGTGGAGCTTTAAGCTTCGTAGAATATATTCCTAGTGTGCGCTTATGGCCATATGCACATATGTACGTAGGTCTATCCACATATGTATAGATATTTGTACATAGATACCTGGGTACCGACATAATTTTTTTTGTCCAACGTCGAACAACATTCTGGAAAAGCGCTTTAGAAGACAAATTGTCAGTCGGC
This sequence comes from Calameuta pallipes, assembly GCA_030142375.1. Classification (NCBI taxonomy): domain Eukaryota; kingdom Metazoa; phylum Arthropoda; class Insecta; order Hymenoptera; family Cephidae; genus Calameuta; species Calameuta pallipes. Next base: position 315,109 of record JARQSW010000702.1, on the reverse strand, counting down.
TGCGATAGTAGTTCCCGCGGCACTTTCATCTCCGACGACAGACACACGGACGCGAGAGAAAGGGAGATCGAGGGAAGCTGGAGGTGCAAGCGGTATGAAATCGCATTTCTAACAAAGTGGAAACGAGGGAAAGAAATCGTCCGCAGAAATGGCGGCTCTTCGGAGGCTGCCTCGATTTTGCTTTTGCTCGCGATAGAGAACCTTTGTTCAGGATGTTTCCATTTTTAAGGAGTTTGCGGATCGGTCTTTGGCATTCTCTTCGAACTCGCTCTCCTTTACTTCATGTTTTTGTATCTGGCTGTATCTACCCGCTGCGATGTGAATGGTCCTGTGACAACTGCATGGAACTTGCGCAAGAGGACAATCTGGCGCGTGTTCGAGATGTTAATTTTGTCGAAAGAGAAGGGAAACAATGAATCTCTGGCAGAGCGTACTTTAATTCGCGGAGCATTGTTAAGGGTGGCGGAGTAGATGAAATTCTGGATGGATACCATGTGAATTCCACGATTAATAGTGCTCGTGGCAACTGAGCAACGAAAATGAGGAAAGAGCGAAAGCGCAGTAGGGATGAACATTGAGGCGGCCGAGGGAGAGAGGAGAGAGAGGAGAGAGAGGAGAGAGAGGAGAGAGACCTTTGACTGTCAATTTCACGGGGATTCCGCAGTTCGCAGTTTTCAATGGCTGTTGCGGGCGAAGAGTCTCTCAAAAGCAACGCGCGCACCGTGAAACTCTTTTATCTTGAATATCTGAAATTGTTCCTTGTGCGTTCACGCATGTCCTAAGAATTACATATCATTGTGGACAATATCTGTGATTTGTTAAATGCACATAACAATCCCATAACGATAATAGATTTACAAGGTTGGAAGTGACCCAGAGAAAATCGACTCAACCATCCGCTCCCGGATATCTTACTTCGAGCGAAAGTACCAAGGGGAGCCATTAATCGCATTGGATCGAGATCGAAGCTTCTTTAATTTGAGATTATGGTTTTAACTCACCGAGACACAGAAGCAATACGGTGCTGAAAGTCCTTCGTATTAATGATATAATCCTTAATTTGAACGTATCCATGGTGAAATCGTTGGCGACTCCTCAAATAATTTTGAAATCGAACGGATAAATAATCCTATTGGCTGTTGACGCGCAACACGGATACCCCAATACACACTTTTCGTTCTGGAATTCAATTTTCTTTTTCACGATATCACCAAAAATTACTCATTTTTCGCCTTATGCTCCAGACGCACTTTGGCAACGCACTCAGTTACTATAACAACACGTATCCAGATTGTAGTATTAACACAGGATTCACCATGATTGAATTGTTGTTACTATTATTGGCACTCATTGCGAACGAGAATCAAATACAACTCCCGCACCTCTCACCATAATCTTTCTTATCCTATGGCCTCCGGTCGAACTGACTCTGGCGAACTTCATTTGCTTCGGAATGTAGCGTGGAGTTGAAGTCAGCCACTACTGAGGCAGGTAGGCCAGCACACGTCTGCCAGGTAGATAGGCATATGTATCAAGTGGCAAATGGGCAAGCAGAGACGGGCAAACTTTCATAAGCACACAACACTCGGCAAAACTTTCCTAGAGCCAAGTTGAAAATTGAAACAGAAGAGCTTGGAGAACGTGATATTATAAGTGGCAAGTGAGCCGTTAGGCGCTTGGCGCTCTTTCTAAATGTTATACGCGATCCCAACTATATTCCTCTTTTAATATTTCGCTGCTTTTTTACATTTTCATCAGATTCACGAACACGTTGAAAACTCTCACAAAACTTCGCGCACTTAACAAGCAAGCCTTTGTTTGCTGTAGGCGATGGATACGTAGGTGTAGGTTTATGTATATATATATATATATATATATATGGTACGGTGTGCTACGTCAGCCACCTCAGAGCGTACACCGTGTCGTTCGTAGCAGCACCTCCGGTTGGGCACGAAAGCGAAAAGGAGAACAGCTCGTCCAAAAGTCACGAGCGCGCCTCTCAACGGTCGCTCGGCAACTGAGCGTGCGGACGCGTAGCAGTCGTGCAACCCCCCACCGTGAGTACAGCCTATTTTTTTCATGCAGTATACAGCCTGCCGGCTGGTTCGACGGACGGATAGACGCACAGCGCGTACAGGCGGGTAGGAATGGCGGGAGAACTACGCTATATTATGTTGTGCCATGGTATACTAAGCTACGCTAGTATGCTACGATGCTATAGTATTCCGAGGAATACAGTATACATTGTGGACGGAAGGGCCTGTTACCCTCTCCGATTCCTAAGGCAGGTGGTTCTTTCTCGTTTGGGCCAGCGGCCACAAGGGACCAACTGTTCGGCGTGCGGCTGTATTTTGTTAGCCGACCTGCATTTCCTACCCTGAAAATCCCGAAAGAACTCACCGATTCCACTTTTACGTGTCTCCTGGCCAACCTACCTACCTCGGGCTGTTTTTACTACAGTGCGTATATATATGTATTTATCCTGAATATATTTGCTAACCTGTGTCCTGGGTAGTTCAATATGGCAAGACTCGTACCTGAGGCCTGTCTTTGAAATTGCAGCGCGACCGTGCTAGACCGCGTTCAAGCTAACTTCGAGAATTTTACAATCCTTTTGGAGTTTCCGCTTGGAAGTTTAGATATATCTAAAATGGCGGACTCTGCGTTTAAGAATTGCGAGAGCACGTTCCTTCGATTCGGGATATAGTCCTAAATAACATTTCAGTACTATTTTTATATCAAGTCTCTGATGTTTTTTTTTTCTAGTGGCTCGGCCAATCGAATTTCTGGACTCGAATATAAATAATAAAAGAGAACAAGAATGATGGTCGCTCCGCTCCTTCAGTTTTCCTGTTTTACTGTTCGGAACCGGAGAGACGAAAAGTTACTTTCTGAAGATACATCGGAGCACTTCGAGTCAGCTCTTTCGCTGAACCATTTATTGAAAGGGCCTGTATAGCACCGAGGACTTCGCACGGCGTAAGATGGAATTGGCCGTCGACCACGATGACCGCGAAACGAACGCGTCATGGGTGTAAGAAATAATCTCCTGCGTTCTCATCGACATATGGCGAGCATCGGGCCATTACCGGGTCGAAAAAAAAGGGGGAAGAGATCCCCCTCTTCTTCGTCCAGTCCATTCGAGGCAATTTTCTTCCTTCATCAACATCGGTAAAGAAGCCCAAGCAACTACGACCACCGACGCAACGGACGCTCATTTAAAAAACGTTTCCACTTCGTTGCCATCGGGCTCTTCGGCCTGCAGGTGTCCACCTTCGTCCTGGCTGCCTGCCTCTTGGGCCGCGCGGATGCCTGCCGACCTCAGTTGCCTCCCGATCTTTCGTTTCTTCTCCTACCTGAATCTCACTTTTCTACCATCTGCCGCTACCCTGTCTTCTCCACTTCACGCTTTTGCCATAGTCCTTCGGTCTCACATCCACCTTCATCCACCTTCGTCCCGATCCATTTATTTTTGCTTCACCTTACAACGTCCTCTCGCAGCAGCTGTTTAATTTTTTCTCTTCTTCGAGTTTTAACATTTTGAAATTCTTCCTACGTTTCCAACTTCATCCCACTTACGTATTCCAACTTCAACGTACCAGGTACGAGTCTCGTTACGTGCTAGAGCGCCACTCGAAACGGCCGCTAAACCATTATTAAATTCCATACGTGCGCGAGATCGTATTGCCGCCGATGAAAGGTTTGACAGATTTATTAAAATGCAAAGCGAGAAGATTGTGTCGTGAGAAAAAAACTTCTCCCTATCCACCTTCCTCCATTTTTTTTGTTGCGTTTCCGTACACTCTTTCACGATCGATTGGTCACAAAGAACGTTACCCGATATTCGATATATTTTTTTTAACTCAAATTGCCGGGAAGTAAAGAAATGTAGATCGATTTTCGACCCTCGAAGGATCGAGGATCGTGCCGTTTGCTTCAAAGCTTAAATTAATTAGCGAAGTACGTAGTCGCTTCATTTCTTTTACTTCGCTGTGGTCTCTTCATCAATATTACAGGTTATTTTTCTCATCAACGCAAGTGGTAAATTGCGCTTGAATGGCATTAGCAAAAATATTGATAGAAAATCCAGTTTCAACAGCAATGCCCGACTACCTAAGCATTTCTAATATGAATACATTATATATGTATACCGAAAATATATATTTTGAAGTCGGAGAAGGCACACTCTATCAACTAGGAATCGCTGATTAACAAAATGTAACTATAACGTACTATTCTATGACTTAAACTGCTGCGGCTGCTTGAAACTTTTGCTCAAAACTTTAAACGCGTGTTTCTCAACATGGTTGACATGATATCTCAAGTTCTATTTAACCGGTTTACTTCAAATTTCGTACTAACCTTCAATATGGTATAACCCTCTATCGCCCTTACTAGATTTGTGTAAAAATGATTTATTTTACTATTTTAAAAAATTAAAAATGATGAAAAAAGGTCGTAAAATGACTTTCTTTTTAACACAGCCGCCATTTTGCCAAAAATGGTTTTCTCGTTTTCACTGAGGTAGGGTCTATGACGACATCCTTACTAATTAAAAATCTTTTTTTAAATTTTATTTCAGATGACCAAAAGATCTGCAATCGTGTCAACCGGAACACCCCCTTTTTTTACTCCCGACTTTATAAGGTTATAAAGTTTTAAATTTTTATTTTTTTCGAATTTTTTTAAATATATTCTTAAAATATCAATAAATAGCTTGTAAGCTAAAAAATATTTTTTGTTTCTTTTTTATCGAGTTCGACAAAACGCCTAAAATGTATGTCTCTAGACCAGAATAGCCCCTTAAGAGAAAGAGAAATATACGGGAAAAGCAGTAGTAACATTTGCGTAACTATTACATATAACACGTGAATGTATACGATACGTCCTGCCGGGACCAAGAGATTCGAACGTGTCCTAATTAAGGAAAGGATCAACCGGCGTATATGGATTCGACCACGGAGAAGCGACGCTTTATGTAAACTCAGATCTGAACGACCTTTCGGGCAGCACGGTTGGCAATTATGATGCAAATTGAGGCAAATTAAATCAAACAAGATGATCTTTGAGCGAATCGCTCTTGGCTTCAGGCTCGGATAACCGTGAAGGTTTCCGCAGCAAGTGGCAACGTCCGTTCTGGGAAAAGGAAGCGACCAAGAAATGGATGCTGAAGTTATCGAGTCGAAGCAAAGCAATCGGGCGGATTCGTGGTAGAAAATCATTAGGAAATCAAAGCCTCGAAATAATCCACTCCTGATCCCGAAGTGCCGGCTAATAGGTAGTCTAGCGTGTCGCTAGGATGAACCGTGGGAATATAGTACGGACGGATGGCGAGTGGCGGCGCACCAATCGGCTACGCGGTCTGTTGATGTTAATTTGTGGTTTGGACAGTTTAGTTGCGATTCGAAACGGGCGCGGATCGACGCAGCGTGGTTCACGAGGTCCACGAGGTCTACGAGGTCTACCTGGAGACGCCTCTCAGAGTCCTTTCGCTCTGCGAACAGAAATTCGAACTCGACCCTGAATCATTGATGTTGCTTGGTTTGGTGCGTATGACAATGTTGATGGGCTTCGTTAGGGGAGACTCCGCGACGATTATGCGCTCCGTTGGCAACGCGTAGTCAGGCTAGCCAACCGTTCGGTTCTTCGGGTGGAGGCGATTGCTTGCCGGGTCGACGAAGCGGACCGGCAGCCAACCTCTTCTATCCCTCGGCCAGAAAGTCCGGACTGCCGAATCGCCAACCTTTCACGTTGGTACGGCCTGACGATTGTCAGGAGGCAGTCGAAGGGAACGACGAGAGGCTGGAATCGAGAAGACTGTGGGGGGAAGCGTCGGGACGCTCTGCGTCGAGGACAGCGTGCCTCTTTCCTTGACAATGGGAAACGGGGTGACAACTCGCCTGGGCGTATTCGGAATTTCCATATTTATATAGGGGATTAGCCGGGCAACCGAGCGTTCGAACCTCCACGGCGCTGAAGGAGGACCGATGCCCAGATAGAATGGGAACCGAGGCTGCGACTCTCTCTGCAATTCGCGCAAATTGAGCGAGCCAATTTGCTGGGATTGTGATGCTAAGCGGGCAGGAGGACGCGAACGAATCGACGAAAACTGCGCGAAACGCGCGGGGAGGGGGGGGGGAAATGCCGTTTCTGTAAACGTATAGTTACGACTTATACCGTTCCAGTAGGTACAACATTTTGCTCGAGGAATTTACTGTTGAGGATTCTAGGAGGCAGACACGGACGGAATGGACTGTGATTAGAAAAGTTGCTTGGTACACGAAAATGCTCTATTGCTCTAAGACTAAGAGGCTCTTCCGGAGTAGAAGCATCACCTTGGGCTACCAAGACATTTAACTTGGCGAGAAAAGCTCCTTAAGACTCTTTTGAATTCTTATTGGCAGTTTTCTTTGGATACTTTTTTTTCTTAGTGAACCGAGACTCGATCATTAGTTTCCTTTGATTCTTTCGACTCTGTTGGTTTTGATTTCAGGCGACCGTGTGGAAATGGAAACAAGAGATTTCAGAGAAAATATGGAAAAAATAAGCTTTCAGGATTTTTTTTTTAGTAAAAATCTTGTTTTACTATCTCGTGTATCAAGGATCGTTAATTAAATTTCAGTCTTTAACGGTCACGTTAGACTGGGGGTTTAGTGTCATTCGTATAAGACGCCTTTTGATGCTCCTTCGGATGTTTCGTATAAAGTCAGGCTGGACGCGTTCAAGTGGTAGCAGTGTTTGAGATCTTGAGCAGCATCTTCCTGAGATTATCGAATCTCGATGATTCTCGGTTGCACGTCAAATGGAAATTCGAAAATATGCAAAGCACGGAAAATTGGTAGGCAAGACGTCAGAAGCAGCGTCCAGCAGGAGGCAAAAGGAGTTTAGATAGCGAACGTCGGATCTAACGTAGAGTAAATTTACGTAAATACTAGATTAATTAGAGAGAGTCAATCAGCTCTCGATTCATCTCAACCATCCGTATAACGAAAATCCAATTTTATCAAAAATTTTAATAAAATCCAATTTCCCGTTCGTAGATGCAGCAAATATTCAGTGAATCGAGATCACTCGTGTATTTTTTTTTTCAATATTTATACATTTCCCTAAATAATAAAAAAACAATACAAACTCTTTCAAGTCCTTTAGATTATATCGATGGCGTCGAACGTGCAATTTGTTGGCGAAAAAGCAGAAAACGGGAGGCGAGAGAGCGAAAAGGAAATGAGCGATAAAATAGACGAAACGAAGGAAATGAAAGAAAACAGGAGAATAGTGAGTCCCGACGATGCGGCTAAAATTCAACATCCAATGGAGGACCGCAGCGAATTGGAAGCTCCTCGCAAAAATAACCTGCCACTCCAAACGCAAATCAAGTTCGGGACACAAACCCATTTTCTCTGTTGGGATAAAAACCAATTGACAATTCGGAATTTAAGCGGTCTCGGCCGTCTAACCGAGAACGTCACTGTCATTCCTCGTTCATCCCTACCGAAGGGCTCGACTGTCTCCCATTCTAGTTTCCAACCTTCCAACTCTTCAATGTTTCAATTTCAATGTTCTCCCTACCCCTCACGCTTGCCAATCCCGCTAGCAAATTTCTCTGCAGGCAACAGATAAATCTATTATCGAGGATCCCAATGCGAGGAAGGCGTCTCCCCCTCCTGTTGTTTGACAGTTACACAACATAACCATTACACGTCACGAGGTACACACGTATCCACGTTACATACGCACGACATATAATTATATCCAATTGCCTCGTCTACCTCTACATACTTAATTACCCATTAATCAGGTCTTATCACATGATCGATAACGTCCTCCCCTATTTATCTATTCAACGAGCTACTGTGAATTGATTTTTTTCGACTTTTTTCAATTTTAGGAAATTTTCTTCACCTAGCACAGCAAGTCCACGACTCGATAAGCGACCGAAAACGAAGACAAGGTCATTGGAAAAGTGCCAATTCTTAAATTCCTAAGGATCGATCGACGTACCACTTGTCTCCCCTTTGTATTATTCAAGCTAATGCCGTCATTTATGGGGAGTTGCTCAATTAGTTAACAAGGAGGCGAATAAAGCGCGAGATTCGAGCATCCTGGGATTCCGGGAGATCAGAACGGCAGGGACTATGTTCTGTTTGTCGTCGATGAACATACCTACTGGTGTCCGGGAGATATTTATCTAAAGCGAAGTGTACGCTTGTTCGCGAGGAGTCATCAGGCGTATCATCGAGTCGGAATCATAGTCGAGCGACTGTCGGTTAACGTAATGCGGAAGGCATGTAGCTGCCTCACTTCCGTCCTCGTGCGACCTATATTAATGCGTTAACCTATCACCGCAACCAGCATCGCTATGGGGAGTGCCGACTCTGCAATACGTAATACGTAACACAATTCAGCATATTCAAACTGCACGCTGGAATGTAATACCTGCTGTAGAATACCACTGATTGCAATATCATCATTATAATTCGGGAAGAATTATACCGATCAATAATCAAGCAGACATTGTATATACATATATATAATATATGTACCTACCGATATCAAAATCATACCAGATATAATTATTTGCATATATGTATTTATATAGTCATGAAAATTATAAGCAGATTTCCGGTCATCCAAATAGAGTCTCCTTTCGAACGTGACTAAATTACATAAGATTACAGATTATCGTGACAAAGTCATTTGACACCGATAGTATGTAATTTGATCTTTCGTAACTTGCTAATAGATAAATATTTCATTCACCAGAATGCAATCCGATAGGTTGGAATAGCAAACTGAACGATGATCGGTACGACGGAAGTTGATCAAAGCATAGGGAATAAATATTTGTGATGACACTGATGACCAATCGTTATCGGCCATAGTTCATTAGCCTGGGGAGGACCTTTGACCCCGCGGTATAGCACCGTTCCGGCGTCGTGGTCTGCGAGGTCTGCATGCTCCATTAACGACTGGGAAAAGGAAGTCGGGTTCTTATTGTTGGTTGACCAGCTTATCGGCACAGGCCAGTATCTATGTCCGAATTGTGATCTAAGTTTTTATTAGGTAGGTTCGCGTGCATAAGAACTGGACTTTTCGTATCTGATGGATGCGTGCGTTTTACGTCTGTTGTTACTGTAGGCGTTTTATGTTATTTTCATATATCTTGGTACATGCAGACAGGGAACGTAGTGGGACTGTAAGAGTTTCTACCAATTCGTCATCCTGGATGCAGATAAACTAGTTTCAGGCGAAACTATCAATTATAGTTTTCAAGATACCGTAAACTTTTGCTCCGTGCTTCTTGACGTTGCGACGTTGCCGCTTGTCTAACTTGGAGGATTGGTGAAAATCTTTGAAACTAGAATATTTCGATTGGAGATAAAAAATTGGGAATATATGGTTTCTATGACAATTACAATTTTTATAGCCATTTTGACACGGTTTTGATCGATCGATTTATTGAAAAATCATTTTTACTTGAAAATCCCCTTTTTTTTATCTCCAACAGGGTACTTTGTTTTTACTGTAATCGATTACGTGGCCTTTCATGGCAAGTGTAAAGTTCACGTTAAAATTTTTATCTGACCTCACACATTTCCGTCGGTCTTGATTTTCCTTCGTTCGTTCATTTTTTTAATTAATTTTTTTATCATCAAAATTTTTATCTCAGCTGGACACGTTCTTTTTGAAATCACACACGGCAATGACAATACGACGAATTAATTGATTTTTAACCGTATGGAGCATTTCTAAAACCTGTTCGACTTATTAAACGCAATGATAATTCTTTGGGAGAAACGTTGGCTCGTTCGCGTCTCGCAAATCATTGCCGTGCGTTGGCTACACTCGTTTTGGAATGACGCGCCGGTCGAAACGTAATCCATTTGCCGGTTCATTTAGCAAATTGGCTTTTGCTTTTCTGCCGGAAAGTTAGAACGTTCCCAGAAGGTGAGGTCAGTTGATTTTCACGGTATGAAATAGTGATGAGGGCTTTTGCACGGACGCCCGTATCAAAGGAACTTGTTCCAGGATATGTCGATGCTTTGTCCGATTCCTCCTTTGTACGGCCCTAGAAATACCATAGGTAATCCCAGCAGTGCTTTTTCTAATGGACTATATCAATTAGGTAACCAGCGATTATTGTTTTTGGCTAATCGTTCAATTCACTAGATCCAATAGTGATATTGAGGTCAAAAACAAAGATCGGATCGATACGTTTCCGACAGTTTTAGATATCGTGTAAAATATGAAGCATAATATGGGCATTCGATTATAAACGTTTTCCTATGTAAAACGACGGCTTCGATTGACTCACCATTCTAAAAACAAATTCACGTTATTCCACTCGATACGAGACTCATTATTTCTTATGGCGCCAACCGTCTGCCCGAGGGCCTCTTAGGCCCTAATCTTCGGAGGCCTAAATTATACCGAAAACGACCGCACCGGTTCTCTTAACGACTGAGGCACGGGGACCAAATTCCTTGGTAGAAAAAATTTAAAAAAACTATTGAACTCAAATTTCATTCTGTTTTTATATTTTCCTCGTTTCATCGTCTCTCTAACATATTTCAATACGTTTAACGTTGTCGCGCTGTGGCGGACGTTAAAAGTGCCACTCCTTTTTTTCTCCCATTTAAACTTAGGTGTCGTGGATCGGGGCAATGTCGACTTTCGAAAATTAGCATATTCTTAGGATTCAGCGTCTATTGTCACAGCACGTTTTGCACTTGGAATTATTTCACATAAAGGAGCACGTTCTTTCTTACATACTGAATCACCCGTTAAAATCGCACGAGCTGCTCGACAACCAGCAGCTACCTCTGACTGCAATTTACGAAGACTTTCAGATTTCGAAAAATTCAAATTCGAAAAGCATACTGTCCAGGCAGCTGCGCTATGATAGTAAAAAAAAGTCACTTTGTATAGACACCTCTTGTATCCATCTTGATAACCGTCAAGTATTTCCAGCAGTTTGAGTCTTCCACCGGGAGTAAAAGGTGCTTTGTCTCCTTATGAGTATTCCACTTGCGGTATCCTTCCCTTTATTTCGACTTCCGGTCTTGGACGATTTGTCTCTCGACTGCGCGTCGTCCTCGAAAGACACAAGAACGTATCTGCGAGAGATAACTCTTGCTTCTTATCCTGATATCCTCCATTCTCGGCGAGGTGGCTTCTAACCGGAATACATAAAAACGTAAGGGGGTTAGAAGGGATGGGGGTGCGCAAAAAGAGAAGAAAGTCGAGGAAGGTAAATGAGCGTCCTTAGAATCGCTAGAAACGACTTGGACGTACCAAGTGCGTGAGGTCGCTCCTCTAGGAGGAGCTCGGATGAAAGGATCTTTACGTGCATCTGCATAAAAGGACGCAGAAAAAGTTGGCTCGTTTCTTGGCAGCGTTGCCAAGTGGCAACGAACCAGGATGATGGCTGGCACGTCAGCTGTCAAATCTTACCGGTGGTTCACGAGCTGAATTGCTCTGAACGTGTGAATGTATTAGATATAGGAGTAGCAAAGCCTTGGGGAAGATAATAGGTAAGACAGTATCTGGAGTCTTCCAGCCACAGCCTCCCATCACGAAAGACTCCAATTCCATCTCGCGGTGGCTCCTGCCGAGTCACGCGACCATCAAAGATTCAAAGCCCCGAGGGCCAGCAGATGGTCTTACCTGCTGGCAAAGTGGCAACGCCGTTGCCGTTGGTTTCGTTGAATACCTTGGTACAGCCAGCGGGGCCTTATACGTTCTCGATTAACGTGGCAACGTGGCCTGGGCCTCGGGGCCCAAGTCTCACGTCCCGGGCTCAGCGGCCTGCCTGCCTGCCTGCCTGCCTGCCCGCCTCCTTGCTTGCTTGGTTGCCTGGGCTGCCTGGCTACTTGGCTTCGTGTCAAGAACCGGCCCCTGACGCCGCCATTGTCTGGGACCAAGTACTGGGCCCTTCCCTGTGTTTACCGTGCAGAGTGACCCCCCTTTGTACCTCAAGACACATGGCGCCCAAGACGTCTCTCGAACAATGTATTTACAGGGTGGATCAACGATCGGAGTACCGATGGAAAATGAATTTTCTCTTAAGGACCCAATCGAAAGGAGGTCTCGTTATCGTATGACTTTGCTTTTTGGACTTTGCTATCTTCCAGCACCCAGCTCTGACATGTGGCAAAAAACAAGACCAAGTTACAGTTCTGTGATAATTTTCAGCAGTTCACCATACATCTTCATTAAAGTAAAGTTATCTCTCGCAGATACGTTCAAGGGGAGGCGTAGACTTGAGATCTGGATCATAAATCAAATTCCGAAATCGTCAGACAGGAAACGAGGCTCCTGCATGACAATTGGGGAAGATATCACCCATTCACCCCCTCCCCCCTGCCCCTCCCCCTCCCCCTCCCCCCCTCGTTCGCACCATACCTCCCATAGCAATACATTTAAATTCCTCCTGGCTGCTGAACACTCTTTTGTTTCCCTCGTACGAATTGTTTTCTCTGCATCACAAATTATATGACGCAAGAGCCAAGACCAGAGATGGCTCAGGTCATCCAAGGACTCTGAAAGACGCAATTATTCGGAATTTTTCATCGGTGCGACAAGGTACCACAACCTCATCTGATCCGTAGAAGAGATTTGGTCGGGTTTATCCTCCACGAGGGAGCAATACCTCCTCGAAGAAGATGCACAAGCTGCTCCACCTCCTCCTGGAGCCCGTTTATCCCCGTAAAGAGAACTCCCCTCGGCATCCGTTCCGACTCTCTCGCCGGGTAGCTCTAACGAGTAGGTACGTACCCAATGAGTATACCTATTGCGCTAACCTAATAAAAGCTAATTAGAAGCGATAGATGCCAGTCGACGGGCTTCCTGTATTCCGCAGAATTCCGCCTGCAGCCTGTGTCCTTCGAACTGCAATATCATCCGCGCACTCGAAGCTCATTGAAGCATTCGACACGACGTCAACAATTTCTAATCCCAAGTTATTATCGTAGCACTCGTAATCGTCTGAATAATTCATTCGTACTGCCACATCAGCCTCTTACATGTTTACCAGCGATTTTACCGTCCACCTATTGTTCTTCCATTTTTTTGTTCATCTCTTTTTGCCAAATTAATTTCAGACTCTCTTTTTTATTTTTCCAGAGCACGCTGACTCTTTCGCCAGAGTGGCTTCACGAGCCTCGGGTCGCCCATAAAGATCCCGTTGGAAAACGATCTTCCGACCACTTTGAAACGATAAAACTTTAATATCTCGCAGCTTGAGCGATAGGAGGGTCCGAGGTCGTAGGGAGAGTTGCTTAAGAAAACAGGCGTCCTGCTATTGAAACTCACAACAGAGGACTGGCTGTGCGGCTGGAATGCGCCCAGGTCGTAGTTTTATCTTGGCCGGTTAAAGGGCTTTACGGTTAACTTAAGGCTAACGCGCATTCAACGACAGTAATGAATTTCACGATTCAATGTAGAGTATCGTATATTTAGACATTTTACCTTGTACCACGTTTAACAGCTTTCGACCTAAATTACCGATCACCGTCGTATACATATAACCGATCGATCGCGGCAGTCGCCGATCCGCTTTGATCGTTTAATTTATTTTTTTTTCACAAAGACTAGAATAAATATTTGCGCAAAAAAAAAGAAAAGAGAGAGAGAATGCAGCCGTCTCGCGTCGCATCGAGGTCACGTGGTTGTTGCGACAAACGCGAAGCGTCTTGCATACCTCTCAACCTCGCACAATGTCCCAAGTTCCTGACATATTATCCGCCTGTGCCGTCTCACCTACCTATTCCGATATATCCTGAAACTTTTCGTATTTCGTATTCCCTCGCTGTGCGGAGGACGTCGCAAGATTTTCTTCTAGACCGCGACTCCTCTGAATGCAACTAATCTCCAGCCGTTTCCTCGATATCTACTTCTCCCCATTACGTTTACGCTTCGTGTAAGACTGTGTTCACCCTTACCGTTTCGCCATACTAACATCAACTCGAAGAGCTTTGTCGACCCTTTTTACATTCATTCCAGATAATGACCTTCCACCTCGGTGCGTCTCGCTAGAGAAAGATATTATTCCCTTGTTGATACATCACGATAGCACCGCGAGCGATAACGTTGGATCTCAAAGCGAAAGCCCGGAGTGCACGGAATGCGATTACGTTGCAGACATGTACGCGTAATTTGATTCGATTTCAAATCGGGATTTGGGCTTCGATTGATAATTCTTGGAAAATAAAGATTTTTGTCAAATAGCTCTTTTGTAAGAGTTACGCGTGCGTCTGCTGCTGCGCCCGTTACTCGCTAGGAGCGCTACAAACGGAGTAAGAGGAAACGAAAGGAGATCGAAGATCTGTTGGGAGATCAGAAGAAGCATCGGAAGATCAGGACGGCAAGAAGACTATAAACACGGCCATTCAAAGAGACTAGTTTTTTTCTTTCTTTCGGCCTTTAAAATCATCGCTGCTCATCGGACTGTGCGAAGCTTTCCGGTCTGAATGATCGAACGTGCGTTTCTTCGATAACTATTTTTCTCTCTAATCGGAAGATCAATTGCGATCGATTTTCTCGATCGAACGTCATCGACGTCATCGGTGCACACGGAGGAGTCGAGGGACACGCGAGTAGACTCGGATAAGAGGGCAGTTCGTTCGAGGAGAAACGCGGAGCCGGAGAGGAGGGAGGAGAGGGACGAGAAGACGAGGCTAGAGAAAGAGGCTGGAGGAGTCGAAGGAGAAGAAGAGTTCAAGCGGCCATCTTGAAGATGTCTTCGGAGAATGGTTCACCCCCCCCCCCTCCCCCGTTGCGGTCGAGGAAGTTAACGAAGAGAGGAATGATTTGCATTAATCCTTTTATCCGGCAGCCGTTTTATTTCGTATCTATTATCTTCGTTCTCTAGCCCGAACTTTATTTTATACTTTACGGAAGTGACGTAATAATGCCGCTGTCCTTAGTACAATCCCTTCGTACACTTTCCTTCCCTATCGAGAAATTAGGGCGACTTCGCACTTATCTAGCATCTTTTCATAATTGAATTTCAACTTACGAACTCGATGAAATTTTCCAAGGATCGTTCGTCATGCTAATTTTACATCAATGTACAGTTATAGCTGCAGTCGAACGATGAGATTCATTAAATTATATAATTTCTCTGTTTGATAGGATGATTTTTTTTGCTTTTTCTTCCCCAACCGAGCAGCCGGATTTCTTTAACACATTTTTCACTTCCAGTCTCTTTGTTCGTTCGTTCTTGAAAACTCCAAGTCTTTCTATCGGGAACGTATCGTTAGAAAGATCCGGGGTAGCAGATCGCACGTAGGTGTATACGCACCGAGGATGCCTCCCGTGTCCCACGCTCTCCTCCATTGTTTCTTATAATTTTTTTCCCTCCGCTTCCTTCGCGGAGGCATCGCGTTCACACGTCGGGAATACGCAGCGAAGTGGTGCAATAGTCATTGTAAAGTATAACGAAGTGGTCGGGCCACGAAGTCATTCGAAAATATTAACCGTTCGTCAGGGACTTTGAATGATAATGGCTGACCTTAAAGGAGGACACGTTACGAGGTAGAGGTTAGGTTGCACAGGCGGTCGTAGATGGCAGCACTGATTTCGTTCGGTAATGGGACTATTATACGCTCCGGACACCGAGGAAATAAGATTGCCAACTGTGGACTCTGGCGAACGATGCATAAGGCGTCGCGACGCCGTGGTGTCGTGCGAGACGCTTCTTGTCGCGGCCCGCAGCTCTTGCGCGAAATGGCCGTTGTCGTGCCTCTACTAGAACGAGGAATCTGTCAATCCTGTAGCCTGGAAAATTGTATCGTCGCGGCTCTGCGCGTCTCTGCACTTCCGCACCACGTGACGCGCTAAGCAAACGTTTCTTCCACTATTTTAATTTTTCTCTTGTCTCCCGCACGAAATACGGACGGACATTGTTTTCTTCGTGAGATTACGCGATATTCCGCTGTGCGGTGGTTCGTCGTGTCCTAGAAAAATGCAAAAAAGGTTAAAAACCTTATACGATTTCCGTGAAAACCGTGACTACCGTTTTCTAAAATATACGGGTTAGAAAAAAAAAAGAAAAAGTATGTTCACCCTCTGGCAAAGTTGACTCGTGCAATCCCCCCCCCCTCCCCGCCTCCTTCTAACCGAGGATATTCCAGTTCTCTGGCAGCCAGTATTCTCGTTTCTCGACATAATAAAGACGTCGTGGCTGGATGGTACGTAGAAGCGCTTCACTGGCACCGCAATGGAGAGGCTGCCTATGTAAACTCGCCTTAACTCTAGATAAAACAGCACAGCCAGTATCTAGCAACAGAGCGTTGCCATTCAGCAGACAGAATACAGCAGTTGGATTTAAAGGATGTGCATATATACAAGATAAGCGGACATTTCGCTTTCAAATTAACGGACGTAAGTCGAGTCGGTTGAAAATTCACTGGAAGCCACTTTTCCCTTGGCAAGGGAACAAGGGTGGGTAGGTACATGAGCGGACGAAACGGTGGAATAGAATCTGGAATTAAGAAGAGTACGAATAATATTTCAGACGAGGCGGAACACGTCAGTGTTGAGAAATATCTAGGAAAGAAGCAGCTAGCTTAATTGCAATAAAAAAAGCTCTCAATTAGTGGAATCTAGTGATTCCTCACTGGTTTTATTTTATTTTATTTTTTCTACACAGTACAAGTTGAAGTACACGAAAATAGATGAAACTAGAGAGGCTCGAAATCGGCATCAGAAGCGGGAGAGGAATGGCGCTCCCGTCACGCCGTTTAACGTTTCTCCCTCAGAGCGAAAACCAAACCGAACCAAACGAAACCCCGGCAGTCAGTAACACCTGTTGCACGGATTTCCGGCACGCTTCCCGTCCCTCTTGGTGGATGAGAGTTCGAAGGGCGACAAGGGGCGGCAGGAAGGGGCGCGGAGTGTCGAGGGAGGACACCACCTATGGCCCCAGTTCAGTCCACGCGTTCCCATGTGTCCTTGGCCCGTTCCTCATCTGCCCACTGTACCATTTTGAATTTGGTCACCCAACCAGACCTTTACAAGGTTTTTAGGTTGTACGTCTTGTATCACGAAGATAGGTCGTAGGCAGTAGGTTATTAGATGACGGCAGAGTCGGTGGTTCATCGAAAATTTTGGCTTGGAGGTATAGAACCTCATAGTTAAGGTTGGCGTAGGATTCCTTGAGCTTTCATGGTCGTCTTATTTCGACAGGGATGAGAAAACATTGTTCCTCCAGCTGCGCGGAGCGATGTCGGAGTCCGCTCCAATTATAGGATGTTGAAATTATAGTAGAATTCAGACACGTCACATTCTTTTTCATAGGCGACATCTTTATCGTCTCTCGTTTTACAGTAACGGCCGAGATATCAGCGCCCGACGAGCAAACCGAGTAAGACGACCAACGTTTTTCAAGTTTCCGGGTTCTCCTATAACGTTAACTTTCCCGTAAAAGGTTTTTACGCGATTGTTCGTGCGAGGTTTCCTCGCCGAAGGCGCCATTGAAAAGCTTTGTTTGCGTTAACGAGCGAGAGAAGCGGAAAGAAACGAGTCGCCACGAGGACTCCGTTCGTTAATATGAAACTTTTTGGAAAACGTGCGAGAGCGTAGACAATGGAGATTTTTCTGGTTCTCATCCACCAGTTCAGAAAAAGGTCCGACCCGGTGGCCCATCTTAACGAGTCCAGGTTCCCTTCGTTTCTCTTTAATGACGGTTCGGAGGAGGACAGATGCAAAGGAGGTCCATTTCGTGTTCTAGGCTAGTCTCTATTTTACGAGCTACAATTCTGAAAAATCTTTCTCCTTTCCTGTAAAAGGTTACCGAATCTCAATGTCCAATCTCTGGTTCAGCTTTAAAATTTACCGAGATCCATCGAGGGCGTCTCCTCCAATATATTTAATTGTCGGAGGGACGCCTCTCTTGAACTCGTGCTATAATCTCATCCGGCAGGAACACAACGTCGAGAAGCGTCGAGCAGCGTCTCACCGGGACAGACAGAATGCGTCGGCCGAAGGGACTTTAATGGGAAGTGGGAAATGCCGGGCGACAGGAGTCGATAAATGAATTTCCACGAGGAAAATGTAATTATTACCAGGGCGCTCCTGTTTTTCTGGTTAAAAATGAAAAAAAAAAGATACGAGAAGCAAAGTAAAATCGGATGAATAAAAAAAAATGAGGTGTTGGCAAAGCTCTAATGCACTTTTAATTTCTGAACGTTCTTAAGTTCAGCGTCAAATTCTCGACTCTCTCCTTCAAGAATCTCATGAAGTCTCTCGGAATACCCTAACTAAGGTCTGTTCGTGCTTTTTACGTTTCTTCCATTTATTTCTCAAAGCCACGGTAAATACTGCTGGTACGCGCGTGTCTTCTCCCGTGTTCTCCGAATGTTGGTCTTCACAGGATTTCGAGAAACCGTGCTCGTCGCGCAGGTAATTTCTTCTCGTAAATTATTAAGGCGCGCCTATAGACACACAGCGCCAGCCAACCGAACTCCGGATAAGTTAACGAGGATTTGGTCGAGGCATTGATTCTTCGTCCGTGTTCCAGGAATTAAAGGAAGATATAACGCGGGCATTCAGTGATCGTCGCCCACGCGTCAGCGTGAGCGTAAGTAGCCACAACCAGTCATAACCGTCGGCCATTGGAAACCAGCCTGAGAAACACGTTATGTTGGTTCTTGGCGTCGAGGATTTCAAAAGTCCGTAGTTGACCTCGGGATGCGTCGATGGATTTAACATTTTAGTCGTCCCGAAACTTTTTCTTCACTCGACACGTTTTCGTGTTGCGTCCATACGTGACTGGACCCATCCGCACGTACCTTACGGAACGATTCCGAGCGGAGCGTTACGCGGAATTAATGAATCAATTTACTTCTGCACACCTTTCACCAGCCTCGCAATGACATTTCTCGAGCATTTTGCCAATTCTCCGATCTGACGTCAGGTCAGGTCTCTGACGGAGACGTTGATTTTCCTTCATTTCCATTGTAAAAGGCATTTTCCTCGTGACATCTTACTAGGATTGTCAAAAAACCTGAAGGAAACTTAAGAGAGGAAGAAACAAAATACAATATATATATAATAGTTATGATCGGGTCGATGGGCTCACGCCGTGTAAAGGACCCGTCTTTCCGGGGCCAGGAAGTCCCTTTTTCTCGATGCCCCTCTCTCTCTCGAGATAATAACGAAGAATTCAGCTACCAAGCAATCACCGCTTCGACCACATGTTGTGTCGAGGTTGGCGGCAGTGAGGGACTCACATCTGCGGACCCGTCACACCGGTCTCCCTACTTCTGGGACCCATTGGCGTCGACCGGCTACGATTCACCTCGCCAGCCACAAGAATTCTTCTTCCGACACGTCGTTCGTTCGAAGCGCGAGAGAAAAAGAATCCTCGAGTACGTTCGATCGATCGAATACCGATATAGCGCTGTGCTGCCGATTAGAAGCCAGCGAAACGATCTCGATGAAATATTTTCCCTCGTGAGACAGGAGGTATTAGATTCTCATGGCGGACCAGGATTCTCTCTCTCTCTCTCTCTTTCTCTCTTGTCTCTTCGCTCTTTCTTCTTTCTCCTATTCCTTTTCCATCCTTCACAATGATTCCATCCCGGCGATATCTTTCCCGAAGAAAATATTCTATTTGCGGTCCAAACCTCAGCCTCCTGCCTTTCTGATACAGTCACACTTTGCTCCTGCAGAGCGAAAAAGGCATCAGCGTTCCCTCGTTAAGGGAATCGGTCCAATCGGGACCAGCTGAGATCCTCCCGGCTCGACGCCGTTGCAACACTCTCTGCCTTCCAGTCAGGCCGGTTGCCGCTCCTACCACGCCGTTAGCTCAGCTTACCTTACCTTACCTTACCACTACCTTAGCCTCCCGCTTCCCTTGCTGCCCTCGATCCTACTCAGAACTCACCTAACCTGACCGTAGCAATGCACACGTTGGCGCCCACTATTCCCTACACTCCAGGCCATACGTAGCCACACGACTATACAGGTATACTGTAGAGGTATTCTCTGCATGCCATCCCACATTCAAGCGTTAAGCTGCTTTCACAAGAGGGGGGCGGGGGGGCTACGATATTCTCCCTTGAAGGGCCGCTTATCCGATTCCCTGGATGGAATCGCAAATCGATAATTTCATTTCCTCCAGTCTTAAGAATTCTCTTTCTCTCTCTTTCTCTCTCTACTGACAATTCCTTGAAAACATTTCACACTTTTCCTCTCATGTCTCATCGCCCAGAACCACTGTAGCAGACTCAACAACCCCTTCCGCATAGCTCGTATATTTTTCATCAATCCATTCAATCACTCTCCAAAGTGTGAATATTACGCGCGTTCGTAAGGGAAGTAAAGTGCGTGAACTTCCTTTCTAACAAAATTCTCACACAGTACAGATGACACTGCTCCAGGTATACCTCGCAGAAGAAACTTTTCGAGTTTTCAATTAAAATTCAACGTTAACGTGACTTCTCGGTAGTTTCCCGTTTGTCCTCTCGGGTTTCGCAAGAAACGGGTTCTTCGGTAATTGCCTCCTGCGAAGGTAGAGCTATTCATGGACTCTGCGGTATTGGCTCCCGAAGTAGGAGATCGAGAGAACAGGAGATACGACTAGGTCTACAGCATATACTGTAGAGTACAAGCGAAGGTTTCATATCGTACGCGATAGCTAAGAGCTACGAGGTACAAGGAGCACAATGACATAATAACCGCGTTTGGCGATACTATCGCACCTAGGGAGATTGTGGATAGAGAGAGAGGGAGAGAGAAAGAGAGAGAGGGGGGGGGGAGGGAGAGAGAACGCGTCTCGCTGTTTTACTAGGACAGACGTAACCACCAATCAGTAGTCTCGAGTCCCGCTACTCCTATATTATCAATAGTAAAATATAGTTGTAAAATCTTTAGACTCATAGTGGAAATATGGGCGTGACCTTCGTCTAAAAAGGAATGAATGGGGATCCAGTTTTCTCATTAATGAATTACGGAGTATCGAGAATCAATCAAACGATCGTGTCATCTGTATATGCGCTAGGACAGAGTTTCTAAGATGGACCAGCGTTAAAAAATCTCTCGGGTCCATCGACGTATCCTACAATCTTATGGGTTAAAGTCTCGAAGCAAGCTCTGATTTTTTGGCTTCGTAACGGGACTCAAGATTCGCCTAGCCTCCGGGTCCAGTCTCTCCCTCGGGATGGTGGGCGCTGATTCCCCATAATTTTCGGTCAGTCAACCAATCGTTAGCCCGAAACGGTAAAGTACGTGTGTGTTACGTACCAAAATCTGCCAATTCGTTAATCTGCGAGACTTTATTTTCTATCGGAGCAAAAGGAGTGAGCGTGTGAGAAAGTTCAGAGGGATATTTACTTCTTTTCACGTCAAGACCATGATGGTCCCATCAGTTGTTATGCCAGTATATTATATACGTTTCCCAGCATCCCTATCCGAATGGCAATGTACCCAACCAGTAGAATGTAATTCTACGAAATTTTCCGAAGGGGATGTTTGAGCCTCGCTAGGGTTACTCCCACACTGTGTGCACAGAGCCTTCCCACGGTGAGATCGAAAATACCAAGCAGGGCTAAGCGTCGTGGCTACCCTAACAGGGGGGGAAGAAAAGTATTTGAAAATTCAGTTTCCCCAAGGAAGTACCTAGCAGCGACTCTTCTTCAAGAGGAACAGGTTGAGCATGTGTTGCTGTCACAATACTCCGTTTTATTTGCCTCTGGGTATAAATACGTACACGTTGTATAATGTGGGGAACCAGGCTGAACAGTAGAACCTTACTCGTCCTAGACGCAAACTGCATTTCCTTTGTTCCTCTATTCTGGTATTCTCGGTAACTCGCCATGCAGCAAGAGACTTGTACCAGACCTATACCGGTTTTCAAGAGCGCCGACCAGCTCGTTGGTTTCTGCTTCCTGGTGCGGAGTATGAAAATTGGGATGTCGGTTAGGACCAGGTTCAGATCCACCTGTTATACGGGAAATGCGGGTCTGCGGGTATGTTTGCCAGGTTGGTCCTAGTGAGTGCCTAGACCATCCTTCTCGGCGCGAGTACATTAATACCGAAACGGATTAGGTACGCTTAGTTAACCGCGTTAAGGGGCTATGCGGGGTTTACTAATGAGAGACGAGGATTCGCGTGCTCGGTGCTTTCGTGGGCTTTTGGCTCTCTTTCTTAAATTTGAGTTTATGCTAAATTTCCATTTCGGTGGAACTCTGGGAAAAAATGTCCTGCTACGAGACTCTGGTGGAATTGTAATAAACCACTCTGTGAGGCTGTTCACGCGGGAGTATCCGTTTTACGGGATTTACCTATTTTTTCTCTTTCTTATTTTCTACATAATTTACGACTAGGTTTTCGGTTAGCACGTACATACATATAGGTACTGTGATCAAGGCACTTGCTCGTCTCGAATATCGAGGAGCCAGAGGAAGCTCGGTGGTCACGTCCTTCGCGTTTCGTCTGATTGATTTAAAGTAAGGAGCCTACTGCTGCGAGTGCCCAGTGGGAATTTTTCGGAGAACCCGAACAGTGGCGCTATTGTCCAAGAAGGAAATGCCGAGAGATTTCAGTGGGCGGTGTGCACTATGTATACCCGACGACCTGGACCTTCCTCGCAGCGAAACTCGAGATGCGACTGAAAGGAATAAAGAAGAGTGTACAAAGAGATGGCGGGTACAGGATTCGACTAAGGTCTCGGTGATACTTGGAATTTTGGGTAAATAAGTGAATTGAAAGATTTTGAGATGAGAGGTAAAATATGAGAATGTTAGTGGGGTCCAGGCAGATAGGACGAGGAGATATAAAGAAAATGAGGAGAGAAAAAAGAATCGCCAGTCGCGTTGGGGAGCTTGATTTTTTCTTCGGTAACGATGCACCGGCTTCGCGTTACGTAGTATCCGCTTTCCCGAGGAGATAGCGCCAATTTGGCGCTTAATAAAAGCCGCCACGAAGCAGCTCGTCGTATCTTTTTCTCTCTTGATTTTTACGCAATATCCCAGAGCGCTCTTCTAGAAAGTCCTCGCTCCTGCCCCTCGCCCCTCTTCCCGGATCTCTGAATCACTACAGGGGATGCTGTGCTTACTAGAAAGTAAACGGAATCATCGCGACGCCCAGGTAGCTTCTGAAGTCGTCGGTTATTAGTTCTGACTTTATTTATAGGTATCATATTTATGTCCAGGAGAAGCTGGATTCTTTGTTCTTAAATCTCACCCTTATTATCACTGCCGAGCGTCCTACCATATCTTTCAAACTTGGTAAATGCGCATCCTTTACTCTTCGCTCGATTCTCAACCCCCTCAGCAGCCCCTAGTAATTGTAATATAAAGATAACATTCGCATCAGCAATTTTGCGCACACAGATCATGACTGCCTCGCACACTTCCGGTTGTAAGGTTTTTTTATACCAATTTTGTTTATAAATTAACCCAAATCCCCCGTTTTAAACTTTCAACTAACGATCGGAAAAAAATATTCCCTTGGCCAAGATTCAGATAATCTGCAAGTTATAGTCAGCAATCGATAAACACTCACCGAGGTGATGACCTCAAACCGAAATATTTAGCCGATGAGACTGAAGGCAGGGGTGGCCTTTAATGTCGACCGATTCCGAACCTTGAATTTAACCGTCGACACCACCGAGTCTCGCGACGGCGCTAAAAACGTTTACAGACCTTTTTATGAGACAGTAGGACACCGGACGACATAACCCACACGATCCTAGCGTCCCGTAAATCATACGATCCTTTTCTTCCCTACGACCCCCCCTCCTCCTCCTCCTCCTCTTCGTCCCACCTTCCTCCCTCCTCTCATTCTTTCCTTCCTCTCACCATTTTTTATCCCTCGGCTGACTTTACGAGCTGCGATAGATTTTTACTGTATTTCTTCCCTTCACCCTTTCGCCCTGTATCACAAGGGGTAGCTTTGTCGTTATTTATTGAACTGCGTGTCCCGTCGTTACCTAGAAATAATCCTGCAATCGGAAATCTTATTCGTCGGCAATTCTGGTCTTTTACGAGTCTCGGAAATAGCCCTACGTGCTGCTAAGTGTCGTTGCATATTTATAGATGCGAAATACACAAAACTAGATTATGACATGAATCCGTATTCGCTCCTTGAATTTCAAGAGAATTCAATAATCTGTGTCGGAGCCACTCTTGGAAACTAAATGGGCCTATATATATATATATACACAATATATGTAATCTGTATAATATATACAGTATATGTAATTGTATATCGATTGATTGGGAATTGTCGAAATTAGTTTCACTCGCTTTCTGTATTAAAAATTCAACAAATCGACATCCAGACAGCCTAGCAAAGGATGCTCCTCCTGCTTGCAGATTTAATGAACGATTAGTATGCGGAATACGAGGAAAGCAGATTTCCATGTAAAACAGCAGGGAAAGAATGGGCTGAAGGGATTGTGCGACAGCTTGCTCGCGAGAAGGGGACCCTTTTTTTAAATGTCGTTTTATTGCTCGTGAGAGCATCCGAGTGACGAGGGTAGTGTGGACGGACGCTTAAGCAGTTCTGTTATCTCTACCTTCTGGGCTATCTCAATATGGTTATCTCAAACTCGCGATGGAGTTCGGTATCTACGAGAAATACGAGGACCTCTAGGGGTGACTTTTTAAGGGGGCATTCTGGTCTAGAATTTTGAAAAAATCAATTTTTCCTAACAGCGTGCGCAAAATTCGATTTTGCGCACGGGTTTGCGTGCGCAAAATGCCTCATTCCCGCAATG